>OZ005740.1:102760775-103048365 GCA_963930735.1 Dioctria linearis
GAGGCGAGTCGATCCAGGTCCATTAGCTTGATATAAAAAGTGATTGCAATAGTAGATTTCAATGTTGCGTTCGGGTTCTATATCTGGCAATCCTGGTTGAGCCAAGCTATACAATTTACATGCTTTTTGAATATACAGCTTCACCATTTCTTTCCCCGATTTCCAATGTGATGAAGACTCACGATCTGGTCCCTGCGATCAACAGCATTTACATATATTTTTTGTATTCACCGAGAACACATGGTATAGTCACATTTATTTTCCTTTTCTGCTCCTTCAAATATCGCAGAATTTTTGAATTTGGATTCATACTACATGATGTTGATGTGTGAGGATTGATATTTCCAATTAGTATTGTGGCAAAGGAGCCCGTAATTTTTGCTTCTTCCGACGTAGGATGCCGCTTTGGTTGAGGTGCGAAACTGAGCGGTCTTGCAGCAGGAGTCCGTGTCGGCATGAAGGCCTGATAGTCTTCACTCTGAAATAATTTCCAGTAATCAGATTATGATTGGGCTTCTTGAAAGGCTGGAAGACTTCAGATCTGAAATCACTTCCAGCAACCAGATTGGAATTGGAATAGCTTAAAGTAAGATAGATAGACAGATAGACTGCAGACCTGAGGGATGATTCTGATCTCCTGTCATACTTTAATGTCAGAATACACGTTAGGCTCCTTTGCCTATTATCGTAGTAGGGCAGTCAAGGTTCTTGTAACTGGCTGCTGATGGTAATGTATCAGGTGCTTGTACCTGTACACTAAGCTTATGAATGATGATTGCTGAAAGGGAATTGGTTAACTATAAAACACCTAACTCCCACTATTTTAAAAAACACAATAATTTATTTAATTTTTCGCATCTTATTTATATAAGTTACAATTTGTTGCGATTGCACCTTTTCACTCAATGTGCAATTCCCACGGAAATCGTACATACGTACATACATACATACATAATTTAAAAATTCATAATTCACATAATTCGCAGTGTCATCTGATGCCGAATTCTACACCGTGACCATGAAATTTTTATGATAAACGGCTATGTGGGAAAATATATTTGCATCGTAAGCTTTTTGTTTGTCGCGGGGAATGATCGCGATGAGTGAAAAGGTGCTATCACGGCAAAATAATATTAAATTAAATTTGATCAACTTTTCTCGAAATACATCGGAATTTTTCCTAAATCTAAACATCCTCCCCCCGTTGAAGCGTTGATTCAACCTTATTAGGCATCGATGGTAATGTTGAAGTCACTGGGTTGACTACGCCGTGGCTGCGGAGTTGGCTTGGATCCCTTGGGTTTACAGATGTCGGCTCTGAACTTCCATATGAAGTAGATAGCTGTTAATATTGTTAGTAGGATTGCAATATATCCCACGATGAACTGATGTACGTCATGTGCGGGTAGTTTAACAGGCAGTTTACTCTTAGCTAATTGTTGTTTTATGGGATCCCTTATTTCTTGCAGTTCTTGCCAATGGGATTGATATGACGGCATTTGTGGAATCACCGCTGACAATTGTTTCAGATTTGCAACATCCGTGATATTGCTTGTTCCACTATAGGACATGTACTGTCCGTTAATAGAACGTACACGCAAATTTGATTAAGTGACTGAAATGAATACACTGGTAAATTTGGATCAAGATCAGTGGTCTATTTCCTAACAACAAATCAACACTGTTCACTTTCTTTGACTCTCAAGAAACTACTGCACTTAGTTTTTAGAATCTCCCACTATTTAGATCAGATTATGTATAAAAAGGTTTCAGGTCAACTATTCAAAAGGATTGTTAATAATAGATATATAAATAGATATTCAATATATATAATTAATATAGAGCAAAAGTTAGAATAATTTAACTTCAAAACACTGGCACACGTGCTTAACTTAAATATCTCGAGTAATTGTATTAAGACAGAATAATATATATATTGTTGGGTCAGAGATCAGCACACACTAGAAAAAACACTTATTGATACCGATTTATAATGTAAGACTTTCAGAAATAGATATGTCGAGACAAAACTGTGTAGATATATTTGGGTCTGATATTTTTGTATTACACTAAAACACTTATTAGCACCAAGTTATAATATGAGATCGTCAAAAAATGTAATAAAAATATATGTGTAAAATAGATATGCACATGAAATGTATAATATATATATGTGTATATAAGTCAAAATATAGTCAAATAGATATATGAATAAGTATTAAAATGTTACAAGTGACTGGTACTCACCGATCTAAAACTCGACACCTGAGGAATTGGCTGTAAGCTAATGTTAAGCCCTTTGTTCTTGGTTAGAACAATTCTTTATTTCCGTCGAGATCAGAAATAAAGTGTTAATGTTAGTAAGATACTATCTCAGTCGAGACCCGAGATAATATTCTTTAAGTCAGTCGAGACTCGGCTTAAAGTGGTGTCCTATCTTCAGTCGAGACCCGAAATAAGATGCGTTTATTTCCGTCGAGACCAGAAATGATTGTTAGTAAGAGATTATCTCAGTCGGAACCCGAAATAATATGTTTTAAGTCAGTCGAGACCCGGCTTAAGGTATTATTTTATCTTCAGTCGAGACCCGAAATAAGATGCGTTTATTTCCGTCGAGACCAGAAATGATTGTTAGTAAATATCTTATCTTCAGTCGAGACCCAAAATAAGATGCGTTTATTTCCGTCGAGACCAGAAATGATTATTAATTGTTAGAAGTGAAATATCAGTCGATACCCGATATACATAAATGTTAGTCCCTAAACAGCCAACTTACCCCAAGCGATGCCAAGTACAAAAAGAGATCGAGATCAGTCAGCTTGTCGTTTATATAGCCCTTGCTTGCACACGACACCACTGATAGAGTAGTAGTGGCGCATGATTACGAGAATTGGCAATACAGCTGTGCTCTTACGGTACTAGCGATAAAATTTGCCGAGCAACGAACAAAAATGCATAGCAACAAGAAATTTAGAGCCACACATGCTGTTGTGTTAAATTAAATCATATTTGCAAAAATTTTATTTCGTATCACGTAGAGAAGAAATTCCTGTTCGATGGTACTTATAATGATGATATTGCTAGAGTTGCAAATTGATCTGCTTGATCTGATAGTATTTGTGCCATGCATTGTATGTTACATGATCACACATGCTTTTGATAGATGTTGTACCTATTTTTGGGAAAATTGTAATTAGATTGAATTTGTTTTGTTTTCAGAACTCAATTTCAGCATGGTATTGTTGTAATATGTTCCCTTTTCAGGAATTGTCTTTTGATAATAATTTTAATTTAATTTGCTCAATGAGGCTATACTTTTATGTTGCATTTGTGCAATATGCTATGAAGATGACAAATACATGGCTATGTTGGGTTGTGTACATGTTTTTTGCTTAAGAGAAATCAAATTAGATTTAATTTTACTAAGAATTTTGGTGCTTTGTTTTCAGGATATTTTCTTTTCAGAAGTTATCGGTTAAAATATATATTCGAAGCAATTTGGTTCGAACAGGACATTCTTCCAATACTTGGGTAGATGTATGGTTATTCGTTCCTGTTTTATGATGCAATCTTCTTCTAGTTTTAAGATTCCCGCTCGTTCTAGCGTAGCCGTTGTTATGTTCGTACCGCAAACAACCTTAATAGTTGTTTTATTCCTGACTGCGAACATTCATTGATTGGGATTATTCAATTGGATCCATTTAGGATCATCTCCAGCGTTAATGATGTGACATTTTGTTGTTGGAAGTATTTCGTTCATTAAACTCACTTCACAGCTGCTTATACTTGAGCCCTTCTTGTAGATTGGGTGAGTTTGCTTGCACAAGTCATGACCTTCCTTGATAGATATGCAGGATTGCAGTCCCTGTTCCGTGAGAGGATAATATTGATCACGGTGTATGTTGATGATCAACAATTTGGAAGATGGTTTGATCGAAATAAAGGTATCATTCATCAGTGCAGGTATGGGTATTATACGGAAACGTTCGAACTTCTCGAATGACAATAGAGGCAGTGTTAGTTTAAATATTACCTGTCTTGTGGTGGCTCGTGCGGCAGACTTTATTAAGCTATACAGCTGTAGTACATAATCTGCAGGTAACATCAGAGTTGGAGGTAAGTGGCCTCTGATATGAACTAGTTCTTGCTTTAGTTGAGATGGAGTGATCAGTTGCGGGCTAATCCGTCCGTGATGAGTGTCAGTCAGGGCGTCTATTATAGAGAGCTGAGCTCGTTGAATATTCGAAACTATGAGGACGACTTGAATAGAAACCGATGTGAACAAGCTAGTCAATTCTTCTTGGTATAATTTTTCTGAAGCAAAGTTGGTGAAGTTGGAGAATAAATTCAGTTGTACCTCTACTTCCTTAAATTGTTGATTGATTTGTTCATAGTTCTTCTTCATGATATTAACAGTTGCGTCGATTATTGTCGTTTGATTTTTAATAAGGTTGAGTAGATGATGCTCTTCATTCGATTTAACGTCTTCAATTGTGTGAGACATTTTCTCAGCGTACACCGAATCCAGAACACCGAATAACGCATTTGCAATATTTCCAATAAAATTTACCGCTCCTCGCCTTGTTCGCGTAGATGAAGATGGTGGTAATAGCAAATCGTTGTTACTGGCTATTTCGTCTATCAGATGGTCTAGTTGTGTCGTAGTAATAGTG
This sequence comes from Dioctria linearis, assembly GCA_963930735.1. Taxonomy (NCBI): domain Eukaryota; kingdom Metazoa; phylum Arthropoda; class Insecta; order Diptera; family Asilidae; genus Dioctria; species Dioctria linearis. Next base: position 102,765,449 of record OZ005740.1, read on the forward strand.
CAACTTTTTTCTTTGGTTAATCTTTTACAGAGGTCGTGTAGAATCCGACTTCCATTTAGTACTCCTTCAAATTCACTCCAATAATTAGTCATATCGAAATACACAATCAAATCCCATTCATACTGGCTGATCCCAAATTTTCAAAATGTAGACCTGGGCTAGATTTGAAGTGTGTTGTTTCAATTGGAGACCCGAAAATTCCTGGTAGAAACAAACAAGTCAAGAGTATAGTGCTGATTGTATGACCCAACGAGAGTCGTGCCCTTTTTCTTGAGTTTGTATGTATATCAGTTGAACGAGTGTCCTGTGTCGGTGTAAAGCTTGCGCAAGTCGCAACCAGTTGATTGCCTCCAACGTCATTGGTTGGTGTTAATTGAGTTGGTGTAGTTGTCTCTTCATCTTGGCTTGGAAGAGGTGCAAGTTTATGTATAGGCCTCCGCATAATGGTTTTTCCAACTCGATCATCCGCTACTCGAGCCAATTCATCATCTCCTTTTATAACCTTGATGATTCTCCCCAGTGGCCATTTTAATGAGGGCACATTCCCTTCTCTGATGATAACAAGCGAGTCTGGTTGGATATTTTGATTGGGATGCTTCCACTTATGACGTTGTTGTAGTTCGTTCAAATATTCTCTAGACCATCGTTTCCAGAATTCGTTTTTTAGATGTGACACTAATTTTCATCTAGTAAGGAGGTTTGCTCTTTCAGGCGTTGCATATGGATCCATGTTACTGGTGAGTGGTTCTCCTATGAGAAAGTGCCCTGGAGTCAATGCTGAGAGATCATTGGGATCGGAGGACATTGGAGTTATTGGTCTTGAATTCAGAATTGCCTCAATCTGAACAAAGACCGTCTCTAACTCTTCATACGTCAATGCTGCATTAGCTACTGTTCTTTTCAAAAGATATTTTGCTGACTTCACGGCAGCTTCCCAAAGCCCGCCGAAGTGTGGAGCATGTGGGGGAATGAAGTGGAAGTCAATTCCATTGGACTCGCATACGATAGCTACTTCTAGTTTTGATTTGTGTGAATAAATAGACTGCTTTAATTCTTGCAGCTCATTTCCAGCGCCAACAAAATTAGTCGCATTATCGCAGCATATATTCCTACAATGACCTCGCCTTGCCCGGAGTCGCTTTAATGCTTCCAGAAATGGTTGCGTTGACAAATCGTTGACAACTTCTAGATGCGTGGCCTTCGTTGCAAAGCAGCAAAATACGGGAATATACGTTTTTTGTGGACGCTTTCCTCTTGTTTTAAAGTGTGTCCACACTGGTCCGCAAAAGTCCACACCTGCATTTATGAATGGTCGCGCAGGTTGAACTCTATGTGGTGGTAAGTTGCCCGTCATTTGTGAGAACATGTTTGGTTTTGCTCTAGCACATTGTACGCAATGTTGGACTATTGACCAGCAAAGGACTTTCCCTTTATCGGCCAGAATATAATAATAATAATTTTTATAATGGACAGCAAGGCTTGCGGCCCAACGTGGAGGTTTTCATTGTGGATATTTGTCATTAATAGTTTGGTCAACTGATGTGAGTATGGTAGCAGGATGGGATGTTTAGTATCATACGAAACGTTTGCTGCCTGTGGTCGTCCTCCAACTCGCATAATGCCCCTTTCGTCTAGAATGGTGTTAAAGTTGTTAGTTGACTATTTCTGGCTAGTTCCTTATGCTGATTTAGTTGATTGATCTCTTCTTTGAACTGATCTTGCTGTATTACCTTTATAATTATCATAAGTGCTTCCTGGAGCTCTTGTGCAGACAATACTGCATCCTTAGTTTCATTTTTCCTTTTTCTACGATCTTTAAGCTTGTTTACGAAGCGAATGATGAACCCTGTGATCCGTTTCAGCTTGCTGAATGAATTTTTATGGTCAATATTCTGGACAAAATGTGTTGAAATTTCATCTGTTATTAGAGGAAGCGCAAGTCGCTTTTTCTCTATGTTACATTCTTGCAGGAATATTTTGGCTGTGACTACTACTGGAGAGATGATACCAAGTGGGTCAAAAATCCGTGCAACATCTGAACAAACTGTTCGTTTGGGTTTCTTATTCCTTTCGATCCATGCCGTCTTGATGCTGAATGAATCGGATGTTGGTATCCAAGTTAGACCTAGGATTTTTATTTGTTCCTCATTTCCATCGTTAAATTTGAGCTGTGGCTCTCTATCTTCTGGGTGGATATCCCTTAATAGACGTGGATGATTTGCGCACCACTTCTTAAGCTTAAATCCACATTTTGAGAGTAATTCTTTTAGTTGTGTTTGCATTTCCAGTGCTGTGGACACGTTTTTTGATCCTGACATTACATCATCGACGTAGAAGTCGTTAGTAAGCACTTGTGCTCCTAAGGAATAAGTGGTTGCTTCTTCCTGAGCTAGTCTCTGCAAATATTTCGTAGCTAAATAAGGCGCTGACGTTGTTCCGTATGTCACCGTATTTAACTGATAGCACGTAATATATTAGTTGGAATTGTCTTTCCTTTTCGTCAATCAGTATTTGCCGATACATTTTTTTAATATCAGCGGTGAACACAAATCTTGGCTGTCGAAAACGAAGTAATATTGAAAATAGATCGTCCTGAATAGTAGGGCCGGCAGCCATTATATCAATTAACGAAAGATTTCAAGGAAGCATCAAAGACAACTCTAAGCTTGGTTGCTGTACTCTCTGGTTTGCTGACGCAATGATGTGGGATGAAGTAATACGGAACTCCAATTTCCTTAAAATTTATCTCATGCATATGACCAAGGCGTCTGTATTCCTCCACAAAATCAATGTATTGGGATCGAAGCTCATTATTTTTGGCGAGCCTTTGTTCGATTGCTAGAAATCTGCGCAATGCAATTTCCTTCGACTCCCCCAACTTATGTGTGTCGTCTAAAAAGGGCAGTCTAACTATAAACCGTCCCGATTGGTCTCTTCTCACTGTTTGATTAAAATGTTCCTCACATCGTTTCTCTGCGAGTGTGAGGGATTTTTCCTCTTCTGTGGCTTCTTCCAAGTGCCAGAATGTTTCTAATTGTTGGTCAATGTCTTGGTCCTTGCTCAATATGCCGCATATTTTCTGATTACTGGCCATCTGGTCTATTGTTCCTGCTAGTACCCATCCTAGCACGGTATTCTGGAGGGTTGGTAACCTATTGCTGAGTTTAATCTGTCCCACCGAGAGTAGTTGATAGTAATACTCTGCACCAATGTGGCCAGGTTTGTGAAAAACTGGATCCGTCAACTTAATGTTTTGTGGGATTAGCCATGTTGATGTATCAATACACTGACTTGGCTGTGGTGCCAATATTTCTTTTAGGATGAATGCTTCCAATCTAGTTGAGAATCCATTCACTCGTGACTGCATGAACATATTGACACGATGGTTGGCTTGTTGCTTCACGGCCAATGCCTTGCACCTTCATAATATCTGGAACTCCGCTGAGGCCCAATTTTTTGACAATTCTTTCTGTTACGAGATTAACCTGGGTTCCAGAGTCAAGAATTGCCCTGCACTCAACTTTGTCACCCTTATCAGTTGTCAGTTTCACTGTTACTGTGCTTAGAAGGACATAGCTTCCACTCTGTTTGGACTTTCCTGCAGTCAATGTGACCGATTGATCAGCATGATGTACATTGTTACTTGACTGGAGTTGTCCTGAGTGATGTGTGTTAGGCTTTCCGTCAGAACTATCTTGAATATGCACCAAGGTATTATGTTTCTTTGAGCAATTCGCACATCCTCTGAGTGCAGTTGCTTACTGTATGGCCTGCTCTTACGCAATTGACACACAACTTGTTGTTCCTCAATACATTCAAGCGGTGTGGTGGCTGTTAGCTGCATTTGTTGATACCAATGCGTTAACTCGTCTAGAAAACTGGTTGGGCTTCCGATAAGCCTCAGTTTGCACTTTGCCTTTGCTTCCAAGGGCTTCCAATGACTGAACCGTGTTTCCAGGAAGTTTAGAAAATGATGCATTGACTGCAGAGCTCTAGGTTGGTCAAGAGATTGTTCATATAAACTATGGGATATTCTGTCTAATTTGCCTATAAATATGTGGAGCATCAACGGATCCCAGTTATTTGTCTTGACCTTGAGGCTCTCAGGTCCTATAATATCTTTCGTTGTGTCATGTAGTGACTTAAGCGTTGATGCGTTCTCTGAAAGCAGTTTTGGTTGTGACAATAGTTTGTTTAACAACGCTGTCACTAACAACCTGGTATTGTCATATCTGGCTTTCAACATCTCCCATGCAGTCGTATAATTTTCGTTGGTTAGGCTAAGATGTCGAATTAGTTTTTCGGCTTCTCCTCTCAGGTTGGTTTTGAGGTACCATATTTTCTGGCATTGGCTGGTTATGTACCATATGTGCAAACAAATCATAGCTTTGGCGCCACTTTAAATAGTCGCCATCGAATATTGGAATTACTATCCTCGGCAATTTCATCGATACATTATTGTTTGGAGTATCGTTTATGTTGGTCATGGAACATTGAGCCAATTTATCGGAAAGCTTGATTATTGTAGATTGCACCATCTCTTCAATGTTGAAATATTCATCTATATTGTAACCAGCTGATGCTGGTTCGTCAGATAGCTTCCAAATTTCATTATTGCTTCCCTCAATTCGCGACCAATATTTCTCAATAGTGTTTATATTATACTCGTAGTACTGTCTAGAATGTGATTGATGTTCATTGGCTTGAATTCCTTGCAGCAGGCGACGCAAGGATTCCAACCTCACCCTTTGTCTTCTGATGATCTTGTTTAGACCATGGTAGTCGATAGCTGGTGCAATTCGCTCTCTCCCCTCCATTGGGTTATCAAGAGGTGCATCTACATTGTTGTAACTATCATGCTCCTAGCGGCGTGCACCTGTACTAGTGGAAGTTAACAAGGGCTGGCTTGGATGGCCCTCCTTTCTGGTTGTGAATTCAGTTGTTTGGCCGAGAACTTTTTTTTGCACACCATTTTTCTTTGGAGATGATAGAATGGTATTATCGATGCTGACATTTAGTTGCCCACTCGCTATATCTAACTGCTCAATACTTGCAGTAGGCATAGCTCTTGGTAAGTCGATTTTTGATTAGGATTGAATCTTTGTTGAGATTTGATCTTGATACTCTTCATAGACTACTCTAATGCCATTGTAGTAGTCCTTAAAGTAGTATAAATGGCTTAGCTCTTCAGGATGATTGAATCGTATGATATTGTCCCTGGATTCAAATCCATCCCAGAGATTGGTTAAACGTCTTAGCCTCTCTTCTAGGTAAGGCAGAGTTTTTCTGTATGATGAATCTTTTGTAATGTTCGAGATGACCTGTTCGATGGTCTTGCGTATTATCGGGCACCTTTTAACGTAGTCACTTTAACACCGCGCACTGTTGTTATGAGGGATTTGACAAATTAAAACAACCTTGAATTGTTTCCTATTTGTACTTTTATATTTTATTCACTATTATACACTAGCTTTCGTTTTTCTTTTATTAAACAAATTAAAAATGGTCCAGCCACTTGTGTCGCGCGACCAAAGCTTCACCGGGGTTAGAACCAGATCACTTCACCATATAATTTTATTTTATCTTTTTAAAACTCCAATCTGTTTTTTAATATATAAAATTCGCGATGCGACCCGTTGCGAGGTTGTAAACGAACTCCCATTCGACTTTTAATTTTTCATTAATTAAGTCTCGACGGTCAGGATAGGAAAATGCTTAATTAGCATTCCTATCCTGAGAAAATATATTATCGTTGGGCATGTTTAATCATGCCCACAAAAATTTCTCGCCGGACGGAGGTGAAACCCGATATTTTCATAAATATCGAGCCACCAACCCGTCGTCTTATCGTTTCTTACATTGTTGCGCACTTGAATTCTCGCGTCGCTTTTATCTTTTTATTACTTTGTTGCGCGATTGAATTTATATTTTATGCTGACAAATCTTACTGAGGGTAAGATTTGTCATGGAATTCGACTTTATTTGTCGCCTTTTTCAAGTGGGCCATGCAAAGAAATTGCTGATGCAACTTTCTTTGCGTGTGAATAGATAAGCTGGTCACGTTGTTAAGTGTGACTAGCTTATAGGACCCTTTTCATGACTTGATTTTAATTTTTCTTTAGGAATGTGCCGTTTTTTCCTTATTTTTCTTTATTAGGGATTTTATGAATCCGCAGGTTTTTTATTGAATATTGTGTATACAACAAACCTTCCCCCTGTAAAAAAGAGAGCTATTCTTTGGAGAGGAATAGCTCTCAGGGGAAAAATTTATTTGGCTGGGTGCGGTCTTAACCCCTTGCGAATACTTGGTCGTTTCAACTACTTTGCTGTGCCCTATTTTACATGAAATTTTTTGTACCATATATAAAAATTCCTTGTGCTTTATCTTTGTTGTTAAAATACTTAGTTGTTTTTTTTTTGTTATATTTTAAACTTATTTAATACTAATCGTATGTGATACCCTAATCTAGTGTTAGTTTTTGTTAAGTTTTAGTTTTATACTAGATTGGTGTTGTTAGCTTAATATTATTTGATTAATATATTTTGTTATTGTTATTTCTATGATTTATTACTAATTCTCTAGTGAGAGCAATATCTATATATATATTTTGTTTTCTAAAAATTTCTGTTGCTATGTATATACTTATGTGCTTTTGACACCATATCTATAATATGCTAGGAGCTATACACTGTCCTTAAATAAAATTTCTTTTGATTTATTAGTGTTATAGTATATAGTATACCCTATTCTACGGTTGGTATTAATTTATCTTACCTTTACTTACTAATAATAATCATATAATAATATCTATATTTATTTGTTTATTTTGTTATGTTTTACATTTTTCTTGTTTGTTTTATTCTCTCTCCTTTTGAGATTTACATTATACTTGTAATACTACTAGTGCCTTTGCTTCTATCTATTTTATGTGTCGGCTAGTGGTTGTTAGATAGTGACGTTTTAGAACGAGTGATCTTACGAAGTGGAAATTTTATACCACTTGCACCGACCTTGTAGGTGGTTGGGTGCGGGTCCTTTTAAGAGGGGTAGGTTCGACTGTTTGGATTTGTTCGATTTGTTCGATTTGTCCCTCCGCCTCTGGGTTTCTTTCAGATTTGCGTAAGCGATAATTTTTAATAAATGGGGCTAGCCATTTGGCGACTAGGTATAGCACCATACATGTGGTGGCAACACCAGTTAGGGAAACTGAAGTTGTTGCTAGTACATATGTAGGGCGGTGATTTAAGTGGGGCGTTATGTTTGTTAATTTTTTGTCCAGCTCTTTTAATGACTGGGTACCTTTTAGAATAAGATTATTCGTATCATCTCCTGAATATAGTTCTGTTTTAATATTTTCTATTTTTGGCTCATTAGTTATGTTCAGAAATTGGTTCACTATTCTTTCTAAAGAGGCCGTATTTGGGAAATAATTAGGCTGTCTGAGACTTAATTTTTGGATATTCTCTGCCTCATAGTGTAGGATTTGCGATCCCACTTGTAATTGGCAGGGATGGTTGATAGTTATTATCCCTTGGCCTTCTATTTTGGAAGTTAGGAATTGTTGGGTACACTGAAGGTGTACAATGGCTGGCTCTATCAACGAGAATATCCAAGAATTTGGTTTACTTAGTTTAATAAGTAGGTCTCTGGGAGGTATTTGTGCTCTGAATTGACACTGAGGCTCTTCCTTTAATGGATTAAATAGCAGCTTCACTACGCATTCCTTAGACATCGTAGCCTTTGTTATGGGGATGCCCAGCTTAGCGATGAAAGTGTCCTCCTTTGAGTTTTGGGTGATCTTTTTAAAGGTCCTAATAGTTTGTGGTTTTAACAATAGAATATCCTGTGTCTGTACTTGGTGTGCTACGTGCGAATACTCTATTTCAGGTACCAAAGATTGTTTTTTATTAACTTGTATGGGGAAACTGTGTCTTCGATACAACTTCATTTGTGGTAGATTGAAAATCGGAAGTTGTATTCGAATGACTAATCTGTCTTGGACTAGATGAGCTTTTGTCTCGGCTGTTTGATATAATAGAGATAGACAGTTTTGTGCATCTGGACAAGTAGCATGGGATTTGTGGTATATTTCTAGTAACTTTTTGGGAGACACCACTAGCGGGTGCAGTTGATGATTTTTGCTGGCAACTATTATATCGAGTAAGGCTTGCTGCCTATACTCGATCTCCACAATTTGCAAAGTGAGGCTAGAGATTATTTCCTGCCTCAGTTGTCTCATCAGCAATTCATCGGTGATATTTTGCATGATATTTACCTGGTGAGTTATTTGACGCTGTCTTTCCTGTCGGGATGTCAACGGCTTTTGGATCTGCTGTAGTGTAGTTTTGACTACACTGATCTGTTGTCTTTCTAGGTCGGCTAGTGCTTTGGTGTTTGTTTCGAGGTCCTCAAGTCGACTGTATACCTCTTGTTCATTAGTGCTGTCCATGGTCCCGAATAGGAAGTGCATTGCATTCCCTATTCCATCAAAGATAGATCTTGTTGATCTTGATTTTGGGACCACTTCTCGAATGACACTTGTTCTTCTCTTGATATTTTCCAAGAGTGAATGAACGTGTTTTTGTTGAACCAGACATAGCTCATCCGTTTGAGAACGATTTGAGTTTGGTTGTCCCGTTCCATCAGGTTGATTTCCGTTAAAACATTCCATACGCTGTGGTGTACTCGTAGTTTTCCCAGATCTTCATACAGTACTCCCGTGTTGTTTAGGGGGCTTATTGTGTAGGGATCCGCTGCTATTTGTCCCATTGTCAGATGAAGACAGCACGTTAACATAAATAAGTGCTTCATGGTCTGCAGAAAATGAAGGATAAGCTTCATTAGTCAGATAGTCGTACTAAATCGCATATAATATTCAGATATAGTATTGCTTAATTGGACGGTTGATAGTTTGTCTATTGGGAGCTTACTTGCTAAAAGGAAGACGAGATAGAACAGAATCAGAGAAACATAAAAATTCATGTTGAATCTCGTAAATATACAGTAGGGTTTTTAGCGTTAAGAGCATTGTTTTAATTCACTCTTATCTACCAAAACAAGGTATGGGGAGTGTAAGTTAGAGCATGCTAAATTTCATCAACTTCTCTATGAGCTCTTAAATCGATGAGCATTGTAGTTTTTCCAAAAAATTTTACTGGTAAAACGTTTAATTTACTCATAGCTACTGAAGAGTAAAAATTTATTTGTTATATGTCCCGATTTATTTTTATTTTGTTATAAGTAACAACGTATATATGGGTACTTTTATTTAGCTTATTTTTTATTGATTTAAATAAAATTTAGGTAAGGGTTGACTTCGTGAGTCATAGGGAATAATTCCGAGAGCGGAACCATTAAATAGGTAGTTGTTAGTTTAACTGGCGAAATTTTGTTTCAGTGGAACTTATTTTCTAAAGGTGTATGTACCAGTATACTACTCGTAATAGGGTTTCAGACGGTCGTTGTGTACTAGAACCTGTCGCTTGCCTATTTTTATGGTAGTGTTTGTTGGACTACGTACATGGATTACAAGATATGGTCCAACCCAAATTTGAGACAGTTTATGTTTCCTACTCTCACTTTTGAGGAGGACTTTGTCTCCTAAGTGGAAAGTGAGAGGCCTGACTGTTTTGTCGTAATATGCCTTCGAGCGTTGTTTGCTGGCTAGGAGATTTTTACGAGCCGTGGCATATGATTTTTGTAATCTGTACTTTAGCATATGGTAATAGCTTTCGTGGTTGTAAACGGGTTCAGGATCCCGTTTTAAGTTAGATGGGACATCCGCTGTGAAGCCGTAAAGGCAATCCATTGGGGTTAATTTAGTACCCTCGTGTACACTGTTATTGTATACGAATGCAGCGGTTCGTAGGAATTGATCCCATGTTTTGGGATTTTCGTCTACGATTGTACGCAGATATTCGATTAGAGGTCTATGTGCACGCTCTAGTGCTCCATTAGACTGTGGATGGTATGCCGAAGTTTGTAACTTCTTTACCGTTAGCAGTTTGCAGACCTTCTTGAATAGCTCACTCAGGAAATTAGTTCCCTGATCGGTGACTATTCTCTTTGGAATGCGATAGCGCGTGACAATCTCATTGAAAAAGATTTGCACCACCGTTACTGCTTCTCCATTAGGTATGGCGTACCAATCGACAAATTTGGTAAGATTATCTTGAAAAGTTAAGATATATTTATTACCTGATATGGTCTCTTCTAGTGGACCTACTATATCGAGGTAAACCTTTTCGAAAGGTTGTTCTGCGATGTCCGTTATTACCATTGGCATCTTGAATTGTGGAGATGCTTTCATTGTTTGGCACTTAGGGCATTTTTTTATGTATTTCTTTATATCGCTAAACATGTGTCTCCACCAATACTTGCGTGTTATTTTTTTATATGTCTTAATGACACCCTGATGGCCGCCGAAAGGAGAGTCGTGATAATCCTTTAGGATTGTTTGGACTTCCTTGGGGCTCGTGATTACCTCAGGTGCCTTGACTGGACTTATATCTTGTTCAAGCGTAGCAGGGGGTTGTATTTCCGCCTTTGGGGGTTCATATTCTTTATGTTCCGCTGCCGTAGGCTCTGTTTCAGCGCTGGGGCTCGTATTGGCCTCTTGGGCTTTCTGTTTTTGAGCTCTGGTCACGGCGAAGCAATGAGCGGGTTTCTTGGTTTTCCGTTTATTTGGGGAATTGTTTTCCTCCACATCAGAGTCCATAGTGTGGTGGACTTGGGCTTGTACCGTTAAGGTGTTGCCTGTATAGTCTTCGTTTAATACTTGTGGAATGCGGCTTAATGCATCCGCATTGGTATTATACTTCCCTGGTTTGTATTCGATGGTATAATCGAATTCTGATAATTTGTGGTGAAATCTCACCAGACGGGAAGTCGGGTCTTTAACATTAAAGACACCTTTGAGAGGCTTGTGGTCAGTAGCATCGGAAATTCCTAGTGGCCCAGACTATAGCCAATAACTCCTTTTCAATTGTGGAGTAATTTCTCTCGGCTTTGTTCAGCGTTCGGCTTGCATAGGCGATAGACTGGTCTTTTCCCACTTCTCCTTGGGAAAGTACAGCTCCTAAAGCTTCGTTACTGGCGTCCGTTGTGAGGTTGAATCCTTTAGAAAAATCTGGATAGATTAAAAGAGGTGGTGAAATTAGAGCATTTTTAATGCTTTGGAATGCTTCTTGGCATTTTTCGGTCCAAGTGAATTTTACATCCTTGCGGAGTAAATTCGTAATTGGGCGAACGATTTTTGAGAAGTCCGGGATGAACTTCCTATAGTAATTGTCGAGTCCTAAAAAGGACTGAACTTGCCGTACTGTTCTAGGAACAGGGAATGTTTGGACGCAGGCCGTTTTGCTGGGGTCTGGTAATGCACCTTCGCAAGAGCATTTGTGCCCTAAGTAAACAACTTCTCTTCTCAAGAACTGGCACTTCTCTGGCTGCAGCTTGAGGTTGTTTTCTCTCAATTTGCCGAAGACTTTACGAAGTTTATCATTGTGGTCATTTAAGTTTTTTCCATAAATGACGATGTCGTCAAGATAAACGAAGCATTCGAGGCCTTGTAGGCCTGTCAGAACGAAGTTCATGAGGCGTTGGAATGTAGCGGGAGCTCCTTTGAGTCCGAATGGCATACGCTTAAATTCGTAGTGCCCGTAATTAGTGCTAAAAGCGGTTTTATGTCGATCCTTTTTGCCGACTAAGACTTGGTGGTATCCGTTGGCTAAATCGAGGGTGGTAAAGTACTGGCATGACCTAGTTGATCAAGAATATCCTCGATTCGGGGTAGCGGAAATGCATCGCCAATTGTCTTTTCGTTTAATTTACGAAAATCGACAACGACGCGCCACCTTTTCTCACCATCAGGTCCCGCCGTTTTGGGGACAACTAATAAGGGTGAATTCCAAGGGCTTTTGCTAGTTTGGACTATCCAGTTATCTAGCATTTCTCGCATTTGCTCATTTATCACCTGTCTCTGAGTCTCTGGTAATTGATAGGCCTTTTGGTTTATTGGGGCCTGATCTTGTATTAATGGAATGTTATGGGTGATAGCGTTTGTATATGTAAGCTTATCACCTTTAAGGTAAAAGATATCATTGTACTCATAACAGAGTTCGGATATTGAAGCTTTTTCTTCCGCGTTTAAAGTTTCATCCAAGTTGAGCTCTTGATCTAACCTGATGAGTCGCGGGTTATTTCTGGGATCTTCCTGATCCGCAAACAAGTATCTTACATGTTGTAAAATAGCTGTATTTTCCGAAAAGTTCGTATTTTTCTCCTTGCTGTGTTTATCTTCCTTTTTACTTATACTTCTATTGTCTGATGGCAGGGAATGCGCTTCCTGCTGTTCGAGTGGTGGAGTACTATGTTGTGTTGGTATTTTTGTTGGTTTAGAGTACTCGCACGCATTGACACCTCGGTTTATGGGCCGTGAGAAATTGGTATTTTTAACTATATTTGATGGTGGAGCCAACATTGCCTTTAATGAGGTCTTACGGATCTCGCACGCATCTTTTGTAGGATTCTGGGGTCTCATTTGATTCTTAATATTAACTTTTTTAGGTGGTGGAGGCGGCCTTGTCTTTGAACAAGTCTTTTTGATATCACACGCACCTTTACTTGGGCTCTTATGCCTTGTAATTATCTTAAATCTAGGTATATTGGATGGAGGAGTCAGCTGCATTTGGCTTATCGGCTGCTTTACCTCTCTCGCATCCCACATTGGGCTCTGAGGCCTTAACAATTTTTTAAGATTTTCTTTCTTGTACGGTGGAGTCTGCCTTGCCCCTGCTCGGGTCTTACTGGGCTCGCACGCGTCACTTATTTCGGTTCCTAGTTGAGATAAGAACTTGTGTTTAGGAATTTTAGAACTTGAAGTCTTGTTCGGCTTGGGCTCGGATTCGGGAAGCTCACTGTTGTTTATGTTGCTCGTTTGCGATGCATTCGGCTTGAGAACGTTTTGTATATAGGCGGCTTCTCCTACTGGGATGATGGCGTAGTCATGGATAGGTAGCAATTGTACCAATAAACTGGAGATGACTACTTGAGAGTTGTTACTGTTGAGTATGGCTACTTGCACTGCTTCTTTCCCAGTGGGGAGTAAACTGTTGGCCAGGAAGACTCCATCGTCTATCTCTTTTGATAGACAGAGCATTTCTTCCTTCACTCGCAACGGGACCGTGGTGATCATTTGTGACCTAGCAGGTATGCATATTGGTTCTTCTAAGGTAACCAAATGCTGCCTCATTTCGCCGGTCTCTTGATCACCCAGACAGCTCTTTTCGCATTCCAGTGGCTCTTGTTGAACCTGGCAGCCAGCATTACTCTTTTGAGTTGCCTTGGAGACACTGCAGGTAGATAGCTTAACCTGTTTAGGCTCCATCTTTTCTGCCAGTGATCTCACTTCGACTGCTTTTCTGGAGTACAGCTTGTCCGTTTTATATGACAAGGGCACAGTAAACTCTTCGGAGTTGGTTTCCGTACAAAGAAACTTAAGTGCTTTATTTGGGCCTTCGACATTACAATTGTTTGATAGGAAATCGTTTCCTAATAGGCCGTCATCGGAAAGACCTGACAAGTTTTGTACTACTTGAAACTTGCAGGGAATTTTATTTTTGAAATTGAAGTTACCCTTGCAATTTCCCAGTGTCTTTCCAGTTCCAAAGGGGGTCTGTAGAGTGCATGCCTTACTTGAATTAATTAGTTTGAGGTCTTTAATCGCTTTCTTCTTTATAATACTGACCTCAGCGCCAGTGTCCACTAATAGTTTTGTTTGGCCGTTAAGGCTTATGTCCAGTGGATGTTTCACTGTAGGGACACCGGATTCGGGCGCTTGAGGCGACCCTTTTAAATTTTTAGTTGGGTTTATAGTCGAGCCGGGGAGTTTTGGGTCGACTGCATGTCGTTTCCCTGACTCCGGGCTTCCCACTTTTTCTTTTGCCTGCAGTTTTCATCTGCGTGTCCACGGCGACCACAAAAATTACACTTGAGTCTTATGTTAAAGACCTGGAGACCTTTTGTGTTATGCTGTTCTGTTGGTGGTCTGCTGGGGAGGCGTTGAGGAACATTTTGTTGAGACTGAGTGAAGTCCTGGTGTGTCTGTCTATTTGTTCTGCAATCACGAACGTCGTGTCCATATTTTTTGCAGTTCGAGCAGAAAGGGGTGTTTTTGCGCTTTAGGCAATCTGTATATGTATGACCCTTTCGCTGACAGTAGCTACACGCGATGTTACGGATCAGTGCATCTGTGTCCGACCTTTTAGTTTCAGAGTATACAGGTACTCGGTGGCGTGGCTGTGATATTGTGTTATTTGCGTGGCGTGAGAAATGGTTTGGGTTCGGTGCTCGAGGTGATGCGAACATAGGTGTTGATGGCATTTGATAATACGGGGATCTGTAGAACGCTCTCACTCGTAATTCTGGGTCTACTGGAGCCACTGGAGGAGCTTGTGCCAGAGGACTCTGGACGAATGTAGCACTTTGCTGTAGTTTCTCCATGTCCAGGGCTTTTTGTATGAGAGATTCTATATCGCCTTCTCCCTGCGTGAGTAAATATTGACACAAATGTGGATTAGTTACTCCACTTTTGAGAGCATTTTTGGCGAAGTCCATCAGCTGTGTTTTCATAGCCGGGACTGCCTCAGCTCCATACTTTTGTGTCGCAGCCTCATTGCAGATCGTCAACAGCTGCTTCAACCTTATAGCAAAAGCAGTGAGAGATTCCAATGGGTTCTGTCGTGTGGTGATCAATCTCACCAATTCCTGATACGTCTCACGGGGAAGGTAGGTCCTGTTCAAACGTTCCTCTACCTCAGTGAGTGAAGTAGGGACGTCTGAAGCGAATAGCTGATATGCATCACCTCTTAACCTTTTCTTCATCATTAAGGCACTGCATAGTTTGCTTGCAGCAGCCGATGAAGGTCTGTAGCTCACGTCCCATTTGTGGGGTACTTTCACCCGAAAATAAAGGGACGAGCTGAGCCGTCAATTTTGCAACTTTGGCGTAGTCCACCATGTTTTGTAGCCTTTTGGCTGGATATTTAAATTTAGGTGGACTAATGGGACTACCTTCTGGACTGGTTTCCGTTAAGGATTCTTCCAGCCAATCTATTAAAAGGTCCTCTGGTGTAGGGTCTATCACTTCACTAACACAACCACTTTCTTTTGGGCCTTCACTTAAATTATCACTTTTATTTAATTCTAAATTATTCTCACTTTTATTCTTATCTAATTCGTGGGAGCGCTGAGATTCAGTTAGCTTATTTAACTCTTCGCGAAATCGAACTGTATTATCCTTTAAAGCCTGGATTTGTGCAAGCCTATTTTCGCGGGTTTGACTTAATTTTCTACTCAGTGAATCACACTGGGTGATAGCTAGCGTGCCTGAAACTTGCGCTCTCTCATACAATCTATCTAAGAACTTATTAAGACTTACTTGTGTAGTGGGACCTGACAATATAGTTCCACTTCGGAGTCGAGGTCCTGTTGGAGTTGGTGTTGGTTGTTGATCCGCAGCTGATGATGTACCTTTCCGGAGGTGCGTAGTATCGGCACCTGGGGCTGATGTCGCGTCGGCTAAAGGTGGAGGATTTGTCCGCTTTGCTGCTTCTGGTTCCTGTTGGACTGGATTAGAGCTGTTGCTTTCTGACATGTATTGTCGGTTGAAAGGGGGGCTCCGGCCTGCTTATTTCCCTTTGATGTAGTTTGGAGGGGGGTTTCCTTAACCGTCTTCGTATTCCCTCTGAGTACTTTTGTCCGCTGCCGTCTGATTTATTTGCTGCCGGGGGGGGGGGGGGGGGGGGGGCCTTGAGCCGTCTTAATTCCCCTGGTGTTAGTTGAAAGGGGGGCTATTAAAACCGCCTTCGAATTCCCCTTCAACTCTGGATCGAAGTCGTCTAATGAGCGAGCTGACTGCTGTTTTTCTCGGTACTTCGGGATTTCGTATTCGTCCTTCTGGTTGCCTTTTTGTAGTCTTGATTTCCCTCGGTGGTGCTTGTGCACTGACTGAGGTGAACGCGTGCTCGCCTGGAGCAGAGGGCCTACAGATGAAATCTACCCGAGTGTTGGGGGTGACTTGGCTTGAATAGCGTCGTCAAAGGTTCCCCTTCTTGTTCGCAGGATCAAGGAATTTAAGCTTTTGATTAATTAGCGAGATCAAGCTACCTTGATCCTACCGGCTGCGCCAATTTGTTGCGTATTATCGGGCACCTTTTAACGTAGTCACTTTAACACCGCGCACTGTTGTTATGAGGGATTTGACAAATTAAAACAACCTTGAATTGTTTCCTATTTGTACTTTTATATTTTATTCACTATTATACGCTAGCTTTCGTTTTTCTTTTATTAAACAAATTAAAAATGGTCCAGCCACTTGTGTCGCGCGACCAAAGCTTCACCGGGGTTAGAACCAGATCACTTCACCATATAATTTTATTTTATCTTTTTAAAACTCCAATCTGTTTTTTAATATATAAAATTCGCGATGCGACCCGTTGCGAGGTTGTAAACGAACTCCCATTCGACTTTTAATTTTTCATTAATTAAGTCTCGACGGTCAGGATAGGAAAATGCTTAATTAGCATTCCTATCCTGAGAAAATATATTATCGTTGGGCATGTTTAATCATGCCCACAAAAATTTCTCGCCGGACGGAGGTGAAACCCGATATTTTCATAAATATCGAGCCACCAACCCGTCGTCTTATCGTTTCTTACATTGTTGCGCACTTGAATTCTCGCGTCGCTTTTATCTTTTTATTACTTTGTTGCGCGATTGAATTTATATTTTATGCTGACAAATCTTACTGAGGGTAAGATTTGTCATGGAATTCGACTTTATTTGTCGCCTTTTTCAAGTGGGCCATGCAAAGAAATTGCTGATGCAACTTTCTTTGCGTGTGAATAAATAAGCTGGTCACGTTGTTAAGTGTGACTAGCTTATAGGACCCTTTTCATGACTTGATTTTAATTTTTCTTTAGGAATGTGCCGTTTTTTCCTTATTTTTCTTTATTAGGGATTTTATGAATCCGCAGGTTTTTTATTGAATGTTGTGTATACAACAATGGCGTCTCCGGTCGTATTTTGCGCCTGAGCTAGTTCATCCATGGTGCGGCTCCTTGTGGTAGGATGATCTTGATCAAGTATGTGCTTCACAAGATCACGTCGGGGTCACCAAAATATTAGGCTCCTTTGCCTATTATCGTAGTAGGGCAGTCAAGGTTCTTGTACCTTGGCTGTTGATGGTAGTGTATCAGGTGCTTGTACCTGTACACTAAGCTTATGAATGATGATTGCTGAAAGGGAATTGGTAAACTAAAAAAACACCTGACTCTCACGATTTTAAAAAACACAATAATTTATTTAATTTTTCGCATCTTATTTATATAAGTTACAATTTGTTGCGATTGCACCTTTTCACTCATTGTGCAATTCCCACGGAAATCGTACATACGTACATACATACATACATAATTTAAAAATTCATAATTCGCATAATTCGCAGTGTCATCTGATGCCGAATTCTACACCGTGACCATGAAATTTTTATGATAAACGGCTATGTGGGAAAATATATTTGCATCGTAAGGTTTTTGTTTGTCGCGGGGAATGATCACGATGAGTGAAAAGGTGCTATGACGGCAAAATTATATTAAATAAAATTTGAAAAAAAATGAAAATGTCAAAATATGTAAATAAAAAAAAAAAAAAAAATTTAGAATTATCGCCTTAAAATATTTTTCTTCGCAAGTCCTAGGTCGTCTTACTGACGATTTTGCTTCATAAGTACTAAGTCGTCTTACTGATTACTTGGCAACCCTTGGGGGAAGCCGTCGCAAGGTCGCTGCAAGTGATAGATGCGTCGTTGCAATGCGGGCTCTCCCTATGACACGGGTGACTATCTCTAAAAAACCTGAGGCAATCACAAGAGACACAATCAAGTGAAGCAGTGGAGTCAGGAAGACCTTATGTCGGCTTGCGGCTGTAAAGAGAGCATCTACATTGTCAGTGTCGTCTGCAGAACGAATTTCTTAGGCACCAAGTTATCAGTTTGTTTACGGCAAAGCTAGGAAGGATGGAATCGCTGTAATGTTGGTTATGAAGTTCAATCCTTTTATATTTTTGTAAAAAAATCTTTTTTTGTATAAATCTCCAGTTGACATAAATTATATTTACATTTTTGTTTTTCCTGTTTTATAAATTCAAGAGTCTACCTAGTTAATTACCCCCTTTGTCATCAGCAACATATTTCAAATTATTTTGATTTGGAATTTGTTTACGGCGATTGCAGCGATTTTTGAAAACTATCGGCCGTACAGTCCGGAACGAAAGTGTCGCCAAAGATACAATGCTTACAACAGCATTATCAACCGATTGTGTCAAGTAAATGGTTGTGTCCTCCCTTCATTTCTTTGAAACAGCAAACCCCGCGGATTTGTACTTAGTTTTGTTTTGTGTACAAGTGAACACCTGCTAGGAATGCGGTTCTAACAAATAGTTCCCAGTGCGCTGTATCCACGAGATTTAAATATAGCAAAATCAACACACTAGTTATCAAAATAAAATGTGAATGGCGATTTCTGAACATTTGTTTTAAAATGGTGGATCATATTCAAAAGTATCGCTGTGCACTTGCCGAATCTTGTTTCGCTCACAATATTTGATCGTGTATGATAGATTTCAAAATTTGCCTGCCGGAGTATATGATTAATTGATTGATTGATTGAAAAACAGGTTTGGCATCCCGAGGGGACCACTGACACATAGGCCAAAACAAGGCCTCATGAGCAATCTCTCATAGGCTCCAACCAGACACTTTTATAAATTTAAGTATTGGCCCCCAGCCCTCCTTGCCGGCATCGATAACTCGTGCAAGAGGTGCGACCCAATGAGTCTGTACCGCATTCCTGAGAGTGCCGGACAGTGATAAAGGAAGTGAGTCACTGTTTCGGATTCCCCTCCCCAAGTCCTGCATACAGGATCATCACCGGAATTTAATCTGTTTGCTATCATTTGCAAAAAAATCAAATTGTTGCTTCTATTATATAGAAATTTATTTCTATAAATATAAAGATTTAATTCTGTGAAACCTTCATCCAACATCTAAGTAGGAATTTACTCCTGCTGCAGAAATTAAATTTTAGTTCATATCTATCCTTCACCTAAGTAGGAACTTACTCCTGCTGTAGAAATTTACTTATGCTTCATATCTATCCTTCTCCAAAGTAGGAATTTACTCCTGCTGCAGAATTTGCAATTCTGTGTTCCACGCATGTATATCAAAATTCATTCTATTTATATCGAAACTTAAGTTTGTTTTATGAAAATTTAAATCCTATGATTTAAAGGAACGTTCCTTTTCTTAATTTCAGATTTTAAGAGAACATTTGAGGATAGCTTCAAACGTTTTGGAATTGTTTTTTTTATTTGAATTGCATTGAAAATTTTAAGTACTGAATTCACTGTGATCGAGTAGGTTAAGGGTGTTGAATTTTTATTGAATTGTTACGAAGTTATAGATCAGACAGATTAGGTTAAGATTATTGAATTTGTTTTTCAGCAATATGTTGAATAAATATTTTATATTTGAACTTAAACGGTTGAGTTGTCAATTTGTATAAGATCTCACAGTGCTTCTAGACTTCATAGGATAACCTTTCAAGCCCCAGATCCATCCTGCGTTTGTGACTCAGGTACCCAACGTACCGAGTGACAGCCATAAGGGCAATATATCAATATATTTTTCTATACAATATATTGATGTATCTAAATTTGACACAGAAAATCAAAATTAACTCCATTTAAAATTTCATCCAAAATTTCAATTGCATTTAATAATGCATTTGCATGTTGAGACAAAATGCAAATTTAGCTTAAATTGCATTTTGTTATCAGACACACATTCCACTCACACGGTATGCATACTTACCTACATACAGTGTCTTCTTCTTTTTGAAATGTTCACTGTACATACGTACAGTACTTACTTCTTCCAATCCAATTGTATGTACATACACACAAGACGGGCGAACAACTGAATATCAGATTTAATTTTTTTTTGAATGCGTATCCGTTGCAACAAAACTTCTTGCATTTTCTCACGTACGTTTTTTCAACGTCGTGAGAAAGCAGAAAGTTCCTTATGGTTTTACGTGAGCACCTGCCAAGTGTGGATTAATCTCACGGCATTCTTCATGCTCGGATTGTTATTTACAATCAATGTCCTCATGTTAATAACAACGTGTTCCTGTATGCCAAAATAGCATGACATGACATCAACTTACTGGTAGAAGCGAGAGCTATTTAATCTCTGCCGATCTAGGGTCACGGCATCCTTCACCACAGCCACCACGATGCTTCCATAAAGGAACCGCCCCACGATGAGGGGGATAAATTCTTGTTATCCAGGGCTCCTCTAACCCCGTGGTACCAAGTTAGCAAATGTCGGGCCACCCATTCCGTATAGCTTTCGTAAAGCATGATCAACGGACTATGAATACTCCCAGGATCTATCTTCATGCAAGATATCCTTTTTGGAACGAAACTGGTCACACCGTTCGGGCCGAGGTCTTACAAGCAACGTCTAAAATAATTGTATTTGGCCTATACAGGTAATACAACCTTTATGGGCTCTGTCAGAAGGGACCACGTAAAGGTTAAGAAATGTTCGTATTCAGTCTGGATAGGATTCGAGGTTCACCATTTGGTTCTTACATCTGACCACGCATATTAACCATATAAGCATACTTACCTGATTTCCGTTATTCATCAACTAAGACATTGTTTCGCCCTCTGCCCAAGAGGCTGTGTCTGTCTTTCTCCTGTCTCTCACTCACTACTATGTCTGAGATTTTTTATTCTGACTATCATGATCACTTAAATCCTTTGCATAATGACTTCCTGTCATGAAAGCCCTAGCACAGGACCCACAGAGCCAAAAATCTCAATTTTTATTTCACTAAGGTATAGTTATCTCACCAGTTATCTTCCATCAAGAATACATGCTTCCTCTTATACAGCTTTCACCTTGTTCAGCATTGCGAATCACAGATTTCTTTTACCCCCGTTGAGAGAAAGCAATAAGATAATAAAAAAAAAGCTTTTCCAGCCGTCATGGGTACCTGGGTGCAATTTGCTCGATCCTCGGGAGTCGTTTTTTTAACCGCCGAGAAAGTAAGTCGAATCGCGATTTTGTGTAAAAATTAATTAAAACCTTGTGTAATCAATTAAAACCTCATACTTGTATAATATATCAATTATACCTATATTACTCTGCCTAATTGTGTTATTCAACTTTTGTGATTTTTAACAAAAAATAATACAACAACTAAAAGAACATTTAGAATTTTCTTGTTCTGTATTTAAACATTATATTGTCAAAAACGGACTGCACACGGCATACAATATCCTGCTACCCTTAGGAAACTCAGAATATATCTAGAGCCACCCTTTTCCTTCTTTCTCTTAGCCTTGCCTCCTTGCTTGACACTGATTTCAGGCTCCGCAAGCGATCGCTCCACAGTATCTCTCGACATCGACCCATACTCCTGAAACTTCAGTTCCAGCTCTGAAAGTTTCTTCTCGATAGCACCAGTCTCCACTGAGGCTTTCACTATCCCTTTTTCGGTGTCTTTGGTGGAACACCGCCCTTTTAACGAACAAAAATTTTCCACTTTGTTCCGACGAGTTGCGAAGAAATTAGGTCGCCTGTAACAGAGATTCGCAGTACCGCGGGAAGCTAAAATTGAAACTCAAGGCCGCCAGGTATCCCGAGTTCGCATATTAGCGACTAAGCACCCCCTTAGCCATGCACCCTTCGGCGTATGCTGTTCCAGCTTAGCTGTGGTTTGGATCAGGTTTTAGGCCCCTAATGAGTCTCAAGCACACGGAGCAGCAGTTACCACCTCGCTCTACGTGGAAGTACTCGATCCAACGCTGACATTTTTACTTCACTCATCACTGCGCTGACAGTATAGCGGCATTCAATACTCACAGAGAAGATATCTCCGCTTGATGTCAGGAATAGCGAGGCAGATAGAATAAAGTTACTACTATACAAGCATTAATACATACTGTGTTTTGGGTAACGAAAGGAACAGGGGTCTTACCAATGAAACTTCATTTTGGGTATCTACCAAAAAAAGTCTGATCAAAGCCATAAATGTAATTTAGCAACTGGTGTGTATTCCAAGGTGGTGTGCATAAAGATATGTCGGATTTAGGATATTTGAATTGAAAATACCAGTGGTTAAGTAATAAAACTTTTGACTTTGTTGAATGATCCTTCCAATTATGCCTGTCTCCGCCGGTGGTCAATTCAGAATAGGGCAAGACGAACGTCGTCTTCTCGCTATTTGGTCTCATGTGGTGCACTTTCTTATGGGTTTTATTGATATACGGGGATTTAGGCTGATATTCGGCTATGCGCGACGTCAGATACTACAATCCTGGGACATATTCGCCTCGAACATGCTGCGTAGATTCGTCTTCTCTTTACTACTCATCGTCTGTACATTATGTGCATCAGCTCTCGTCGTTTACGTGTTTAATTGCATCATATATTCGTCGTGATATGTAATGTAATTTCGACGTCTCTACCTCTTATGTCCCCTTCTTGTCATCCCACTCCTCATTGGTATTGGTGGTGGATCACAAGTATAATAGTTCATAACTATTCGCAGTCGCTTGGCTGACAACGCCGTGTAGTGTCTCTCGCTGGAGAAGTTCGATCATCCATTCTGTCTTTCGTGTGTCTCTCTTCTTCCCTGTGGACCTCATCAGTATAACTGCATTGTGTTTTCTAAGGCTTCATCAAATCCGTGTTGCAGGAGGTGTTATATGAGCTTTGATGTTCATCCAGCTTTATCACCTCGTAACGTTCGATCCGAAGGATCACTTTATAAGGAGCTAGATATTTCGTAAATGGTGACTAGATCGCCTGGGAAATAGGCTAAGGCAGGTTTACTATTTTTATTGTACTGCTTTCTGTTGTCCTGAATGTGGATCTTCCAAGCTGCTTGGATACTCATCTCACTGCTGCTTGTATCAAAAGCTTCTTCAAGTACCTCTTCTACAAGCTCCATGAAGTGCAGATCTTCTGACTTCTTCATAGGTATTGCGAACATCAACTCAAAGGGACTTCTGCCTGATCTTCCCTGCCATGAAGAATTGATAAACATTTGCGCTTTTCTGACGTTTTTGTACCACAGTCGAGGGTTGTTTATAGAAAGCTTAGTAAGCATTGGTATAATAATTCTGTTAATCTTTTCTATCTTGCCGTTACTTCTAGGAACGCCGGTTTTAATATACAGTTGTGTAAATGTCTCTTTGTTGCAGTAATCTTTGAATGATTTCGAAGTGTAACTAGTAGCTCGATCACAAATTGCACTTTTAAGGTTTCCAAAAAGAGCTTTCTGGATAACCTCACCTGTTCCTGTAGATTTGCATGGGTAAAGCCAGACAAATTTAGTAAATTCGTCTATTACACAAAATATGTATCGATACTGTTCTTTTGTAAACGTTAATCGTTCCAAGTGGTCAATGTGGTATGTTTCCAATGGTTAATATCCTTTATATATATATATTCTATACAATTCAGTCGACATTGTTCGGCTTTTCTTCGGAGATGTGGGATGAAGTATTCCTTCTGAAAAATGTCCACATGTTTCTTTGATGAAAAATGGCCTTTCTCGTGTACTCTTCAAATTATCTCGGGTTGCATAGATGTTGGAATACTCATCTTTAGTTGTCGCGTTATGATAAGGACGTAAATTTACATAATTTTTATTATAGATATTTATATAACATACTCGTATGTACACACTAAATTTATGAAAATAGTATTCGTGTGCAATAGTGTTTAAGGAATTCTTACTTCAATTAAAGGGTGTTATAAACTAAGTATAAATAATATTATTGATTTTTGATTTAAAACTCATTTTGATTTAATAGGTGTTTTAATAATTTTTACATCCTATATTTAATAATGGAAAAAGCTGGGAAAAGAAAAATTTTGACATTAGAGGCAAAGCTTGAAATTGTGACCCAATTAGAAAATGGCGAAAAAATATCAGTTTTAGCTAAGAAACGCAATATGAACGAATCCAGCATAAGGAGGATTAAATTGAATGCAGTAAAAATTAAAAGTTTAGTAGTTTGTTCTACATCGCTAGCTGCAAAAACATTAAAAAAAAACCTCGAAATTCAATAATAGAAAAAACAGAAAAAGTGTTAAGATTTTGGATAGAAGATCTAAATCCAAAGAGGATGCCACTTAGTGGTGCTGTTATTCGAAGTAAAACTAAACAAAAAGAAGAATCTGGCTCATCTAATTCAGAAGAAATTAAATTCCAAACGAGTAAAGGATGGTTTGAAAAGTTTCAACATCGTCAAAATCTACATAATGTAAAATTTACAGGTGAAGCCTCCAGTGCTGATACATTAGCTGCCTCTTTATATCCAAAAACTTTAAAAGATATCATTGATGGTGGTGGATATTTACCAAGCCAAGTTTTCAATGCTGATGAGACTGGCTTGTTTTGGAAATGGATGCATAGCAGAACGTTTATATCTAAAGAAGAGAAATCTGCTCCGGGGTTCAAGGTTTCCAAAGACAGATTAACAGTTTTGTTTAGCGGTAATGCAGCTGGTGATGGTAAGAACAAACCACTAATAATTTAAAAATCAGAAATCCTTGTGCGTTTAAAGGAATATAAAAAAACCCATTCCCAGTTCATTGGGTATCAAACAAGAAAGCTTGGATGACTGCAAAGCTGTTTGAGAAGTGGTTTTTAAATTGTTTTTGGGTAGAAGATGAGACTTAATGTAGAGATAAAAACATTTCCTTTTAGATTCTGATGCACCAAGTCATCCAGAACATTTGGCTGAATTGCACGCCAATTTTAAAGTAGTATTTCTGCCTCCAAATACAACATCTATAATTCAGCCGATGGACCAATGCATAATTGCCGCATTTAAGTTGTATTATCTTAGAAGAACTTTTCGACAATTAAGTGAAGCTACTGATGGACCAGATAGTCCTACGATTCGTGAGTATTGGAGACTGTATAACATTCTATCTTCGGTAAAAAATATTAAATTAGCATGGGATGAAAACTCAACAATGAATGCTGTTTGGAAAAAATTATGCCCAGAAAGTTGCATAAGAAAAGCTGTTGTGGAAATGCCAGAAATTGTAGAAAATGTAACTTTTGGTAGAACAAATGATGGGGACTGATTTCAAAATTTAGAATCAGAAGATATCACGGAAGTCCTTGTAAGTAATGAAGAAAATGTTGACGATATTTTGACACAGTTCGGCGATAATAATAATGCTGAAAATGATGAAAGTGAAGAAGATGTAGAGATTATAGGAGAGAAAAGATTTACTATTCAAAAACTATCAAATTTTTGAAAACTTAATAGTCAACTTGAACAAGAAGCTCTTGATATGGATCCTGATATGGAGCGTGCCTCAAAATTTCGGAGAAATCTGACAGCAGCTTTAGCCCCATATGCTGAAATTTATAAAGAAAAAAGAAAATCTGGTAAGCAATCAGTGTTAACAAGTTTTTTCAAAACCACTTAGAACCACAATCATTAGAATCAAGCTCAACAGAAGGAAGCAGTGATTAAAACCACGTGCTTAATTTTTGTTAATGTTTATATTCATTATGTATAAAAGTCGTTGAATTAAGGCTGATTGCTATAGTTTTTTATTGTTTCCTATAATTTTAATTTATGTTCTATTTTTATTAATCTTTTTATTACATATTAATTATGTATAAGTCGATAAATTAAGACTGTTTTCTATAATTTTATATGTTTATATTAATGTAAATATGTATATTAATCCTTGAATAAAGACTTTTTATTATATTGTTGCAATTTTTCTAATATGTATCTGGAACTGAAGCCTATAATTACATACATATGTATAAAATCGGGTTCACAGTGCGCAGTTTCGGTTTGCGCGTTGTTTATATAGAACGTATTTACCGCGCAGTTGGAGGGCTTACTGTATATATATATATTTTTTTACTTGTATATCTGTTACGTTATATGCTAAAGTTAGTGGTTATTTGAATTTTATGCTAGGTTAGTTTTGCTATAATATTTATTATCTTTATTTGTAGATCTATCTTTTGCTCTTATTTATTTTTATTTATATTGTTTATTATTATTATTTAACAATAGCGGGGGAGGATATCTTTTTACTTTATTTTTTGGTCTGAATATATATATGTATATATGTTTATAATATAGGTACTATTTTATATTACTTTTAAATCTAATAATTATTTATTTATTCCTTCTCCTCCCCTTTTGATTTTTTGGTATGCTAGTACCAGTGATAAACTTCGTTATTGTGATCGTGACCACTTCACATACCACTTTTCACTATACCAGTTGCACTGACCTATAGTAGGTGGCAGGGTGTGGGTCCTTTTGAGAGGGGTAGATTCGATCGGTTTTGTTTGTTTGATTTGTTCGATTTGTTCCTCCACCTTTGGGGCTTGCTTGGGCTTGCAAGAGCGGTAATTTATAGTGAATGGTATTAGCCATTTAGCTATCAGGTACAGCACCATACATGTGATGACAACACCAGTTAAGGATATTGATGTTGCAGCCAGTACATGTGTAGGATGGTGGTTTGTATTAGGAGATATTTTAGCTAATTTTTTTCCCAGACTGGGTACCTTCTAGGATGATGCTATCAGTGTCATCTCCTGAGTATAGTTTTGTACTAACACACTCGGACTGTATTTCTTTGGGGGTTTCATTTGGATATTTTTCAACCATTTGCCTAAATGGTGCTATGTTTGGGAAGTAATTGGGTTGTGTGAGACTCAAACGTTGAATAGTTTCTACCTCATAGTGTAGAATTTGGGGTCGTACTTGTAATTGGAAGGGATGGTTGATAGCGACTATTACTTGATCTTCGATTTTTGATGTCAGGAATTTTTGAGTACACTGGAGGTGTACAACTGTTGGTTCTATCAGAGAAAATATCCACCAATTGGGTTTATTTAATTTGATAAGTAAGTCTCTAGGAAGTATTTGTGCTCTGAATTGGCACTGTGGCTCTTCTTTTAATGGGTTGAACAGCATTTCACCACGCATTCCTTAGACATGGTTGCCTTTGGTACGGGAATGACTAGCTTAGCGATGTAAGTGTCCTCTTTAGGATATTGAGTGATCTTTTTGAAGTTTTTAAGATCTTGCGATTTTAGTAATAGAATATCCAGTGTCTGTTCCTGGTGCCCTACGTGCGAGTTCTGTATCTCGGGTACCATTGATTGTTTTTTATTAATATGGATGGAAAAACTATGTATCCTGTACAACTTCATTTGTGCTAAATTGAAAATCGGAAGTTGTATTCTAATAACTAATTTGTCTTGGAGTAATCGTGCCCTTGTTTCCGCTGTCTGATATAATGATGGCTAAGAGATTTATGCGAGCCGTGGTATATGAATTTTGTAATATGTATTTAAGCATGTGAGAATAACTTTTGTGGTTGTAAACGGGTTCAGGGTCCGGTTTTAAATTAGATGGGATATCCGCTGGGAAGCCGAAAAGGCAATCCATTGAGGTTAATTTATTACCCTCGTGTACACTATTATTGTACACGAATGCAGCGGTTCGTAAGAATTGAACCCATGTTGTGGGATTTTCGTCTACCATAGTATGCAGATATTCGATTACAGCTCTATGTTCACGCTCTAGTGCTCCATTAGACTGTGGGTGGTATGCTGAAGTCTGTAACTTCTTTACCTTTAGCAGTTTGCACACTTTCTTGAAAGCTCACTCAGGAAATTAGTTCCCTGATCGGAGACTATTCTCTTTGGAAAGAGATAGCGCGTGACAATCTCATCGAGGAAGATTTCCGCCACCGTTACTGCTTCTCCATTAAGTATGGCATACTAATCGACACATTTGGTAAGGTTATCTGGAAAAGCTAAGATCTATTTGTTACCTGTTATGGTCTCTTCTAGTGGACCAACTATATCGAGGTAAACCTTGTCGAAAGGTTGTTCTGCGATGTCCGTTTTTACCATTGGCATCTCGAATTGTGGAGATTTTTTCATTGGGGCATTTTTATATACATTTTAATATCGCTAAGCATGTGTCTCCACCAATACTTGCGTTTAATTTTTTATATGTCTAAATGACACCTTGATGGCCGCCGAAAGTAGAGTCGTGATAATCCTTCAGGATTGTTTGAACTTCCTTGGGGCTCGTGATTATCTCAGGTGCCTTGACTGGAGCTATGTCTTGTTCATGCGTAGCAGGGGGCTGCGTTTCCGAATCAGGGAGTTTAATTTCTTTATTTTCCGCTGCCGTGGGCTGTGTTTCAGCGCTGGAGCCTGTATTGGCCTCTTGGGCTTTCTGTTTTTGAGCTCTGGTCACAGCGAAGCAATGAGCGAGTTTCTTTATTTTCTTTTTATGTGTGGAATTATTTTCTTGGGCTTGTACTGTTAACGTGTTGCCTGTATTGTCTTCGTTTAATACTTGTGGAATGCGGCTTAATGCATCCGCATTGGTATTATACTTCACTGGTTTGTATTCAATGTTATAATCGAACTCTGACAATTTATGGTGAAATCTCACCATACGGGAAGTCGGGCCTTTTACATTAAAGACACCTTTGTGAGGTTTGTGGTCAGTGTAGACTGTGAATTTCCTGCCTTGAAGGTACCATCGAAAATTTCTAGTTGCCCAGATTATAGCCAATAACTCATTTTCAGTAGTGGAGTAATTTCTCTCGGTTTTATTCAGCGTTCCGCTTGCATAGGCAATTGGCTGGTCCTTTCCCACTTCTCCTTGGGAAAGCAGGCCGTTTCTCTGGGGTCCGGTAATGCAACTTCGGTACAGCATTTGTGCCCTAGATAAACAACTTCTCTTCTCAAAAACTGGCACTTCTCTGGCTGCAGTTTGAGGTTGATTTTTCTCAATTAGTCGAAGACTTTTTTCAGTTTTTGGGTTTAAGGTTCTTTCCGTAAATGACAATGTCGTCAAGATAAACCAAACATTCGAAGCATTTTATCTCTATCAGAACGAAGTTCATGAGGCGTTGGAATGTCGCGGGAGCTCTTTGTGTCCGAAGGGCATACGCTTGAATTCGTAGCTAGTGCTAAAAGCGGTCTTATGTCGACCTCTTTTATCGAATAAGACCTGATGATAGCCGTTGGCCAAATCGAGAGTGGTAGAGTACCTGACATGACCTAGTTGGTGAAGAATATCCTCGATACGGGGTAGTGCAAATGCATCGCCAATTGTCTTTTCGAGAGAAAGGAGTCTTGCTTGACTTCCGTTCTGCCTGGGGAAGCTCACTGATGTTTTCGTTACTCGCTTGCGATTTACTCGGCCTGAGAACGTGGTGTGTTTCAGTGGATTCTCCTATTGGGATGACGGCGTAGCCATGTATAGGTAGCAGTTGTATTAGTAAACTGTTGATGACTACTTGGAAATTGTTAATGCTGAGTATGGCGACTATAGTCCAGTCAAATAAGCCGAAAAAAATGCTAAAGATCGCATTTAATTTGCTCCAGGCTGCAATTTTGAGTGTTGGTGTAGGGCGGAACTGGGAGTATTGTCGCAAAAATGCAGCCTCGCAGTCCAAAAAAAGGGGTGAAAGACAATAAAAACACCCCCGAACGCGTGACAATCTATTTGCCATGCGTGCGGTTTGGATCAGGTAAAATTTTTGAAAAAATTAGAAATGTTATTTTATTTAGAATATAATTCTAAATAAAAAAGTCTCGGGTGGCCAACCCCTATCTCGTAAGGGCGCGACAGGAAAACCGAAAGAAACTAACATGTGACCGATTACTTCAATTCTGCAACATTTTCGTTCAAGAGCTAGCAACCAAAAGAAGCGTGAATTTTTCGATGATGGAATGGAAAAACGGAGGGAGTGAAGGAAGTTATCGGACTACATGTTGCGCTCATGTTTTGCTGTGGTGATGTACTTGGAACATTTTTGATTTTTTCTTAGAATTTTGGCTGGTTGTGCAAAGCGAGACGAGATATGATGATTTTTGGCTTAGATTTTTTTTTTAGTTCAAAGTGGCTGCAGTTTCGCGGAATCGATGGTTTATAGGGTTTTAGGAGAAATTTTTATTGGGTATGAAAGCGAGAAAATATAAGCATAATATATAGCAATTTTTCTTTACAATTTTTAGGATGATAAGTGAAATTTTTTGATTGGGTGTGAAAGCGAGAAGAGATATAATGGTAGCAATTTATCCTTAGAATTTTTTGTTGTTATGTTTGTAGTTTTACATATTTAATGTGGTTTTAAGTTGTAATTTGTGCTCGACAGTTTTTAGGGTGTTAATTAAAATTGTTACATTAAAAACAAAAAATTAATATAAAAAAATAATATATTCAATTGGTATTATTATGATTAAATGTAGGTAATTTGAAATTTAGTATTACAGTTTCCTTGTGGTTACTGAATAATGAGTGTTTTACGAATAGTTGACAACCGCACAGCTGTGGACAGGTCTCGGTTAGACAAGTAAAATTGCAGTACAAAAGTGTTGAAAGGGGGATGGTTAGGGGGGGGGGGCGTAAGTCCTATCAGTTTCAGTGAATGATGTGTTCTTCTAGTTTTATGAATTAACTATAACTACTGTACGAAACACTCTAATAAATGGCCTTTATTTCAACACTTTCTTGCAATTTGCAACGCTCAGAGTATTACAGGCCATTTGATTGGAACGCTTGGACTGTTTACTATCATCTGAGGTGAGAGGCATCTTAATAGGATATATTGTTCAGAAGTAATAGTAAATAAAATGATTTCTCTTTTGGATTTTTTACCGGGTAAAACTTAATTTTGTACAAGAAAGAATTTTTTGGGATTCTCCGGTATATAGCAAAAGCTAAAAATGTTCTAATTTGTTATTTCATCAGACAACTCATTAAATTTTTGGTGACAAGTTTCAAGTCTTGGTTTGACTCATCAACAGGTCCCAAATAGCGAAATTCTTTCTTCTTCTTTTCATTTTTTCATTTGTTTTTCAAATCACCCAATTTCGCTATTTGGGACCTGTTGGTGAGTCAAACCAAGACTTGAAACTTGTCACCAAAAATTTAAAGAGTTGTGTGATGAAATAACAAATTAGAACATTTTTTAGCTTTTGCTATATACCGGAGAATCCCAAAAAATTCTTTCTTGAACAAAAGAAGTAATAGTGTGATTCACAGGATTTGAAGAAAAAAAACTTTAGCCCCCTCCTCTCCCACTGCCTTAGGATTTATCTCCACCTTGCATACAATTTTTTGCTTGTCTAACTGGGACTGCTAGATCTACTTCTTTTTTGAACAGTGAGTGACAATCACATTTGACAATCACAAAAGACTGTGGTAGTGATGAAGTGATTAATATTAAAGGAAAAGCACTTCGAAATCTAATCAAGTTTAGCATAACCAAAAATTCAAATGGATTGAGTGGGAAAAAGTGAAAAACAAAAAGTTCATTCAAAATGTCGCAAAAGATATTCGATTTTAAAGTACCCACATTCACATAAAAGAAAGAAAATTTCATCGTCCACACCTGATGTCCAGGAAGGTGTGGATAAGTTTCCTTTTTCGGAAAAATGCCTTTTGTTTTTCGAAAAATGGAATCATTACGTACGACCAGGACGCATCGTAAGTAATTCTAGTTACGAACATAATTTTATAAACATGTGTGAGTTACGTAATGATGAATGGGGTGAATCGGTTCGGAAACTAATTGCAAATGAACATTCCCTAGTTGACGTAGAAGTACGGTATCATAACGCATGTTTAGTAAAATTTAAGCGCCAGTCACAAACAGACTACCCGGCCGACCTGTTATTCAAAGTTTGGAAACTGCTTTCCCTGCTCTTTGCCAACATATCGAAAATTCATCCGATCACCAATTCACTTTATCTGATGTCCAGAAAGAAATGAAAGATGACGTTCCATCAACGAAAAAATTAATGAATATGCTTGAAGATAAATATGGTGATAGTATTTTAATCTTCCGTCGACATGGCCTAGAGCCTATTTTGTGCTTTCGCGGTGTAGCCATGCAGAAATTAACTGAAACATTTCGTACGAATAGTGCTTGTTCACAAGAAGAACAGGAGAAAAAAACTCTGGCGGCTGCTGCTGAAATTTAACGAAGAGATATCCAATCAAAGACTTTTGTATGATTCACTACAATTGGCAATCGGTACTTAGATTTATCGGAAAACTTCACCGAAATCTATAATTGACATTGTAAATAGATTGGGCGTTTGTTGTTCCCACTGGGACACACAATTATATGAAGCTTCTGTTGTTATGAACCCATCTACAAAAGAATATGGAGCATTTATACAATTTTCCTTTGACAATGCAGAACACAACGTCGCTACACTCGATGGACATAATACGTGGCATTGAATGGGAGGTTTTTGGTGTGTAGCTCCCCGAGATTCTGTTGAACATGAACCAAAAATTGCTAAACTAAAAACCATGCCTTCAGCAACCCAACTCGCATGCAAGGGTTCTGTGAAACTCATTGAATATGAGTCCATGAACAACGCTGGATTAGAGACCATCAAGTATGCGTCTGTAGAATACTTGAGCATAGGAAAAATCTGTAAGTTTCCTCGTGAATATGGCGCTTATCTATGGTTTAGACAGCCCGCTATTGATAATGTCCCACTTGGAAAGGTTTCATGGAAGAGTTGACATTCGACTCCAATTATACTGTATCTCAAGTTATCTGTTTACTCTTCATCAATCAGCCACCATCGAACATTACGACAATCCACACTGCGTTGCATATGGCAATTACGAAGTGTCAAAAATTAGGTCAAAACAGTAGCATAGTTACTTTCGATCTGCCATTATATCGCAAGGCTCGGACTGTGGCAATTTCTTTACAACAGATAATCCCACATCGTCTTGTCATCAGATTGGGTGGCTTTCATCCTCTCATGTCATATATGGGTGCTGTTGGAAATATTATGGCAGGTAGTGGCCTGGAAGAATTGTGCTCAACAATTTACGCACCAGGTTCCATTAAAAATATGTTAACCGGCCACGTATACGCTCGCGCTGTTAGGGCACACATTCTGACGTACACAATACTGGGGAAGCAGATAGCAGATCAAGTTGATGTTAATGTCAGTGATATTGTAAATGAAAATGAATATAAAAGAGAGTTTTCACGTCTGTAGAATGAGGATTTGGGGGTATCGTTCAATTTAGAAGCTTGCCGAACGAACATCGCTAATGCTATTGTTAACTAACAGCTTTGTGGAGAAAGTAGATGAACTGCCCTACTGCACAATTGTGGTTGCAATATTTTGACTACAGAACAGTTATGTTACAGTTCAAACAAGCTGAACGTAATGGTGACTTGGACCTACATTTACAATTATTACGAAAAATTCTGCCCATATTTCATGCTGGAGGATATTTTCCATATGCAAAAATGGGTAAATGGCGGAATTAGACATGACAATGGACCACGTAGAATTTGACCAATTTCGAAAGGAAAAATACTTCACACTTTGTAGGTGTGATAAGAATTGGAGTGGTGTTTGGTCTGATCAAACGATAGAGCAGACCGTGATGCGTGACACTAAAGACCCCCATGGTGGTATTACTCACGGCCGTGGAGTAACTCCCGGCTGTCAAACGCGGTTCATATTAGGGAAAGGTACGGCATATCATGTCATTGAATGTCTGGAAGAATATTGCTCTAGTAAATTCTATTCTAGGAGTGAACAACAACGTGACATCATGAATAGTCGTCACTTGAGAGACAATGACGATTTGAAGAAACTGGAAAATTGGTTGGAATTTAAAGAACCCTTGAAAGCCACAGATGAGCTGACGTCATTATCAACAGGTGTTCTGAGATGCCCTAATCAACTGTCACCTCGCTTTTTCTGTAGGATTGACGATTATGGCCATCGCGAAAAATGCACGTGATATAAAGCTCGATAAGAAATCGAAAGTTAGACCTTTACCTCTGGCTTCATCTGGAATAAAATTAGAGGACGATTGCTATGTTGCAGTGGATTCTTCATTAGTATTCCAACGAATTACTGTTTTGATGCACGATAAAAATGAAGCCCGCGTGGCTCTGAACTATAACCTTTCTCCCTTTCCACTTTTTCTCAAGAAACGAAACAAATAAAGTCCGATTTGTCGAACTACTTAGTCATCACCTGACAGAAACCGGAATGGAGATTCACCAAGCAGAAGAAGATGCCGATCGACTGATTGTAATGACAGCTATCCAACTAAATTCTACAGCCTCTTCCGCAGTAATAGTTGGAAATGATGTTGACTTTTGCTATTACGTATTGCATTAACTCCACGAAATGAAAACGTTTTCTTCATAAAAATTTGTCACGAACAAACGGAATCAACTGTATTCATCCAAAAATTTGAAAGAAATGAGCCAATTTATGTTATTTGCAGATGCCTTTGGTGGATGTGGTACGACCAGCTGTATGTTTGGAAAAGGGAGAAAAGCTTTATATATGTTATTGCAAAAAGATATACATTTAGGTCAAAGAATATCTGCATTCAACGATAAAACAACTGCTGTAGATTCAATATTTTCAATAGCCAAAGAAATAATTTTTGCACTTTACAATAAGAAGAAAAAAAATCAGAGGCTAATGCTAGCATCGGTGATCTACGCTTCGAGTAATTTAAGGAGGCTGTGGTCAACCAGAAAGCAGAAGTGAAGTTAGCCCGTTTACCACCAACGGATGCTGCTTTAAATTGTCATGTTCAACGTGTTTTTCCGCAAGTGCAACTGTGGTATGGTAATCCATTGAATCCATTACAATTGGGGTGGAAACTTACAAAACAAGTGTTTATTCCTAACATGATAACTGCACCAGCTGCACCTGATCAGTTTGTAGCTGTGTTACATCCAACTCTCCAAAAATATACATGTAAACCTGCTGTTTTAAAGTGCTCATATCTTTGCAAATATTGCTGTTGAAGTAGTTGTGCTAATGCGAGAAAGGCACGGCCAAGGGATGTATGTGATGACGATGATATAGATGACGATGACATTGCAAAGGGAAAACTAGGAGAATTTGATTTTGATGCTAACGAGGGTGATCTCGTTGCAAGTTTACTACATGATTGGGATGAAGATACATCGTAAATATGGATTAATGAAACTCCTCTTCAATATGTAGTATTTACAATACAACTTTGTCATTTTAAATATTGGTGCTATTCACTTAAAGTAATTGAGCATTTCATTATAAAAATAATATAACATTAAATAGTAAATGTCATACTGATATCTTTAAGAAAGGTAAAAATTTAACTGTATTCTTTTTATCTCATTTCACTTTATACCTTTGATTAGTTGCATAGTCTAAGATTACTTTTACTATTATCTTATTTGCTCTTTAGTACCTATATGTATTCTAGTATTACTCTTACGATTACTTATAAGTAAGTGTCTGGTCTG
The DNA here is from genome assembly GCA_963930735.1 of Dioctria linearis. Lineage (NCBI taxonomy): Eukaryota > Metazoa > Arthropoda > Insecta > Diptera > Asilidae > Dioctria > Dioctria linearis. The sequence goes on from OZ005740.1 coordinate 102,800,923, forward strand.
GTTTCGAACCAGTCAAGATAATGAATATAATTACTTTATTGTAAATTTTTCTGATTTTTAATCTATAATTAAGCTCTTTAGTCTCATATTGCCACACGTTGTACGTATAGCTATAGCTAAAAAAAGGCTTGTACATGAAATAAATCCTTTTTAATTTGATTTGATTTTTTGATTTGAAAATTACAACAGACAATTATTGCACTATATCATATTGGGAATTAGTAAACTTTTTTTTTAATTAAATTTGAAAAAAGAAAGCATCTGCAAATTTTATATAACTATGATTTGTCAGTAATAAATTTTTAAATAAAGTAACGCTTGTATTTTTAACCATCTCAGATCCCACCCATCTAGTCTATACCATTAATTTATTACATCCCATTCTTCCCGTGTAGCCTGCAATCCCATATTCTACCATTTCCGTCAAGAAACATTACAACAATTAAAAACAAACAACAAATGCACACAATAACATCACATTATTGTCTTCCCACGCTTACGCTATCGCAGTCACTTAAAACCCAAAAATAAAATATTGAATGCGCAAAACTGCAGCCATATTGAACTAAAAAGAAAAAAATCTAAGGCAAAAATCATCATATCTCGTCTCGCTTTGCAGAAAGTTCTAAGAAAAAATCAAAAATGTTCCAAGTACGTCACCAGCGCAACATGTAGTCCGATAACTTTCTTCACTCCCCCCGTTTTTCCATTCCATCTTCGAAAAATTCACGCTGCTTTTGGTTGCTAGCTCTTGAGCGAAAATGTTGCAGAATTGAAGTAATCGTACACATGTTAGTGGATATAGCGATGTGTCCAGCCTTAGCTTCTTTCGGTTTTCCTGTCGCGTCCTTACGAGATAGGGGTTGGCCACCACAGACTTTTTTATTTAGAATCATATTCTGAATAAAATAGCATTTTTAATTTTTTCCAAAATGTTACCTCTTCCAAACAACACGCATGGCAAATAGATTGTCACGCGTTCGGGGGTGTTTTTGTTGTTTTTCACCCCTTTTTTTGGCCCTGCGAGGCTACCACTCTACACCAAACCTCAAAATTGCAGCCAGAACAAATTATATACGATCTTTAACATTTTTTCGGCTTATTTGACTGGACTACTAGCACTGTTTCTTTCCCAGTAGGGAGTAAACTGTTGGCCAGGAAGACTCCATCGCCTATCTCTTTTGATAGACAGAGCAGTTCTTTCTTCACTCAACGGGACTGCGGCGATCTTTTGTGACCTAGCAGGTATGCATATTGGATCCTTTAAGGTAACCAGATGCTGCCTCGTTTCGCTGGTATTTTGATCACCCAGACAGTTTTTTTCGGATTCCTTTGGCTTTTCTTAAACCTGGCAGCCAGCATTACTCTTTCGAGTTGCCTTGGAGAAACTGCATGTAGATAGATTAACCTGTTTAGGTTCCATCTTTTGTGCCAGTGATCTCACTCCGCCTGCTTTTCTGGAGTACAGCTTGTCCGTTTTGTATGACAAGGGCATAGTACACTGTTCGGGATTTGGTTCCCGACAAGAAAACTTGAGTGCTTTATTTGGGCCTTCAACATTACAATTGTTTGATAAGAAATCGTTTCCTAATAGGCCGTCATGGGTAAAGACCTGGCAGATTTTGTACCACCTGAAACTTGCAAGGAATTTTATTTTTAAAATTGAAGTTGCCTTTGCAATTTTGCAGTGTCTTTCTGTTTCCAAAAGGGGTCTGTAAAGTGCATTCCGCATTTGAATTAATTATATTGAGGTCTTTAATTGCTCTTTTCTTAATAATACTAACCTCAGGGCCCGTGTCCACTACCAGTTTTGTATGGCCGTTAAGGCTAATTTCCAGTGGATGTTTCACTGTAGGGACACCGGATTCGGGCGCTTGAGGGGACCCTTTTGATTTGCTTTGTGGGTTTAAAGTCCAGCCGGGGAGTTTTGGGTCGACTGCATGTCGTTTCCCTGACTCCGGGCTTCCCACTTCTTCTTTTGGCGGCAGTTTTCATCTGCGTATTCTCGGCGACCACAAAAGGTGCATTTGAGACATTTTGATTAAAGACTTGAGGACTTTTCGTGTTGTTTTGTTCTTGTGCAGGTCTATTGGAGAGGCATGGAGGAACAATCTGTTGGGTCTTTTAACTTTTTTTGCAATCACGGACGGCATATCCATAGATTTTGCAGTTTGAGCAGAAAAGGGTATTTTTCCGCTTTAGGCAATCTGAGTATGTGTGACCGTTTCGCTGGCAGAAATTGCACGTAATGGTTCGTCCCAGTGCATCTGTTTCCGATTTTCTGGCATCAGTGTTTGTAAATTGTCTTTGTCGTGACAGTGATGAGCCTGGGTTATTTCCCTGGCGTGAAAACTGATTTCGATTTGTGGCTCGAGGTGATGCGAACATAGGTGTGGATGGCATTTGATAATACGGAGGTCTGTAGAATGCGCTTGTGTCGCTATGTCGTAGTTTCTCCATGTCGAGAGCTTTTTTTATGAGACATTCTAAATCACCTTCTCTCTGCGTGAGCAAATACTGACACAGATGTGGGTTCGTTACTCCACTTTTTAAAGCGTTTTTGGCGAAATCCATCAGCTGTGTTTTCACAGCAGGGTCTGCCTCAGCTCCATATTTCTACATCGCTGCCTCCTTGCAAATCATCAACAACTGTTTCAATCTTGTAATGAAGACAGTGAGAGATTCTAACGGGTTTTGCCTGGTAGTGATTAATTTGTTCACTAACTCTTGGTATGTCTCACGGGGAAGGTATGTTGCGTTTAAAGGTTCCTCTACTTCAGTAAATGAAGCAGGGACGTCTGAAGCGAATAATTGGTATTCATCACCTCTCAGTCTTGTAGGAAGGACCTGAATGAAAGCAACTTTTTCATCATCATTTAGGCACTGCATGGTTTGTTTGCAGCAGCCGATGAAGATTTGTAGTTCTCGTCCCAATTGTGGAATAGTTTCACCAGAAAATAAGGGGACGAGTTGAGCTGTTAGCTTAGCTAATTTAGAGTAGTCCACAATTGTGTGTAGTCTATTGACTGAATATTTGAATTTGGGTGGACTAACTAGGCTTGTTTCTGGACTGGTTCCCGTTAAGGATTCTTCCAGCCAGTCAATCAGCAGGTCTTCGGGGGTTAGTTCAGTCACTTCACTGTCACTATCACTATCGGCACTTTCACTTAATCTAACACTCTTATTCTTCTCTAATTCTAAATTAAGTAAGCTGTGAGTTCGGACAGCTGTTCGAGTTACTTTCTGAACTGAACTGTATCTTCCATAAATTTTTTAATTTGAGCGAGTCTAGTCTCGCGTTCTTTATTTAAGGTGTGCTCTAATGCGTCACAGTGAGTTATAGTGAATCCCGAATCCCACGCTCTTTCATATAGTTTGTTTAAAAACATACTTAAACTTACTTGACTATTGTTACCTGACAGCATCGTTCCACTATGGAGTCGAGGTCCTATTGGAAATGGCTGTGTTGATTGGTATTCTGCAGCAAATGATGTACCTTCACTGAGGTGCTCACTAGTGGCAGCTGGGGCTGATCCCGCGTTGGTTAAAGGTGGAGGATTTGTGCTCTTTGCTGATGCTTCGTTTTCCTGCTGCACTGCAGCTGGAGCCGGGTTGTCGGCTGGCATAGGGTGAGCTTTCTTGAAAGGGGGCTCCTTGCCTGCTTAGGTCCCTTTGCTGTGATTGAGAGGGGAATTTCTTTACGGGGAATTTCTTTAACCGCCTTCGTGTTCCCTCTCAATCCTTGGTCGGTTGTATTCGATCTATTTTTTCAGCTGGGGGGCCCTGGGCCGTCTTAACTTACCCTGAAACTAGTGGAAAAGGGGGCTTGTGAGCCGTCTTCGATTTCCTCTTCAACTCAGGATCGTTTTACTACAAACGGTTGATGATCTACTTGTGGGAACTTCGACCTGGCTCTCAGGCAACTTCCAGCTGGCTTAAAACGCGTCCTTCTGGGGGAGTTTTGGACGTTTTCCACTTCCTTCTTTGAATTTTTTACTTTTATCCCTCGGTGGTGCCTGTGCACTAATTGGGGTGCATGCTTGCCCGCCTGGAGCAGAGGTGCCTAGAGATGGTATCTACCCTAGTGTTGGGGGTGACTTGGCCTGAGTCGCTTTGTCAATGGAACCCCTTATGTTCGAAGGATCAAGGACTTTAAAGCTTTTATGATCTTTTGGTTTGACCAAGCTTCCTTGTTCCTTCCGGCTCCGCTAATTTGTTATATATATATACACTACTACTTTATTAATCCTTTATCCTGGTTTTTAGGACCCATTTTTCTTTCTCCACACTAATAACAACAACATTTTGCTTTTCTATTTCTTTTTTTTGTATTTATTTTCCACTTATATTTTTTTCAACTGAAACACTTCCTTTTAAATTTATTTCCTTTTTTCTATATGTCTATATCTATGAATCTTTTGCGATCTTTTTACAGGTCGAATCGCTCTCACTTTATTCACCTAGCCATAGAGCAACAAACTTCATTTAACCCTTTTTTTTATTCTCTTTTCCCTAACTCTTACTAATTTATTTACTCTTAATTTTTCCTAAAACGATCAACCGCCAAACCGTTCGAAGCGAAGTTTTAAATCCAACTCAATCGAGATTTGATTTTTTAAATTGTCTATCCTGAGAAAATTGTTTGCCGCTGGACATGTTTAAACATGCCCAGAATTAGCGCGACGGACGATGTTTGAGATGAAATTTGTTATTTTCATGAATATCAAACAATCGTCTTGCTATCGTGCATACATTGTTGTGCCCACAATGTATGCAGCTTGCGACAATTTCCTGATAAGAGCTTTTTCGCTGAAGACTTGATCGTTTCAGTCTTCACCGACGTAAAATTTCATGCGCCCGATATGTATGTATATAGGTACATACATATCGTATTTACCTTCAGTCAGATTTGTCGTGGGGCTTTTTCCTATTGAAACGACTTGGGATGAAACTTAAAACTTTTATTTTTCCCAAGTCGTTTTGTGGGAAAATATTTGTTATTTGTTTCGAAAGAATTTGAAGAAATTGCTGATGGCAATTTCTTCGTCTTGGAAGTAGATAAGCTAACCATGTTTTAAGCATGATTAGCTTATATGTATGCAAACATTAAATAAATTTAAATTGTTTTATATTACCTCCTATAGGTAATTTATCTGAAATATTGGGTATACAACAACGTCAGTAGAATTATGCACGAATCGCGGCGATCTTTCCTTAATGCACTCGTTCTTTCCGAATCAATGTGACATTACTGCCAGTATCAATAAGGGCTGTTACCTTATGACTATCTAGTGCGATAAATTTATATAAGCCCCTTCCTTGACCAATGCTGGCTGTATTGCTATCCTGCTTAACTTTTTTCGTCGGACAATCTACTGCTTTATGCCCACCATTATTTCAATGGAAACATGTCAGACCTAGGGACTTCGAAGAAAATTATTTGCTTTATAGCCTGGACCACCGCAATTGAAAAATCTTTCATTCGCTTTCATTAAATTTGTTTTTGAATAAAATGCTTTATTCTTAGGAGTATATTGAGCGTATAAATCTAACTTAATTTGAAATTTGGAGTAAGTTGGTGCGACCGTACAATAAAAATTTATTTGACGTCGGATCGTATATTCCATCAACGATTCATTTAATCGCAGCATTTTCTTTAATGCTTCCCTTAGAGCCTATCTCCCTTATCTTCAGGTATTAATCCTGATTAGACTCATCGTTTGTTTTCTTTCGCCTTGATAATTGCTTGTGAATATTTGCATTGCTTACATTCGTTGCTAAATCCGTCAACTAGAAACTTTTTTAATTCGTCGCATAATTGAATGTTGGTTTTAAAGCGTTGTGCTAACTGAGTCATGCCTGACAGAAGCTTTACCAGCGGCTTCAAATTTAAAAATCTAGCCACGTTTTCAAAATCGTCTAGCCATTTACTTATAGGATAACTATCACTGCCACTAAACTCAGGTAATGATCCTGGCGCTTCACCAAAGGAAATTGGTTTTGACTTGTTTGCAAAATATTATTTTAAAAGCTCTATTACTGTTCTGAAATATATACCGATTTCTTAACGTATAAATTACTAAAGCAACACAAAATTTATAATAATTACTTCAATGACTTAGTCCTAATTCTTATTCATTGTTTTCGCTTTCCGGTACCACACGTATATTTCACTACAGTTTTACGGTTTCGTTTTATCTTCTACAAGTCACAAAGTCGCAAATCGTTTGCTTGATAATTAGTAAAGTGATTGATTATAAAATTATATTCGTAGTACTAAACAAAATTCACTGTTTATATCTTAATGTCTAGAATTTCTATTCCTGCTGATAGCTCTGACTAGGGTTTCCAATCCGGATATCCGCCCCATTTTGACTATTCGGTAATCCGGGTACTTTTCCTTAATTATCCGATAATCCGGATATTTTTGACATTTTTTTTCAGGACAATACTGTTTTCTTTCTAACTGTTCAGCTATTTTCAAAAGATTATACAATTACTTTCTCAAGTGGCAGTTTTATTTATGATTATTATTTATTTATTAAAGTTTCTTTGAATAAACAAATAAGTTGTCTTGTGAAAGTTTTTTTATCCAAATTTTAAATAAAACAAGTAAGAAAGCTAGAACTGGTCCAAGAGTAATTCTTATGATACCCTAGATGAATGCCCTTATGACCAGGTTTAGACGGGTCAATAAGCTGCCTCTGCCCCACGAAAACTTCTCTTTAATATGATGGTTGGGGACATGAACGAAGCATTACCCAACCTACAGATTTCGTGCGGCAGAAGTAACATATTGAGACTTACCTGTCTAAACTGGATCTATGTAATTTCGTATGGTCACTCATCTGTGTAAGTTTGATTTTCTAAGTGGTTTTTCGCATATATTTCTAGAACGGTTCGTCGGACAGTAAAAAATATTATAACTAGTTTCATAGCATTTCATATTCTGAAGAAGTTTTGAGTACACAAAAAACGTCTAGGCCTGATTGTTTTCACAGGATACCTACGTAAAATCAACATTTTTATATGGCCCAATTTAGTTCATTTATGAAATTATTTTTACTATTTTTATGAAAACGTCGCGTAGAAAATTTCAGCTCTCTACGCTGATGCTCTCAAAAGCAATGTCCAAATATGTAGTGAAAAACGAAAGTTTTGTATGGCAACTCCTTGAGGGAGTTACCCGATTTGTCCCTTTTCGAACTTGAATTTTTTTTTAAATTCATGTGCAAAATTTCAGTTCTCTAAGTACATGCGTTCTCCAGTTATCACAGACAGATAGACGGACAGACGGACATGCAAAAATCAAAATAACTGTTAATATTATACATGGGTGTTCATTTCATTTTGCTCTACCATAATTATTTCTATACGTTACAAACTGAAGGATAAACTTAGTATACCCAATTGATTTCATCTAGGGTATAACAAAACCTACTAAGCACTGAAATTACATGATACATGGTTAAAAATTAAATATATTTATAAATATAATATTGAGTTAATAGCCCATAAAGGAAGTATATACATTGATTATGCAGTAAATAGATGTCTCCAGATTCCGGTGTAGGAGTTTTCTGTTACCCGTATGGCGTTATCCATATATGACGTGATTATCTATATAAAATCGACGATGGCTCGACTTGTTGACGTAACCAACGAGAAAGCCAGCAGTCAACGATGCTACATTTAATTTTTAACCATTTAAGGGCAATAAAGTTTAAAAAAATTGTTGGATGTCCTATTACCACTAGAGACTGCAGCAAAGGAATTAAAAAACATTCAGCAACACTTTTGACCACTGTACGTGCTTATAAATTTCTATTTGAAAGCTTAGACGAGTTAAGAACGAACTTAGGTTAAAACTTATCGAAACAGAACAAAAACGAATGGATGAACGTCGAGATAAAATGCTTATGAAAGTAAATCTTCTTAGAAGCAGGCAATATACCACATTCCATAAATATTTTGATTATAATTCAAAAGGTGCTCCCATTACATTGCCAGTCTGCAGGGATAACTGGAAGTGGCAATTTCTTCTGTTGATGAGCAGACCAACGGAAAAAACATATTATTCAATGCATTTCTTACAATAAGGCCAGCATTTACAGTTTCAATCAATTAGAACTTTGAAATTTTCAATGCAATAACTTTTTAAAATTTTCTTTTTTAAAAACAAAATAAATTTAAATCATATAATGTTTTTTTTACTATTTATTAATGTACATAATTAAAATATTTGAAAAAAAATTTATAAAGCACCATGAAATATTGGATTCAAGTATTTATTTATTTTGTTTTTTGTTATCCGGATATCCGGATTATCCGGATATTTTGAGTTTTTTTTTAATGCGCAAAACTGCAGCCATATTGAACTAAAAAGAAAAAAATCTAAGGCAAAAATCATCATATCTCGTCTCGCTTTGCAGAAAGTTCTAAGAAAAAATCAAAAATGTTCCAAGTACGTCACCAGCGCAACATGTAGTCCGATAACTTTCTTCACTCCCCCCGTTTTTCCATTCCATCTTCGAAAAATTCACGCTTCTTTTGGTTGCTAGCTCTTGAGCGAAAATGTTGCAGAATTGAAGTAATCGTACACATGTTAGTGGATATAGCGATGTGTCCAGCCTTAGCTTCTTTCGGTTTTCCTGTCGCGTCCTTACGAGATAGGGGTTGGCCACCACAGACTTTTTTATTTAGAATCATATTCTGAATAAAATAGCATTTTTAATTTTTTCCAAAATGTTACCTCTTCCAAACAACACGCATGGCAAATAGATTGTCACGCGTTCGGGGGTGTTTTTGTTGTTTTTCACCCCTTTTTTTGGCCCTGCGAGGCTACCACTCTACACCAAACCTCAAAATTGCAGCCAGAACAAATTATATACGATCTTTAACATTTTTTCGGCTTATTTGACTGGACTACTAGCACTGTTTCTTTCCCAGTAGGGAGTAAACTGTTGGCCAGGAAGACTCCATCGCCTATCTCTTTTGATAGACAGAGCAGTTCTTTCTTCACTCAACGGGACTGCGGCGATCTTTTGTGACCTAGCAGGTATGCATATTGGATCCTTTAAGGTAACCAGATGCTGCCTCGTTTCGCTGGTATTTTGATCACCCAGACAGTTTTTTTCGGATTCCTTTGGCTTTTCTTAAACCTGGCAGCCAGCATTACTCTTTCGAGTTGCCTTGGAGAAACTGCATGTAGATAGATTAACCTGTTTAGGTTCCATCTTTTGTGCCAGTGATCTCACTCCGCCTGCTTTTCTGGAGTACAGCTTGTCCGTTTTGTATGACAAGGGCATAGTACACTGTTCGGGATTTGGTTCCCGACAAGAAAACTTGAGTGCTTTATTTGGGCCTTCAACATTACAATTGTTTGATAAGAAATCGTTTCCTAATAGGCCGTCATGGGTAAAGACCTGGCAGATTTTGTACCACCTGAAACTTGCAAGGAATTTTATTTTTAAAATTGAAGTTGCCTTTGCAATTTTGCAGTGTCTTTCTGTTTCCAAAAGGGGTCTGTAAAGTGCATTCCGCATTGGAATTAATTATATTGAGGTCTTTAATTGCTCTTTTCTTAATAATACTAACCTCAGGGCCCGTGTCCACTACCAGTTTTGTATGGCCGTTAAGGCTAATTTCCAGTGGATGTTTCACTGTAGGGACACCGGATTCGGGCGCTTGAGGGGACCCTTTTGATTTGCTTTGTGGGTTTAAAGTCCAGCCGGGGAGTTTTGGGTCGACTGCATGTCGTTTCCCTGACTCCGGGCTTCCCACTTCTTCTTTTGGCGGCAGTTTTCGTCTGCGTATTCTCGGCGACCACAAAAGGTGCATTTGAGACATTTTGATTAAAGACTTGAGGACTTTTCGTGTTGTTTTGTTCTTGTGCAGGTCTATTGGAGAGGCATGGAGGAACAATCTGTTGGGTCTTTTAACTTTTTTTGCAATCACGGACGGCATATCCATAGATTTTGCAGTTTGAGCAGAAAAGGGTATTTTTCCGCTTTAGGCAATCTGAGTATGTGTGACCGTTTCGCTGGCAGAAATTGCACGTAATGGTTCGTCCCAGTGCATCTGTTTCCGATTTTCTGGCATCAGTGTTTGTAAATTGTCTTTGTCGTGACAGTGATGAGCCTGGGTTATTTCCCTGGCGTGAAAACTGATTTCGATTTGTGGCTCGAGGTGATGCGAACATAGGTGTGGATGGCATTTGATAATACGGAGGTCTGTAGAATGCGCTTGTGTCGCTATGTCGTAGTTTCTCCATGTCGAGAGCTTTTTTTATGAGACATTCTAAATCACCTTCTCTCTGCGTGAGCAAATACTGACACAGATGTGGGTTCGTTACTCCACTTTTTAAAGCGTTTTTGGCGAAATCCATCAGCTGTGTTTTCACAGCAGGGTCTGCATCAGCTCCATATTTCTACATCGCTGCCTCCTTGCAAATCATCAACAACTGTTTCAATCTTGTAATGAAGACAGTGAGAGATTCTAACGGGTTTTGCCTGGTAGTGATTAATTTGTTCACTAACTCTTGGTATGTCTCACGGGGAAGGTATGTTGCGTTTAAAGGTTCCTCTACTTCAGTAAATGAAGCAGGGACGTCTGAAGCGAATAATTGGTATTCATCACCTCTGAGTCTTGTAGGAAGGACCTGAATGAAAGCAACTTTTTCATCATCATTTAGGCACTGCATGGTTTGTTTGCAGCAGCCGATGAAGATTTGTAGTTCTCGTCCCAATTGTGGAATAGTTTCACCAGAAAATAAGGGGACGAGTTGAGCTGTTAGCTTAGCTAATTTAGAGTAGTCCACAATTGTGTGTAGTCTATTGACTGAATATTTGAATTTGGGTGGACTAACTAGGCTTGTTTCTGGACTGGTTCCCGTTAAGGATTCTTCCAGCCAGTCAATCAGCAGGTCTTCGGGGGTTAGTTCAGTCACTTCACTGTCACTATCACTATCGGCACTTTCACTTAATCTAACACTCTTATTCTTCTCTAATTCTAAATTAAGTAAGCTGTGAGTTCGGACAGCTGTTCGAGTTACTTTCTGAACTGAACTGTATCTTCCATAAATTTTTTAATTTGAGCGAGTCTAGTCTCGCGTTCTTTATTTAAGGTGTGCTCTAATGCGTCACAGTGAGTTATAGTGAATCCCGAATCCCACGCTCTTTCATATAGTTTGTTTAAAAACATACTTAAACTTACTTGACTATTGTTACCTGACAGCATCGTTCCACTATGGAGTCGAGGTCCTATTGGAAATGGCTGTGTTGATTGGTATTCTGCAGCAAATGATGTACCTTCACTGAGGTGCTCACTAGTGGCAGCTGGGGCTGATCCCGCGTTGGTTAAAGGTGGAGGATTTGTGCTCTTTGCTGATGCTTCGTTTTCCTGCTGCACTGCAGCTGGAGCCGGGTTGTCGGCTGGCATAGGGTGAGCTTTCTTGAAAGGGGGCTCCTTGCCTGCTTAGGTCCCTTTGCTGTGATTGAGAGGGGAATTTATTTACGGGGAATTTCTTTAACCGCCTTCGTGTTCCCTCTCAATCCTTGGTCGGTTGTATTCGATCTATTTTTTCAGCTGGGGGGCCCTGGGCCGTCTTAACTTACCCTGAAACTAGTGGAAAAGGGGGCTTGTGAGCCGTCTTCGATTTCCTCTTCAACTCAGGATCGTTTTACTACAAACGGTTGATGATCTACTTGTGGGAACTTCGACCTGGCTCTCAGGCAACTTCCAGCTGGCTTAAAACGCGTCCTTCTGGGGGAGTTTTGGACGTTTTCCACTTCCTTCTTTGAATTTTTTACTTTTATCCCTCGGTGGTGCCTGTGCACTAATTGGGGTGCATGCTTGCCCGCCTGGAGCAGAGGTGCCTAGAGATGGTATCTACCCTAGTGTTGGGGGTGACTTGGCCTGAGTGGCTTTGTCAATGGAACCCCTTATGTTCGAAGGATCAAGGACTTTAAAGCTTTTATGATCTTTTGGTTTGACCAAGCTTCCTTGTTCCTTCCGGCTCCGCTAATTTGTTATATATATATACACTACTACTTTATTAATCCTTTATCCTGGTTTTTAGGACCCATTTTTCTTTCTCCACACTAATAACAACAACATTTTGCTTTTCTATTTCTTTTTTTTGTATTTATTTTCCACTTATATTTTTTTCAACTGAAACACTTCCTTTTAAATTTATTTCCTTTTTTCTATATGTCTATATCTATGAATCTTTTGCGATCTTTTTACAGGTCGAATCGCTCTCACTTTATTCACCTAGCCATAGAGCAACAAACTTCATTTAACCCTTTTTTTTATTCTCTTTTCCCTAACTCTTACTAATTTATTTACTCTTAATTTTTCCTAAAACGATCAACCGCCAAACCGTTCGAAGCGAAGTTTTAAATCCAACTCAATCGAGATTTGATTTTTTAAATTGTCTATCCTGAGAAAATTGTTTGCCGCTGGACATGTTTAAACATGCCCAGAATTAGCGCGACGGACGATGTTTGAGATGAAATTTGTTATTTTCATGAATATCAAACAATCGTCTTGCTATCGTGCATACATTGTTGTGCCCACAATGTATGCAGCTTGCGACAATTTCCTGATAAGAGCTTTTTCGCTGAAGACTTGATCGTTTCAGTCTTCGTTTCAGTCTTCACCGACGTAAAATTTCATGCGCCCGATATGTATGTATATAGGTACATACATATCGTATTTACCTTCAGTCAGATTTGTCGTGGGGCTTTTTCCTATTGAAACGACTTGGGATGAAACTTAAAACTTTTATTTTTCCCAAGTCGTTTTGTGGGAAAATATTTGTTATTTGTTTCGAAAGAATTTGAAGAAATTGCTGATGGCAATTTCTTCGTCTTGGAAGTAGATAAGCTAACCATGTTTTAAGCATGATTAGCTTATATGTATGCAAACATTAAATAAATTTAAATTGTTTTATATTACCTCCTATAGGTAATTTATCTGAAATATTGGGTATACAACAACGTCAGTAGAATTATGCACGAATCGCGGCGATCTTTCCTTAATGCACTCGTTCTTTCCGAATCAATGTGACATTACTGCCAGTATCAATAAGGGCTGTTACCTTATGACTATCTAGTGCGATAAATTTATATAAGCCCCTTCCTTGACCAATGCTGGCTGTATTGCTATCCTGCTTAACTTTTTTCGTCGGACAATCTACTGCTTTATGCCCACCATTATTTCAATGGAAACATGTCAGACCTAGGGACTTCGAAGAAAATTATTTGCTTTATAGCCTGGACCACCGCAATTGAAAAATCTTTCATTCGCTTTCATTAAATTTGTTTTTGAATAAAATGCTTTATTCTTAGGAGTATATTGAGCGTATAAATCTAACTTAATTTGAAATTTGGAGTAAGTTGGTGCGACCGTACAATAAAAATTTATTTGACGTCGGATCGTATCTTCCATCAACGATTCATTTAATCGCAGCATTTTCTTTAATGCTTCCCTTAGAGCCTATCTCCCTTATCTTCAGGTATTAATCCTGATTAGACTCATCGTTTGTTTTCTTTCGCCTTGATAATTGCTTGTGAATATTTGCATTGCTTACATTCGTTGCTAAATCCGTCAACTAGAAACTTTTTTAATTCGTCGCATAATTGAATGTTGGTTTTAAAGCGTTGTGCTAACTGAGTCATGCCTGACAGAAGCTTTACCAGCGGCTTCAAATTTAAAAATCTAGCCACGTTTTCAAAATCATCTAGCCATTTACTTATAGGATAACTATCACTGCCACTAAACTCAGGTAATGATCCTGGCGCTTCACCAAAGGAAATTGGTTTTGACTTGTTTGCAAAATATTATTTTAAAAGCTCTATTACTGTTCTGAAATATATACCGATTTCTTAACGTATAAATTACTAAAGCAACACAAAATTTATAATAATTACTTCAATGACTTAGTCCTAATTCTTATTCATTGTTTTCGCTTTCCGGTACCACACGTATATTTCACTACAGTTTTACGGTTTCGTTTTATCTTCTACAAGTCAGAAAGTCGCAAATCGTTTGCTTGATAATTAGTAAAGTGATTGATTATAAAATTATATTCGTAGTACTAAACAAAATTCACTGTTTATATCTTAATGTCTAGAATTTCTATTCCTGCTGATAGCTCTGACTAGGGTTTCCAATCCGGATATCCGCCCCATTTTGACTATTCGGTAATCCGGGTACTTTTCCTTAATTATCCGATAATCCGGATATTTTTGACATTTTTTTTCAGGACAATACTGTTTTCTTTCTAACTGTTCAGCTATTTTCAAAAGATTATACAATTACTTTCTCAAGTGGCAGTTTTATTTATGATTATTATTTATTTATTAAAGTTTCTTTGAATAAACAAATAAGTTGTCTTGTGAAAGTTTTTTTATCCAAATTTTAAATAAAACAAGTAAGAAAGCTAGAACTGGTCCAAGAGTAATTCTTATGATACCCTAGATGAATGCCCTTATGACCAGGTTTAGACGGGTCAATAAGCTGCCTCTGCCCCACGAAAACTTCTCTTTAATATGATGGTTGGGGACATGAACGAAGCATTACCCAACCTACAGATTTCGTGCGGCAGAAGTAACATATTGAGACTTACCTGTCTAAACTGGATCTATGTAATTTCGTATGGTCACTCATCTGTGTAAGTTTGATTTTCTAAGTGGTTTTTCGCATATATTTCTAGAACGGTTCGTCGGACAGTAAAAAATATTATAACTAGTTTCATAGCATTTCATATTCTGAAGAAGTTTTGAGTACACAAAAAACGTCTAGGCCTGATTGTTTTCACAGGATACCTACGTAAAATCAACATTTTTATATGGCCCAATTTAGTTCATTTATGAAATTATTTTTACTATTTTTATGAAAACGTCGCGTAGAAAATTTCAGCTCTCTACGCTGATGCTCTCAAAAGTAATGTCCAAATATGTAGTGAAAAACGAAAGTTTTGTATGGCAACTCCTTGAGGGAGTTACCCGATTTGTCCCTTTTCGAACTTGAATTTTTTTTTAAATTCATGTGCAAAATTTCAGTTCTCTAAGTACATGCGTTCTCCAGTTATCACAGACAGATAGACGGACAGACGGACATGCAAAAATCAAAATAACTGTTAATATTATACATGGGTGTTCATTTCATTTTGCTCTACCATAATTATTTCTATACGTTACAAACTGAAGGATAAACTTAGTATACCCAATTGATTTCATCTAGGGTATAACAAAACCTACTAAGCACTGAAATTACATGATACATGGTTAAAAATTAAATATATTTATAAATATAATATTGAGTTAATAGCCCATAAAGGAAGTATATACATTGATTATGCAGTAAATAGATGTCTCCAGATTCCGGTGTAGGAGTTTTCTGTTACCCGTATGGCGTTATCCATATATGACGTGATTATCTATATAAAATCGACGATGGCTCGACTTGTTGACGTAACCAACGAGAAAGCCAGCAGTCAACGATGCTACATTTAATTTTTAACCATTTAAGGGCAATAAAGTTTAAAAAAATTGTTGGATGTCCTATTACCACTAGAGACTGCAGCAAAGGAATTAAAAAACATTCAGCAACACTTTTGACCGCTGTACGTGCTTATAAATTTCTATTTGAAAGCTTAGACGAGTTAAGAACGAACTTAGGTTAAAACTTATCGAAACAGAACAAAAACGAATGGATGAACGTCGAGATAAAATGCTTATGAAAGTAAATCTTCTTAGAAGCAGGCAATATACCACATTCCATAAATATTTTGAATATAATTCAAAAGGTGCTCCCATTACATTGCCAGTCTGCAGGGATAACTGGAAGTGGCAATTTCTTCTGTTGATGAGCAGACCAACGGAAAAAACATATTATTCAATGCATTTCTTACAATAAGGCCAGCATTTACAGTTTCAATCAATTAGAACTTTGAAATTTTCAATGCAATAACTTTTTAAAATTTTCTTTTTTAAAAACAAAATAAATTTAAATCATATAATGTTTTTTTTACTATTTATTAATGTACATAATTAAAATATTTGAAAAAAAAATTTATAAAGCACCATGAAATATTGGATTCAAGTATTTATTTATTTTGTTTTTTGTTATCCGGATATCCGGATTATCCGGATATTTTGAGTTTTCAGTAATTGATATCCGGATAGTCATTAATGTCGGATAATTGGAAACCCTAGCTCTGACGACAGGTAACAAAGTGTCACTTTTAGCATGATGGGAATTCAACATCAAATCCACAATAGCAGTTTTCACGTTTGCTTCTTTAATTCACAGTATGTGATTATAATTTCGCCGCAGTAATGTCAAAAATAATATCCTCTACAATAAAAATATACTCCTATTATGTTGTTTTTCACTTAATTGAGTGCTCGCATTTTGCTCGATTTTATTATTTCGACGGTAATAAGGAATAAAATAGAACGAAATTATCTGAATTGTAGACACAGATGAGGATCAAACATTTTTCTCTTTATGAGCTGACGTAACGCACTTTATCTCTGGTGCCGTTTTTCCTTAAAAGCTTGCCGAGCTGTGATAATCCTCCCGCTGATATGTTTCGCTACTTCACCTTGCTTGCAGGATGATTCTGTTCAATTTCGCCCTGAAATCCCCTGCTGCTTCGGCTACCGCCCTCATGTGCTACTGGCCGGAGTTTTAGTTAATTTATTTTGGCCTTTTTATGATCATGCCATTTATATCGACTCAATACAAGCCAATCCCGGTTGAGCCCCCAGTTTTGTGGAATTTGGGTTATTTGAATTGAAAATACCAGTGGTTAAGAGGTGGCAGTACCAAGATTTGCAAGTGTTGTACATTTTTCAATGCGAATTTCTGACAAACTATTTGTAGCAGAATAATGATTTATATCTTTAATTAAAGGTAACGAAGCATTCTAGTAAATAACGTCGGCAAAAATAAACATAAGCATGATATTAGCTGGGAAACTAGTACAAAATGGTAAATCAAATTCCTGTTAGTAGGTTTCTCATTTCTTTGTATTGTGACTATGTTAGAAAGATAAAGACTAGATCTAGCAAATAATGTTGCGCTTTTTGCATTTTTAGTGTCGCTTTTTTTCATTATTTGACTTTATAGTACTTGTTTTTTCTCCCGATATTTCACTGACGAGAAATTGAACTATTTCATTGGTCTGTTGTTTAAGTACAAAAATATTTAACAGAGTTAATTCTCGTAAAAAATGTTCAATGTATTTGAACTGCAAATTTTCAGTTTTCGTCTTAAATTATATAATTTAGTTGCATATTGGGTTTCTATCATTTACGCTAGATGTCGCTATTGTGGTCTGTGGTCTAGGTCTAGGCTAATTTTATATGAATTTTCTCCCCTTCAGGACACAAACCTACGTACAGTAAATGTTATTGCCTACAGGGTATCTAATTTGAAACTTTTGCTGAGTACTGAATCCATTTAAGTAATAAAACTGTTGACTTTAGTGAATGACTCTTACAATGAGATCTCTCTCGGCCGGTGGTCTATTCAGAAGAGGGCAAGATGGACATCGTCGGAACGGGGATTTAGGCTAATACGACTGGTTACTTTCGGCTATGCGCAATGTCAGATACTACGTACCTATACATGTATATACATTGCCTATTATTATTATATATACTTATTACTATTCTAAATTTAACGATTAAATACCTTAGTGAATTAATTAATTTAAAATAAATTCTAAGTTATATTTTATTTAAATAAAATAGTACGCATAGTTCTTACCCGTAAACTGTAGTGTTTTCACAAGTTTAAGTTCGAATAAACCACGGAATTTTAAAGTTAAAATCAGCGCTAATATTTAAGTCTGCTTTTCGTAACAATTTTTCGAGTGGTCTGACTATATGAATAACTAATTATGGGCGGTGGGGGTATTCGTATACATATCTTGTGATGGAACTTACTTCTGCTTGATGCGTAATTATCTTGGGGTTGATGTTAGGTCTAGGCCTTACACCTTATATTTCTGCACTTTATCCTGTATTTTATAGCCGCCGGCGGTATACCAAATTAGGGCTTCATTCCCTTGATTTGTGTTTCCTCCCATACAAGATATATTTATCTTGGATGGTAGACAGAGGTTGTATTTTGCTACCATTTTGCTCGAACCCATTCCAGTATTTTGTTTTTCTTTTTTATTGTGAGGTTAGAATTCCAATCACAACATCTGTCTGCCAGGGCTTAAATATACTATGTGTATTACCCTGTTTTTCTATAGACTTACTAAGGGTTAGCAATTTCAATAGTGCGGTGATGGTACGTATTGTGTAAAACGTTACTGCAGCTGCAGGATGATTATGATTACTGATTGTGTAAAACTAGGTGACCTATATTTACCTATCAAATATAACTTCATTGTTCAAAAGTAGCATGGCATTAAACTGCGAAACACAATTTTGTTCACAAAATTGGTTGGAACTTTGCTAATTTGATTGTTTTTAGCCGAGTTCCTATTACTCGAAGACGAGCTACAGGCGCAAGTTGTCCGATCGCATGTGCTATTTGAATAGATTATTGTTTTTCCTTGAGACTTGTTTTTCCCTAGTAATCGTTTCCATGGATAATTAATCTTTCAGTCTCTAGGATTTATATATAAGTATTCAGGGTTCATTTTCACTAACTCGTATACAATAACAATTCTAAAATTTTCTCTTCATTTGACTTCATCATCTCTAACAGTGAACTAAGCGTGGCGTCAGTTAACAGTAGTTGCATTACCGTGAAATGTACTTCTTTTTCGCCGACTTTAAAGAACTTATATTACACAACAAATATTATTGGTCCCCCAACTATTATAATCAATAAAATATTTGGCATTATAGCTGGAGCCAGGAGAGAAGAAATTCCAGATCCCATTTAGTGGAGTCCATAGTTTCAAAAAAACGAAGAAGAAGTAGTGGTAAAAGAACAAAAAGAAGAAAAAGAAGAAGAAGAAGGAGAAAAAGAGAACGAATAAGAGAAGAAGAATAACAAAAGCAGAAGTGGAAGAACTATATAACTAATTGATGACTGCAGACTGATTTTTGTGAATTTACCGGCGAAATCTGAATACACAGAACCCGAAATATTCATCCTTTCTCTCAAATTAGGTGTCTGTCGACAATCATTGACGAGCAAACCCGTAACTTCGTCGATGAACAATTTTCCGAGAGGTGGAAAGCTATTAAGCTGGGTCCGCGAATTTCTAGCGAAATCAACAAAGTATGTAGCAGGAAAGCCCAAGTCCCTGAAAAACTGTTCGATGGCAACAACTGCTTAAATTCTCCTGAAGAGAGAAGCAGCGCCTTCGCCAACTACTTTGAATCAACCTTGAAAAGCTCTCCTCCAACTCATCTCCCTTACTTTCATAGGCAAGCCCCATCTGAAGTGGAGAATTTTGAGGCACAAAATACCTCACCAATGGCAGAATTTAGCCTTGAAAATCCGGCTGGAAATCCAAATGACCGGCAAATATTCACTAGCCCGCTTTATCTGGCCGTGTCCTTATTTGGTAACTCAACAATAAAAACTCGAGTGGGCCAGATGGTATACCGAATTTCATAATCCAACACATATATAACATCTTTTAAAACGAGTTTTTTGTAAAAGCGTGTTGCGTAAACATTCTAACAGCGTTTATAATGCTGATTCATTATTACTGTGAAAACGTTCTCCGAATTTACATATACATATATTTCAGAGGTTTAAATACATCTGTTATACGTGGGTTTTGTACTTTTTACAATATATGTGATTCTTTTCCCCTCGTGTAAATTATGTATACAAATAATTTGCTGGTATGCGATATCATCTTATAAATGAATAAGTATTTATCTTTTAAAGGTTTAATCATATATGGCAAATGTAAGGTTTGGGAAACGTCGAGTGAACAATAAAAAAGTATAATCTAAAGATCGGAGTTTCCTTAAAAAAATATGCCAAACCTTACATCATAGACGCGATCAAAAGCATAACCAGCTGGAAAATTCCAATCAGCTGTAAACCATATATGGCAAATATATTAGAATGTATTGAAATTGTCGAAAGTAAAATTTACGCCAAATATATGCAATTAAATTTGTTGCCAATCAATATTTTCCGTAAAAGTTTTAAATATAGCTCGAAATAGTACAATGCGCCTGTAAATTTGTGAACATTTTTAACATTGCTTTAAAGTCCGGTATAGTTTTGATTATTTGATAATTTGATATTTGACTATAAAAGTATTTTTTAAATTGTCAAAATAAACCTTTAATTTCATTTTTTCGCATAAAATTAATATATGCGCCAAATATATAGATTAAGAAAATATTAAATTGAAGATTTCGCAAAATGGCGGCATTTGCAGTTCTATAATTTATAAAAAAAATGGCCGATGTTAAAACAACAATTTAGTACTTTCCAGAGCTCTAATAAAACAAAACAGTTTTTTCCAAAACTTCTATAAAACCATTAAATCAGGTTTTCGTCCATGAGAACTTGATAAAACTATTTAATTAATATGAAAACCTTAAAAAAAACATGCAGCTCTTTTGCTTCTTTTAGAACCCTTATAAAAAAGTTCAGCTTCCTTCATAACCTCTATAAAATGATACAGCTATTTGATTTCATTCAGAATTATTACAGAACTCCTAAAAAGCATACTAACCCCCCCCCCCCCCGCCGACACACCAACTTTGACGTTTATTTAGAGAAAATACAACGATCTTATTGAAGAAAAATGCCGTTTAACTTTGTGCATTTTTGAGACAACAAATAGGCCGAATGAATAAATTCAATTATGTTTTAGAAGCAGTAGGTCATATTGCAAAAATTTTGGGGCAAATAACTAAATAATTCCTCATACAGCAGCAGTATCAACAGCAGGCCGCAGGCAATACCATCAATACATGTTTTTTTTATTTCTATTGATATCAATGCCATTTTCCATAATTTCCTTCTATTCATCAACAAATGGAGACAGAAATTCCTTTATATCACCAGGCTTGTTCTTTCACTGTAAATAGCAATTACTCTAGGATGAAAAAGGAATATTTCAGGGATATTAAAAGAATAGGCCAAGATTCTTCTTTAGAGGTCTTGTTTACTGGCAATCTGTCAATGGATATTTAAAGAAATTATTTTTGATTCATTAATATCCCGAAAGAAACTCCTTAAACGAGATTCCATTTCTTGTTGAACGTCTTCATTTTTTATATCATCATACCACAATCATCGCTTAAATAATTTTCGTTTATGCAGGGCGTACTGTCTATAATGTCATCTAACTGTAGAGCCCAGTTATCTCTTATTTCTAAACCTTCATGATCAATAAAAATGTCGAGATCACTTCTGGAATTACAATCAGAATAATTGGGAGAGTTATGCGATGCAGTAAAACTTTATGAGAGAATGGAACATTAGGCAAAATTTTGTGTAGCGATATCCGAAGTAATTGGCTCTCTCTGAATATTTCGCAAATTACAATATGACATGACCCGAAATAGTTTTGTAGATATTGCTATAGTTTTATTAAAGTCTTCTCAGAAACTGTTTGAAACAAAATAGTTCCCAAGTTTTCAAAAGGTTCCAACAATGCTTCAGGATAGCTAAATTGATTTATAACTGCTGCTCTTGCTACTCATTTGCTGTCGACAATAAACTATTTTATAATGGCTCTAAATGCAGTTTTCCGAGGGTTCACGAAAGTTTATACTACTAAATAGCATCCAGAGCCAAAGTGTTTTAATAGGGTTAAGATAAGACCATTATATAACCAAATAGCTCTCGAAGTCAAACAGTTTTATACCTAGTTCGGAAAGCATTCCTAGCACTGCATTATAAAACATTATCTGTGTTCTTTTGTGTACCTTGTTCTAGAACTCCCATATACTGGAGAGAACAAATTATTCTGTCGATTGAAGCAAACTATTTGCACTGTTCGCTTCATTTAAATCATTCTATGAAAATATGTGAAGCGTTCTGGTCTGTTGTGCGGACACAATAGAACACAGCAATTTTAGTGTCAAAAAGAAAAACGCAAATCTTGTAACATTTACAAAACAATTTAGCCACCTGAATCCATTATAAAGCTTTTTTAAAACATATCCAATTTTCGCAGCCATGTAGCTGCTAAAATTGTTCCTTGGGCACTCTGCACCCTCTATTAAAATTTCACACTGATGTGACCCACAATAAAGAGACACATATTGTGGCGTGTTTCCTTGATGTTGAGAAAGCCTTCGACTCCATCTGGAGGAAAGGTCTTACCTCCAACCTGATAGGATTTAAGTTCCCAACATAAATCATTCGGATGATAGATAGCTTCCTCTCCCAATGACAATTTTTTGTGGAAAAAGGTTTGCCGATCTGCGCATAAAGACATAAAAGCGGGCGACGCGGAAGGCTCAGTACTTGGGACTTCTCTTCAATCTGTTCACGTTTGACCAGCTGCAGAATAATGGAGGAGTCACAACCCTTCTTTAGACGGATAACTTATTGACATATGCGCACTCCAAATCCCCCAAATTGGGGGACAAAGTAAGTGGGTGATCAGATTTCCAAGCTTTACGGGTCTTATCGAAAATGAGGCATAAAGATCAGCTTCCCTAAATCGAATTTAAGAACTGCACGTTCACGCAGAGACGTATGTCAAAACCAAGACACATCGAAATAACAATCAATAATGAAGGGAAAAATCCCACTAAGAGCGCCAAATACCTAGGTATAAGCCTCAATGAACGATTTAAGTTCAACCCACACGCAAAGACAGTTGATAGGAAAGCAAACTTTGCACTCAGCATGGTCAGTCCCATAATGAGATATTGGAATGGCCTCACCCTAAACACCAAACTGCTGATGTACAAGAAGCTCATTCGGCCCAACATAGCGTACTCGTTCCTAATATAGCATACCATTTCGCCAACTTATATGGAGATCCTGGCGAGATTCGAAAAACGCTCCGAATCTTGCTGGACTCTACCGGAGGCCCTGTGGAAAGCATTATCGCAATCAGCTCCTGCACGAGAAAGCTGGAAATTCTCCGATGCAGGACGACCTAGTTGAGATAATGAAGAAGCAGGTAGCGCAAGACCCCAATCACCCAAACCCAATTGTTAAAGAACTAACAAATTTTCCCAATTTAGCCACTAACAAATATTTATCGCCTTTTTGGATTTCAAACTGTAAAGGAAAATACTACCCCGAAGGACTTTTTACCTTTTTCAGGGAGAAAAGAGACAGCTACCGGGACTAGGAGGTGATGACGGAAGGAGGACTGCAGCCTGCAGGACAGGATATATGCGAACTGCTTCAGACAAGACCCGCATAGGTAGACTAAAAACAGTACCAAGAAGCGAAGGCAGTAGCAACCAGGAGTAATATCCAAGTTATATAGCTAGTACTTAACTTAGTTAAGTGTTAGAATAATGAAATATTTTTAGTTAATTATAACTATGTAGCGCTAGCCGTAGTTTAGAAGTAAGTTACATGTTAGTTAGAAATTCATATATTTAGAAAGTAAGGTAACTCACCTAGATTAATTGAACTCAGGGCCAAAGAAAAGCCCATAGGTATTATAATCAGGGACTAAATTTAAATAAGAAAACATTGTTAGGTTAAGTGTACAATTTCTTTGGCACAAATAACATATTTAAAACAAAACTTGCTTAGACTGATTTTTATTTATATCGGTCGGCTTCGCCAATTGGTTAGTTGGTAGTCCCGCGTCTGCTGAAATATCCCTAACTAGCTTTCTTTGCTTTGCACTGCAATGCCTTTTGCTCTGACTGTTTGGGGCAATGACCTACTGGTCTGATAGATCTTGAGTGGTTTGCTTTTTGAGCATAACTGGCTGATCTCGTTTCTGGTGAAAGACTTAGGTACTGGTATGATTTGCCACTGTGTACTCTGCCTGCTGTGCTCCTCAATTAATAGGCGCGGTCTAATTCATTGGAATCTCGGTGGAGCCTTATTTTAGGATTCTAACTTCGTTACAAGTCAATAACAAATTTTGGTTGCAAATAAATTTTTTGTGCTACTCATTGACAAATAAACTGGGTTGTTTTTATATATTTTCAAGGCAGGAATAACAGTTTTATTATAGATTAATAGCAAATCGTTTTGACATTTACTTAATGTTCCCTGCAATGTTTAAGGGAGATTGTTATCGATTCCTCTCTTTCTTTCTTTTTGCATTTTTTTTTTTAATATCGGCCAATGAGGAAATAAATTTCAAATTCGGTCTGACAACAAATTGCAAGGAATTTCATATCGAATAAAACCGATTATTCTAAGTGTTTACTTCGATATACCCTCTTCCTAGATTACGTATATGCATTTCAATTGAAAGTTTTTATTATATTTCTCCGCAATATATCGGATTAGCTGGAAAAAGCTCCGTTATTATCTAAAATTTATTCCACAACTTAAATCTTAATTAAACTGACTTTATCACCACTTCTCTCGAAAATAGATTTCATATTGTTCAAGATATTCGTGATAGGATATCCAAGGGCTATAGGATAAATGATACTGCAGGCAGACATGCAAATGCCAAAAGCAATTTATCGCGGTAAATCACTAAACTTCCCTCAAAGCTATCCAGATAAACATGCACAAAGTTCATCATTGACACGTTATGGCATCAGTTATTTGACCTGGTTGGGCTTATTAGTTTTATAATAGTACCTACTCACTTACGAAGGAAGTTTTTGAAGGAAGTGAGATTGATTAGAGCACGGCATACAAATTTAAAATTAATAGCAGCGCATTCTCAGATGCGGTAATTCTCTTAGAGCGAAGTTATTGGATTTGCATTAGGGGAAGTGGTGGTATCTATTTGTAATGGGTGTCAGATGTGCATGGAACAGGTAGGATAAGTATCGCCTCTATTCTTCTAGAAGATGGAAACTCAATTAGTGGAGTCACCACGTTTTTTTCTTTAACTTGAATTATTTTTATAAGAAATTCCCCTAGGAAGTTGTATAACAAGTATAGCTGAATTGGTACACTACAATATGCAATATCTTTCTGACGTAATTATTACATATTCAGGCAGTTTTATGCAAGGTAAAACCTTCTAGCTATTGATTCCTAGTTATGAGATGTCAACTCGCAATATTTGTATTGTGCAACTTCTTTATATCGCGTTAGAATCTGTTTGATCTCTTTCGTAAAAGAAGTAAGTAATTCCCTAGGACAGAGTTTACTGGTAATTAATTATGTATGTTCCAGTCCGTAAGCAAGATTTGTACAATAGTTGCTCCACTTCTATGAAAACGTTAAAAGTGTTAGAAAAATGAGCATAGATGCATTTCTTCACAGCCTAATTTGGAGAATGTGCATATATGCCGATGTCTTCATATTTTAGGCACAATCATATTGCCGATAAAACCCAATCAAGACTTAAATTTTTGTTACTAATTGAAGGCTTGCCTCACCTGGGAACTAAAAAACAATCTGACCAGTTAGTGTAACTAATTTTTCATTAACTACTGGTATTTTTACACAGCTAGTTAGAGCGTTCGTTTGATCAAACAGCTATCCTTCCACCGGTTACAGATCAAATATGCCCCTGAAAACAAATAAAAAAACCGACTAAAATTGTATAAAAACAAATTGAGTTGATACCATATTCACCTGGGTACCTGGTTCTCTTCAGGTACAATGAGATAATGGAATTACATCTAAAATAAAGAGAATCATAAATAAATGAAGTTTACCTTAAATAGAACACAGATATACACAAAACATTGAATTTGAAAACTACACATCACATGAAATTCGTTCAAGTTTCCATGCAAACAAATATCTTGGCGAACAAGCAGCAACAACATAGGCGAATCAGATCATTGATCTGCGAAGAAATTTGTTATTTTTGCACAATTGAAACAATTTCAACATAATCAGGGTAGCCAAAGAACATAATAATAACACCTCTGGTTCATAATTACAGCCATTACAGGTGAAATTAATGAATAAAATTTACCTATGACTAGGGCTGCCATCCGTCCGGGTTTCCCCGGATTTGTCCTAGTTTGGAGAGCGGCCGGTGAACGTCCGGACGGGGTTTTCTATACTGCCAGGGTTTTAAAATTTTGGAAACCAATTAAATAAAATTTTTTTTTGTGTATGTACCGTGTAGTTGATAATGCTGACTGTCAAACCGACCCGACTCTCATTCAAGTTCTCTCTTCTGGTCCTAGCCAGTCTTAGCTCAGTAGCGAAGCTAGCAGTAAGACAATTGCTTGTGTAACTTACGCTGTGTACCTGTGTATTGTTTTATATACCCCCCCCCCCACCGATGAAATATCTCGATACTACAGTGCGTCAATTCACGTATGTAAAATAAAATTGTAAATGCCACCGTACAAATACGGGAAGTAACCTAAGTTAGCGACACTTCACGAGAGAAAAAAAAGACATAAAAGTTTAAAAAAACAGCAAAAAAAAAGAAAAAGTGTGTAAGTAAGAATATGTAAGGATTTGTATAACTTAATAAAAAATAAAACTCATGTTTAAAAGGGGGACACATCGGATGAAAGAAAGAAACTCACTGAACTTATAAACGGTTTCGTCACTAATCAAAACAAATTTTAATTGCATTGATTTTTATATACTGTTAAGGTAAAGATACATGGTGAGAGGCCTTTGCTATTTGGCCTCTGATTTACGGAATCTAAAACCTCCAAAATGTTTAGATGGCAACAGACTCTTGTCTCAGATCAAAAAATTAGGTCTTTGAAGACCACAAGAAAAAGTTTCTAGAGACACTTCTCGAAGTGTATACACGAAATTTATATTTGGTCTCCAGAAATCTGTGTTAATTGTCAAGAAAGAGATTGCTAGAAAGAGAGTGAAAAAGCTTAAGAAAAATATATGGCAAAATGTTACGGGATAAAGGATAACACAACAAATTTATGTGATGTTTTTCAAAAATAAGCAGACCTCTATTGACGAAAAAATGTCTCTTCTTTAAATCCATTGCTATTCCAACTTGAGATTTTAATAATTTACTAACAACATCATTAATATTTTCATACCCAAGATGATTAGATCATAGGTATACTAAGTTTCTCATTCCATTTTCAATGCATAGAAGTAATGATGGTAGAGTAAAATGCATTGGACACCTAAGCAGAATATTAAAAGTTATTTTGATTTTTGCATGTGCCTCTGTCCATCCGTCTGCCCATCTGTACGGCCGTCCGTGAGCCCGTCCGCACGATAACTCGAGAGCGCGTGTATTTAAATAGCTGATATTTTGCACATGGACTTTAAAACCAAATAAACTTAAGTTCGAAAATCGGACAAATCAGGTAACTCTTTCCAAGGGTTGCCATACAAAAATTTACTTTTTCACTGTATATTTGCACACTGCCTGAGAACGTCTCAACGTAGAAAAGTGAAATTTTGTAAACAGTGTTTTCATGAAAATAGTAAACATAATTTCAAAAATGGATCAGTCCTAGATGTTTCCATTACACTGAAAAGCTCTTCAGAATATGAAATCTCATGAAATTGGTCATCATCATTAATACTTTCCAACGCATAGTTTCAGAAATATATAAGCCGTTTATTTTGAAAGTAGTGCAAGTCCATTTTTTAGGTTTCCGTACCCAAAGGGTAACGGTAACCCTATTACTAAGCTTTCGCTGTCCGTCCGTCACCAGGTTGTATCTCGTGAACGGTAATAGGTAGACAGTGGAAATTTTCACAGACTGTATTTCTAGTGGCGATATAACACCAAATATTAAAAATAAAATGTAAGTACTTAAATTTTTAATTGGCATCAACATTTAATTGGGCAAAATATTAAACGGGCACGAATGTACTAACGTGCCAGTTATCGAAGTTAACGAATAGCGAAGTATCCGTACGTTACTATTTGAGTAAATGGTTGCCTAGTTGACGCGTACCCACTGTTACGATTTAGCCAGCCTGGTGCGGAGGATGGTGTTCTCCACGTATCATGGTGCTGGTGTCGCAGACTTCTGGTGGTAATGGGATGGTGTTCTCCTCTTATCATGGAAAGAATGCATTATTTACGTCAGGGTTTACCGGTAATGGTTTAATGCACGTTGTTACGAGTTACGACAGGGTTTTCCGGTAACGATTGTAATGCACGTTGTTACGACAGGGTTTTCCGGTAACGTCAGTGCTATGTGTTAGTATTATATGTGGAAACTCAAAATTTGTAGACACGCGGCAATAAGGATCATAGCCCCGATAACTGGCTTGAATTATACTAATCTTCCTTTCTTAATTTCAGCTTCAATACGACGTAAGTAGGCCGTAACTACTTGGGCTTGTTCTGAGAAGTAAAAAAGAAGACTAGATAGTGGATTTTACTCTGACAGGGATGTTTAGTGTTTTTGTTTTTTCTTGAGGAAGCAATCGAGCCGTTTGAATTCTAAAATTGAAATTAAAAAAACAAGTAAACAAATTAAATTGAAGTGTCTTTTTTTTTTATTGGCGTTTTACAAAAATAAAATTAAAAATTAAAGGGTGTCCCCATACAAACGTGATTTTTTCGGCGTTTTTTTTTTCCTAGTTTTATTCTCATTCATTATAATTATCATAAGTAGGGATTTTTTTTTCAAATGATTTTCAAATGACAGCAATATTTTTTCAAATGACGCCTACTCTCATTTGAAAATATAAAAAAAGGACATTGGGCGCGTTCACTGCCACTTCGGTAGCGTTGTCGTTGTCGTAGTGTAGTTCTGTCAAATCGACTACGATCGACTATCCTCCTGAGCGTAGTCGAATGAAGTCGACTATTTTGTACATTCAAAGTGCGGAGTGAACGATAATCGTAGTCAAGCGTAGTCGTTTACTGTCAAAATTGGCGGAGTGAACTCGCGGTAGTGACTCGTAGTCGACAAAAAGTCACTATTTCGGTGGCAGTGAACGCGCCCATTGTGTTAAATTTTGTACGATGGTACGGAACGCTTCGTGCGCGAGTCCGACTCACACTTGGCCGGTTATTTTTTACGACAAAATATTGAAATATTTTAGTTTTAAAACATTTGAAAATATAATTTAAAAATATTTATTGGATCGAACAGTGAAGTTTTATGTGTTTGAAGTTAAAGAGTGTAAAGAGTGTAAATTTATTAAATTTTGTAAAGAATTCTGAAGAAGATAGAAATACTATAGATACCTACCCAAATGGACTTGTACCACTTTCAAAATAAATGGCTCATATGCGAAAAAAACACTTCAAAAATCAAACTTATACAGATAGGTGACTATACGAAATTACATACGGGTATTGATCAAGAGCATCATAAGAATTAGTCTTAGCCGAATTCTAGCTTTTTTACTTGTTTTTCTTAGAAAAGGCATTCTTTATATTAACTGCCTCTGTGATAGGTATATGGATTCAAAGTTATCATTTCGTGTGGTAACTACACATACCAAAATCGGAAAGTTTTAAGGATTTCAAAGTCACTTTAAATTTAGTTTAATTCAGGGAGCATGCATCGCAGGATAAGAAAACTTAACTTTCAGCAAATGGAGAACGTTGGGAAAGTGTAAATTTTATTCGATTTTCTATGAAATCACCCAAAGATAAATTAAATAAAAATTCACAAAAAACTTTGTCAAACTCACTCCACAGTTAACTTATAGAGCAGAACACGCAATAGTCTCCGGAAATCTAGAGACAAAAAATGGCAAACTTCAAAAATTAGAGACCGAACATGGAAACCCGATTGATTTGAAACACACGACGGGAGACCGGAGCTGGAGACCAAAAAATCTCTAGTAATTTGGTATCTTTAGAGAATTTTTGCATCTCTAAATTGTATACATGGGTCTCTGAGTGTCCAGCGATCGAGAAAGTGGTCTCTTGAAGTAGCTTCACCTTTTCCGAGAAAGAAAGTTATTTTGAAAGCTATATGGCACACTAAATGTAATTGTAATAAGCTACTAGTTTTAGAATATTAGATAATTTATCATTTGCTTTTACAGATGTAAAATTGTATTTGTAGTTTTTGGAAGATTTTTTTATGTTCCTTAATATTATAGAGATTTTATTTAATTCATTGACATCGTTTTATTTTACTGTTTTTTGTAAACTCACTAATTTTATAATAAATAAATAAAGAAAGACACTATGTATAATAATTTGAACCCATTTTATTAGTAAGTAAAATAGAAAATTATTTGGAAAGAATGTCCGGGTTTCAAGCTAAAAAGTCCGGGGACTTCGAACTTGTTGTCCTAGTTTAATGATTTTATAAATGGCAGCCCTACCTGTGACACCTCTTGGAAATTTTTAGAGATTGCTAAATCTTCACAATTTTGTACATATTAACACAAACAAATTGTGCACAGAGCACAATTATATTATAGGAAACAAACTTATCTGTTAATTATAAACAGAAACGCAAAAACGAATTAAAAAACACACCGCGGCACTCGCAAATTACAATCCGCGAACTGTCAGACTTTATATTTTCCCGACACGTGACACATCATGCTGGGTACTGTTTCGCAAGGAATTCAACGGCGTTGCCAGAAACCAGGTAAATCGCGAGGGTAAAAAGATATTCGCAATTTTAAAGATTTTAATTTCCCGTAATGAGAGGGAAAGAGATGGAATGTCAAAACGAGACAAATGGAAATTTAAGTCCCACAAGAGAGTTTCTATATAATTACGCTGTGGAATGTATTAGGGCAAGTATTGAAAATTTTAAAATTCAATGAAAAATGTCATTAAAAAATTCAAGCTAAAGATGCTGGATAAGGAGATATATTCTTTTGAACAAGTGGAAAATAATTGAATATAAATTTTAATGAAATGTGGTGAGAAATTTCAATTATAGATATATTTTATTATAAAAAATGACGACCGACGGTCTATAAAAAGGGATAGAAACAAGGCATCGGTCTCTCAGTTTTTCTCAACCAGCGAAACAGAACCTAGTTGTTCCAGTTTTAATACAAAGGAAAAATAAGGATTAAGTGGTAAAAATTTTTGGTGCAAATTGTGAGAAAATTCCTAAATGCCAAAGTTGTGAAATTGCAGTTTTATATGCAATATTTGTGTTTTAATTTTTTTCTCAGTTTTGGACAAAAAATTGTGCATGCAAAATTTTTCTTAAAGTTTTTTTATTCATTTAATCATTTATTAGTTTACAGAAATTGTAAGATAAGTTGGATTAAGAGTTGACAACAAAATCGCTATATGCTTACGCAGCGTAATTTTTACATGGCATTTCTATAAAATCCTGTTATCAAGATTCATTATCGTTCATTTTGTAATTTTTCATGTCTTTAATAATTAAAGTAGGTAAAGAATTTTACCTTTCCTGTTTTGTTGAATTTACAGCGAATTTGAATTTATTACTCTTCTGAAACTTACTCAATTATTTGAAATATAGTTGAATTAAAGTAGAATTATCGTCATTATATTGATTTATTTTGGAATTTTGGTTGTCAAAATTCTTGTTAGCATTAAGTAGGATACTTTTAATAAAAAATGAATATAAATTGACACTCCAGTATTCTTATTCCGTTACACATACCATTCCAAAAGATTTTATGGTGGTTCTATCCAGGAATGCACAGCATATTCATTCTTTGTTTAAAAATTGGTTATCGGTGAATTTACTGTCAGTATTAACAAACAAAAGGGGGACCAAGCAAAGGCCGACACGTGCATTTAATTTTAGCGCTACTGACGTAAATGATTAACGGCAATATGTCAATACCTAAACTCACTCAAGGGTTCTACGAATCAAGAATTTCCGATTTAAAAACAATTTGGGAGGATTATAGTGCAGTTAATTTGTCACTCAATGAATCATTGGGTGAATTAGATCCAGATGATTCAAATCTTTTTATAGAAGAAGATAATTATAGTAAGGCAGAACTTAAATATTCGGATTATATGGGCGAATTATTGGAAGGCATACGGAAGTGTTCAACTACTGTTGAGTCGCAACACAACACATCTGCTAATCCAGTCAACGACAATCATTCAACCAGAATCCTCATTGCCTAGGATTGCAATGCCTACATATAAGGGCGAATGGTATCGATGGCGATCATTTCATTAGCTATTGTGTCCTTAGAAAAGAATAACGCAATGTGCAAAAACTACATCACTTGAAGGCGTGTTTAGTTGGTGAAGCCGAAAAGGTTTTAAGACATACTCCTATTACAAACCAGGATTATGTACCAGCCTGGGACAAGCTAAAGGAACGGTACGCAAATAAAAGAATACTAGTGAATCATCAACTTAAGAGCTTAGTAAACCAACCTAAGCAAACTATGGAATCAATCAAGGGAATAAAACTATTACTTGACACCATTGAGGATTGCCTACAGCAATTGAAGAGCTTAGAAGTTGACACAAGTTCATGGGATGTATTGCTAATTCATCTGCTACTACAAAAATTACCGTTCATGACATTTAAACTATGGAAGAAGAGCAAAGAGCAACTCAAGATCTACCAAAGCTCGCACAATTTATTAAATTTTTAAATACTCGTTTAAAAAAATTGGTATCAATTGCGGATGGATTAGTGACCAAGGCACAACACCCAAAACCACAATTAAAGCAAACAACCTTGACATGCTAAACTGCAAGTGGAACTACCTCCAGCATTTGATGAAAATCACTTTGTTCAAAGGTGTTCAAAATACAACAATATGAACACCACAACAAGACGAAAGATTATTAAGATGTCCGGGCGCTGTCTTAACTGTTTATCAAAAGATCACCTCATAAATGCGTGTACTAGTAAATATAAATGTTTGAAGTGTAATCAAAGGCAACACTCCTCATTACATGATAACCACGATGAGAAAAAACCTAGAAAAACTTCAGAAAAATTCAAGAGCCGTTCGTACGAGGACTCACGACAGTCCAGTGCAACACAAATTTAAATACACCATGCACACAAAGAACAGGGTATCAATCTTCCAACAGGGATACAAGCAGCCAAATGCTCTAATGGGTTAAACACTACCCAAACATTTGTAGCCAGGGCAAATCAGCGTGCATTTCTATCTACAGCTTTAGTAATGGCGAAAAGTAAGTTTGGTCAGCCTAGCTTATTACGCTGCCTTATGGATAGTGACTCTCAATCTTCGTTCATAACTGAGGCAGCCTGCAAGAAGTTAAGTGATACTCGCTGTTTAAAGGCTCTTTTGCCTTTATCGATGCAATTGTTATTCGTTGGTTGAGTCAATGGTACTTGGACTTTGACTTTGATGCGAGAGTCGTTGGTGCTTGTACCAAGACTCTTCAGTGATTAAAAATATTGGAGCTTGTTCTGATTGCCTTACCTTGGGTAGGGGGCAATTCAGAGCTTCGTGGTAGCTTGGATGTCGATGTACAATTAAAACAAAATCTCTCAATCAACTACGCTTTATTTCTTATTCGAATTAAATTTATATATAAAAATTGCTGACTTAAATAATATTTTGTACATTGCAATTCTATTCTACGTACCTACTCTTTTACTCACACCCACGAATTCTGCTGTCGTTCACAGTACCGAGAAAATTTCATATTGATAAGCTTGACCATGCACAAGCTACATATCCAATTACTTACTCTGTACCTTCGACTTTTACCGCGACAATTCTATGTACAATGCACATGCTGCTTATCAGGCAAATTCTATGCACAAGCTGCATAGCATGTACATTCCATGCACAAGCTGCATATCATGTTTCAATTTTTACCAGCAGAATTCGTGGGTGTCTGCATTTATTTAATTTTTATGAAAATTATTTCTTGCAAACTCGAACACTCGCATTTCAACAACAGTGGCAATAACGGGCTAAAACACTAGTCCTGCTGCCGTGTCAAGTCAACTAACAAGACCACAATTGAGATCGTGCGGATCCAATCCTACTACATTAGAAGAAGATTTTCTAGTTTTGAAGGGCATCACAAATTGTCTACCAACAAGATTACTTACTCGAAGGGATTACCAACATCTAAATGTAACACAGTCTGCAGACGCCACGTACTGGAAAGCCGGTAAAATAGATGCTCTACTAGGAGCAAGATTGTATGCAAGAATAATTCAAGAAGGCATTAGACGAGGGTCAGACACATCACCAATAGCAATAAACTCAACCTTCGGCTGGGTCTTATTAGGATCTGCTTCCAGCACACGCAACGAAGGGGAAACAATTTGATGTCGATCTAGATGCATAACTGAGGAGATTTTTAGAACTAGAGGAACCCCCAACACAAGCTATTCTCAATCAGGAGGAAGAAGACTGTCAAGAAATATTTCAAACTACACATCAACGATTAGATAATGGAAATTACCAAGTCAACTTGCCATTCATAAACAATGAAGCTCCAACACTGGGACAATCAAGGCCACAGGCTCTCAAGACATTTCTTACGTTACAATGACAATTGTTAAAAAATCCTGAGCTAGGAAGGGACTACAGAAACTGGTTAATTGGATAACTATGGCTTGACTAGATGGAAGAAGTCGCTCCTCCTGATGACACGGAGCCACACTGCTATATTACGCATCACGCAGTCTTCAGGGAAAGCACTACAATAAAATTAAGAGTAGTGTTTGACGCCTCGTCTAGAAAAATAAATGAAAAATCACTCAACGATTATCTATTAAAGGGGCCCACGCTACAGCCACAATTATTTGCAACTCTACTGAATTGGAGGAAGTACAGAATAGTAATGAATGCAGATATTTAGAAGAAGGATGGTCTATGTGTATTCAGATCAACGCACATACCAAAGAATCATTTGGCAACATCCTATCCCTATGTAAATTCAAGATTACAAACTCATGACAGTCACATTTGGAACTTTGTCGGCTCCGTTCCTTGCTGTACGCGTACTTCAACAATTAGCAGATGATGAGAGAACTAACTGGCCATTAGCTTCGAGGGCCGCATACACCGACTTCTATGTTGTCGACTTGTTAACTGGAGCCGACAATATCACTGAGGCTAAGCGACTTCAAATAGAAATCCTGAATATGATGAAGGCTGGCGGGTTCAATTTAAGAAAGTGGTCCAGCAACGAGCCAAAACTACCTGAGGACATGCCAATATATCATCGCGAAGTTAAAGGTGCATTAATATTTCCGGAAGATGAATCAATTAAAACACTGGGAATACGATGGCATCCCGCACTTGATTATTTTTTATTCACAGTTACAACAAGAAATGCACATACCTCAATAACCAAACCAACCATATTATGAGAGGTTGCATCAGTGTATGACCCTCATGGCTGGCTTGCAACCATCATCATCACTGCAAAGATGTTAATGCAAACACTGTGGATTACAGGTTGCCCTTGGGATTCATCAATTCCAGACACTATTCACACTCAATAGGAATCCTTCAAGAAAGACTTAGGGCAACTGCATTTCTTGAAAATCCCAAGATGGGTTCAATACTCGACCCATGCACGCATGCTATTACATAGATTTTGTGATACTTCGGCGAAGTCTTATCCTGCTGTCTTATATTTAAGAGTTGAAGGAGAAGATGGACGTATAAGTTTAACTTTACTCACTGCAAAAACGAGAGTAGCGCTCACGACACCTACCACAATACCCCGATTTGGAATAAGTGGAGCACTCTTTCTGGCAAGGTTGATCAAAACTGCAGTAATGGATATGCACCTACAAGATGTACCCATATTTGCATGGACAGATGCGACGATCGTGCTAGAATTGTTGATAAGGGAAAATCCAACACGCTGTAAAACGTAAGTCGCAAACCGTGTAGTAGAAATTCAGGACACAGTAAGGTACGATTGGTGGCAACACATTTCAACAAAAAATAAGCCTACTGACCTAGCCTCGAGGGGTGTTCCGACTTCTAGCTTAATTAACAACAATCTGTGGTGGCATGGACCAATATTGTTAATGCGCAAGCAAGAGGATCGGCCAAGATCGAATCATACCAAGGAACAAACAGATTTGGAAGCATAACAATCAACTCTAACCACCTTTCTAAGCAAGTTCACTGATGATATTATTCTGAGGTATTCCTCATTTTCACGATTAATTCGAGTTCCATCAACAATTCAGCGATTCGTATACAACTGTCGAAACCCACTGAACAAACGATTAAATTCACTCAATAGCACTCAACGGAATGCTGCTGAAACAACAATTTTGATGATAGTACAACAAACAGTGTTCCAGCAAAACCAAAGTCATCTGATGCATCAGGAACCATTGTCTCGTAATAGGAGGCTGCTTAAACTAAATCCGTTTAGAGAACTCTGGTGGCTTGATGAGGGTAGCTGGGAGGTTGGCCAATGCCATGATTTCTTATTCGCAAAGACATACAATCATTTTGCCATAGGACCATCATGTGACATTGCTGTTGATTGATAAAATTCATTCAGAAACTTTGCATGGCGGACCATCCCCATTCTTGACCATAAGTCGTGAGAAATTTTAGATTTTAGATGCAAGAGGCAGCATTACTAGTAGACTACATGAATGTGTTACATGTGCCAAACAACGCAGTGCAACAATTACGAAACAAATGGGGAATCTACCTGTACCCCGAGTAAATGTAACAAAACAATATTTAAAGGTAGGCATTGATTATGACGGACCTGTGATTATAAAGGTATCCTCGCATCGAAAGGATATACGACACAAGGCTTACCTTTGCCTGTTTATTTGCATGGCCACCAAGGTCATTCTTATAGAGTTGGTATCGGACCACACTTCAAAGGCATTCATTGCCGCGTTACAGAGGTTCGTAGCCAGGCGAGGCTTATGCAGCGACATTTATTCCGACTATGGCACCAACTTTGTTGGAGGCAAGTCAATATAAGATAAGGATCTTGCTGGAACTATCAACCAATCATTGCCTGAAGCTTCTCAGTATCTTGTGTCAAAATCAGTCAAATTGCACTTCAATTCACCAGCTTCTCCACACTTTGCAGGTATATGGGAGGCTGGTGTTAAGCCAATCAAACACCATTTGCGTAGAACATTAGAGAGCTTATTCTGCACCTTTGAGGAGTATGCAACAGTTCTCGCTCAGATCGCTTAAACTCTCGGCCATTATGTCACATCAGAAATGACCCTGATGATTTGTGTGTGCTCACACCAGACCATTTCCTTCTGGTCAAGCTTTAAATGCGATTGTTGAGCCCAACTATTCCACGGCCAAGATACCACCATTTCAAAGGTGGAAGCTTCTACAGAAAATGATCAAACGTTTCTGGGATAAATGGTCGAAAGATTATCTGAAAGGGTCCAAAGTGGTCCACGAAACAACCTAACCTACAAAAGGGAGATTTCGTAGTAATAAAAAATTAACACACAGCTCCAACACAATGGCCTCTAGGCACTATTGAAGAAGTATATCCAGGCAAGGACGGACTAGTCAGAGTTGTCAAGGTGCGAACCTAATTCAGTCGTTTACCAATAGACAATGTATCGAACTCCGAAAAAGATTAACTGAAGTATGTATTGATAACTAAACATGTGCCGTTTCTATATGCTTGTGTTTTTGTCAATAAGTGTTGACTTCTGATTGTCCATTTATTCAAACAAGATTACTCACATATTCTTACATCCAGATGTCTAATACATATGAGTATGATGAAGATGTTCTCAACATCATCGAGAAGTTCTCCCTTATCCCACACAGAAGTGATTAGTTGGCAGTTATGTTTCTGGTACGTGGATGCGACATATTCGGGATAGCAAGAAAGATAACTTCCTCGACGTCTACAGCTGTAAAGATGAAATCACGTTCAGTCCTAGGAGATCCATCAACATCGAGTAGCTAAACTGCCAT
Source organism: Dioctria linearis (assembly GCA_963930735.1). Lineage (NCBI taxonomy): Eukaryota > Metazoa > Arthropoda > Insecta > Diptera > Asilidae > Dioctria > Dioctria linearis. The sequence continues at coordinate 102,838,732 of OZ005740.1, forward strand.
TCCAAGAAGATCGCACATGCCATGTCCCAAGGAAAACTCTAAACCGTCAGCTCTTTCTAAGCTACCGTCACACGTCCAACAAAGTATTCTCAGTGCACCCCAAACTAGTGCAACAGTATCCCAATCAGCTGAAATCAAATGTCAGTACATTTACACACTATCTCGCCTAAAGATAACCAATACCTTAGCTGTGTTAACGATGCGAGAAGCCAATAGCCATCAAAGGTTCCTGACCAGAGAAGGGATACACACCTACATAGAAAGACACGTTCTACAAAGAATAAATTTCGAAGGGGTCAGAGCAAAGAAACTCAAGGAACTGACCGTCAATCTGCCCAGAAAATATCAAGTACGTTTGAGCGTTAAGGCTGACGGAAGGATCGTTTTCCATCAATATCCCAAGAGAAGCATTTCTAAGCTTACTAAGCGCTTTTTGAACTCCACCAATCAACAGGGGGACAATGAGCAAATATGCCCCTGAAAACACACAAAAACCCCAATTAAAATTGGTTAAAAAAAAAATTTAGTTGATGCCATACTCACCTGGGTACCTGGGACCTCTTCAGGAACAATGAATTAATGGAATTACATTTGAAATAAAGAGAATCATAATTAAATGAAGTTTACCTTAAATAGAACACAGATATACACAAAACATTGAATTTGAAAACTACACATCACATGAAATTCGTTCAAGTTTCCATGCAAACATTTATCTTTGCGAACCAACAACAACAACACAAGCAAATCAGACCATTGATTTGCGAAGAAATTTGTTATTTTTGCACAATTAAAACAATTTCAACACAACCAAGGTACCCAAAGAATATTATAAAAACACCTCTAGTTCATGATTACAGCCATTACAAGTAAAATTATTGAATGACATTCACCTGTGACAGCTCTGGGAAATTTTTAGTGATTGTTAAATCTTCACAATTTTGCACATATTAACAAACAAAAATTGTTCACAGAACACAATTATATTATAAAAAACGTACAGCTGTTCAAGCGAAAATTTCGCTTGCATTCTGGGCATATAAATCTATATGGAAAAAAGTTGTGGAAAAATGTAAAATAGAAGTGGAGAGTGAATGATTGAGAAATTATTGCCAAGGGAACTTATGCCTATTCTACTACAATGCATGGTAAAATCACGTCGTCAAAACGAGATGGAATGGAATATTGGTATTTGCTTTACACTCTTGCCTTTGAAAATTCATGCTTGCAAAAATGTCTCTTCTCTTTCATTCATTTGACGGCATGAGCACGAGCTTATGTGTAGTAGTTAATCAGCAAAAACGATGTAGTAATACATGAGGTGTATTCAGTATAACAGAGAGCCATGTAGGGGAATTTAGAACAAAACAGCTGTAAACTGGGATTTGTACTTTTACTTTGCTTTTTACTTTTGTGATGGAAATTATAAGTAATGAAATCATAGACGCAATAATAATTGAAGCATCTCTTGTTTTGCATGATTTAGTGAACAAATCATGTAAAATGACGCCGTCAATATGATTAAATCCTTATCTCAAGGAGCGGAAATAAAAGGGTAAATTTTTTTCAGATGTAAGTTTTTCAAAACGTAAATATGAAAGGATACGCTAATATAAAATTAATTGCAGCTTACAGATATGAAATCACACAAAAAAACTTTTCAGCAGAATTTCCACATTACCAGAGATGATTTCGAACGAATTTTTAAATTGGTAGAAGCTGATTTGTTGCAAAAAAGTGCGCGCACCCGAAGGATGAAATAACTCCAAAAGAAAAACTAGCTATTGCCCTCGAGTATGAATATAATTATTATTATTTTTTTTAGAAAATAATTAAAATTTTGTTGATCAAAGGTAGTTTGTATCAGGGTCAATCCAAAGACATGTGGCATCAATTTACCGAATTAGTAAGCAACATCTAGGAAATATACTCGACGATGTTTGTGACCCCATTTGCCATACGATGAAATCAACCATACCGGACTTGAACGAAGCAACTTATGTCAAAATTGCAAATGGCTTTTAACTTTAGATGGAATTTTCCTAATTGTATCGGAGCAGTTGACGGAAAGCACGTTACTTTAAAGGCACCAAAGAATTCGGGAAGTTTATTTTATAACTATAAGGTAATAAGTTATTTTTAAAAATTTACCACATTATAATGTATATATCCTTATAATGAAATTTCTGGTTATATGGGAAACACAGTATTGTTTTAATGGCTGTTGCTGATGCACTTTATAGGTTCACTTACCTGGATAGCTGCTTAAGCTAGTGAAGGCGATGCTAACGTTTTTGCAGCACCAAAATTTGGTCAAGCTGTATTTGCAGATAATTTGCATTTCCCGAAAGCACAAGTGTTTATGGAGCAGAATTGCCATATTTTTTATTGGGGATGATGCCTTTCCCCTTTGCAAAAGGATTATTATACCATATGCTGGAAGAAAATCACATTAGCTTGCAGATGATGAAACAATTTTTAATCACAGATTGAGAAGAGCAAGACGTTGCGTTGAAAATGCTTTCGGTATTTTGTGCTCAAAGTGGTTATGCTTGGTAAGAAAAATGTTTTGCTCGCCAGACAGAGCACAAGAAATTGTTAGTGCTTGCTGTTTTCTACATAATTATTTATTAAAGTTAAATAAGGAAAATTACTGTCTCGTAAAACATGCAGATAATTATGATGAAACTATCAGGCTGGTAGAAGGAGAATGGAGACGAATAATAAGAGGAGATACACTTTGTTCAAATACATTTCCACCTTAGGCCGACAAGTTGAACAAGGAAAATTAATTCGTGAAAAATTGAAAAATTATACTCCCTAGCTGGCTCTCTCAAATGGCAACGTCGAAAAGTGTTTTTAGATTCTCAGTAAAAGATTATGTGGAACCAACTTAAATAAAAGATTTATTTAACTTCCAACATATTTAATTTTTGAATTTCTTTAATTTTTTCATAAATTATATTAACAAATCTAACAGTGAGTTCTTCCACAGTCTCGTCTGGTAGCTTTTGGAGCATGCCATCAATATTTGCTAACATTGTAGCAAGCACTAATTTATCCGGATTCTCTTCGTAGTTTTCTCTCCTAACCTTCATCAATTTTTCAATTGATTCGGACAGTTTTGTTGCGCTTTCTGCTGCTTTACTTTCTTTTGGAAGTCTGCTGCCTGAGCTCGTCTGTGTATGAATGTCATAAGAGATTATTTTGGTAATGTCCTGTTACAAAACCTTTGCGTCCCGGTGCTCAAAAATAGGACCGAAAAGGCATTTACTTTTCGTTTCGTACTTTTCTTTACAACGTTCCTACTCGTGAGCTCCTGTAAACGGACAGATTTTACTGACTATATTTTGTATAGAAGTTAATAATTTTCATAACTCACATATGAATAATTGGAGCATTCACCAACCGTATCCTCAGTGCTCATTTCGTTGGTATTTGTTGAAAATGTCCTGCACAAATAAAATAATTAAAACTTTATTAAACAGGTTTTTTCACATACATTATTTTCTTCGTATTATCGGGGAGGAGAGGCCAATCCTGCGAAAATTCCCAATCTTGAGCTTCATCGTCTTCAAAACAAAGATGGTCTAAAATTCCTTCACAAGCACTTTCCGACTTCTTTTTCTTTTCAACTTTTGTACGATATCGTCTGCTATCTCTGAGAGATCCCCACGCAGTTTTGCATTCGGAAACTAGAGAAACAAAAGAATATGTCTTAAAACTTATTATTTCACAATGTTTCAAACGAAAAAGACCTGTTCTTTTTAATGCCTCCGCGATTTCTTTCCAAGCTTTTGTAATTCCATTGATATCGTGGGGTAATGGATCTAAATTCCCTCGTGTCTGTTTACTAAGGCCACCAAAGTTTGTTTTTTCACTCGATGTAACATGTATCTTCTTCCTCTTTCTATTTACAGGGCTTTTAATTCGATCTGTACCATTTTTATCCAAAATATCAGTTTGGAATGTTTGCTCCCTTTCCCTTTTTCAATTTCATTTTCGTTATTTATTTCTGCATTGTATCTACTTCAGACATAACCGGATCATATTCTTCTAAGAATTCAATATTTTCAATTTTAAAATTTTAATAAATAAAACTAAACTAAACTGAACTAATTGGCGTAATCTTATCAAGTAAATAACACTAAACTGAACTAAACCAATACACGTAATCTCACAAATTAAATAACACTAAACTGACTGAAGTAATACACGTAAAATCACAAATTAAATATATGTACCAAAGCGCCAAACAACAAACGGTATCAATAATAAATCTGTCAACTTTTCCGTGCGAACTAAATGCCTGGATATATAAATCGCTCCGGAAAAAAGTATCTACTTCATATTAGCGCCATCTGCAATCCACGACCTAACAATTGATTTTTTCTTTTGAACAGCGTTCTACTTTACGACATCCTAAACCGAAATTTCCATATCACTTTTCGCCCACATTTTTTTTTACATAGATTTTGTATAGGAAACGAAATTTTCGCTTGAACAGCATACTAGGCTTTACATGGTAATAATTAGAAACAGAAACGCAAAAAATAACCACACTGCCGCACTCGTAGCTTACAATCCGTGAACAGTCAGACTTTATATTTTCCCGGCACTTGACACATCATGTCGGGGTACTTTTTCGCGAGGAATTCAACGGCGTTTCCCGAAACCAGATAAATCACGTAAGTAAAATGATATTCGCAATTTTAAAGATTTTAATTTCCCATAATGAGAGGGAAAGGGATGGAATGTGAGAAGGAGAGAAGTGGATATTTAAGTTCCACAAGAGAGTTTCTATAAAATTATGCTGTTGAAAGCCACGGAACAAAATGTTTAACTCATCATAGTATGTTAAAAGATACGTCAGAATGCATCTTAGATTATATAAATCTTTTCCAAAATATGATACCTAATTTTAATGTAAATTGCATCTATTACTGACCAATTTCATACAGGCCATGATTATTGTATAAAATATGAATTACCCCACTAGAGGATTAATACATTAAAAAAACATTGGCGGAATTTAATCACTAATTGAACTGTTTGGAAAGGAAATAGAAACTACTGCATAGTATGCAAAACACCAATAGTTATGGAGCGTACGCGTACCATACTTATTTGGATCTAAACCTACACGTCTGCTCTCGATCTATTCGATTTAATTCTGCTGCCAGATAATTTTGAGTTTCCATTCAATTTTCAACATGATTACAAGGACTAATAAAGCGGAGTGAGTCTGCTTTCGATATCTAATTTCAATTCCAATGGGAAACAATATGCTCCCCTCATTTTCACCTTAATTTGAATATTTCAGTCTGATTAATTTTTCGAGCCATTGTGTCTACCAAATATGATAAAACATCCGATGAGACTAAATAGCTACTAAACAGGTTCGAGTTCCTTCTAAGAAAATAGATACCGTAAAATTGAAATTCCTGCAAGTCATCGTTATTAAAATGGTGACGATGCTCCCCATTGCTGTTTGCCTTTTTTTCTTTTCTTTTTTAATTACAAGATTTCATCCCCCACCATAACTATTACAGCTCCCAGGAGAGCTTGTCTTTATTGGCTCTTTTTTTATATTATCATACCATGGATGGAAGATCTCATAAAAAGGGCTTCTAATTAAGACGATAATGTTAATTACAACTGTCTGTAGTAATTCCCTGTGAATGAGATCTTACAGTTCCAACATCTTTTTTCAATCCTCCATCTAGATTTGCTTCCTTGTAAAATTCAAATTAGCTTTCCTCTAGTAGTAGCGGAGTTTGATATTTATGGTGATTGCCATGAATGGTAGCAGCTACTGCAGGGAGAGATGATATGAAATTGAATGTCATGTTTTGCATGTGCCATGGTGCATATGTATGTACTAGCATATATATGCAAATGGAAGGAATGGATGATGATATATTTCAAATCAACTGTGTCGTACGAAAATGTATAAGAGATTTTAGAGTAATTTAACTATAGCGATGTACACCGCTCTACTTAGAGTTTTGTTGTAAGAAGCATGATATTATAGGTAGGTTATGAATACTTTTTGGACAAAGTATTGTATTATCTGAGATAAGAAGAGGAAACAGCAATCAAAAGTTAAGTATTTAGAAAAAGGTTGAAGAACATGCTTAGTCAGATGATTTTTTGATTTCCTTATTTAGTATAAGTCTGGAAATTAGACGAGCTGAGGTAAATAATTGATTATTGATTGAATTGGCATGGATATTGTCGGTTCCAGTGAGCATAATCGTAGTATATCCATACAATTTCAGGTATGTCAAAACTGTAGAGTAAGCATGATGTAAATGTGAGATGTTTATTGATTAACATTGTGGGGTGGGGGTGTTTTATATTATAATGATTTGAAAATAACATATGAGGTCATACGTTTTATTTATTGCAAAGGTAAAATTGCAGCACTTGAAACAGTTTCAAAGCGGGGAGAAGCCCCTTGGACTATTATTAAATATAAATCCTCTGGCCTGTTATCACCAACGAAATACAATACCGCTGCCTCCCAATGGGCGATAGTGGCATCTATGAGCAGTTGAATGTGTCTACGTTCGGTACCTGATGTTAACGACATAAATATCTGTTCAATCTGGCAGCGAAAAGGGCTCTTAAGTGCTTGTATGTGGCAGTGTGAGACAGTGTCCTGATTCCATGAAGCCAATCAAACAATGTACCTAACTACGAACTTTTAGTTCCATTGCAGATCATGGTCTCGAAATTTAGGTGGATCAACTGAAACATAAAGACCAGGTCCATTAGATGTTGCAAAGCCGAGAAAGTGAATATCCTATAAAAAAGGGTTGCCTCTACCAGCAAAAACTGAATATGACTGTGATATAATAATATAAATACCACCAATACCAATACGACCACTCAGGGGGATAATGTGGTCAGACAGAGAGCAGATAGGAGCCTCCCCTATAACGTGCCCTCTCAGTACATTCACCCACGGCAGAGATATCAAGGTATATCTTTGGAAAAGCACTCTCTGGAATGCATGCATTTGGAGGGCCTTGATTTCATACAACCTAGCTAGTGAGACGTAATCCACCTATCTTGACTGGGTACCGCCCCAAAAGACGCCTATCGCTGTTGCTTGCAGAAGTTTTACATTTTTTTCCCATACGGAAATCAAACTCACAATTTTTAGAATCAGACATAGATGGAAAATAGAACAATTTTAAGAACTTTTATTTTAAATAAAAAATTCTTTAATACGACTGTTCTTTCCATTAAGAATGATGGAATAATCGACTACGCCATGCGATACTTTCTGCAGAGAAACACGGGTTTATTTTGTCCAAAATTCTTCTAAGAACGTAAATGGACTTTAGTTTGCTGATCATAATAATATATTGTTTACCGTAACATTATTCGCAGCATTTGTAAGAAAAGTAGTTTAATTGATTAAATTTTTGGTTAGTAGGTTATTTCCTCAGCTTTCAATTTAATGCGGTTTTATGTTTTATTTTGTTTTCATTAATAAATGATTACACAACTATTGCGAAGTCCAAAATAAACTTCTATAGAAATTTATTTTTGAAATAAATAAAGCTGGGACTTCAAGACGATCTCTTAATGCATATATGTAGATATCATTGCTAGCAATATATTTTATTATGCGTAACTTGTAACTTTGGACTAAGTGTACTGATAAAATAGCATAGAGGCTTGAAATTGGAGCTATATATTCAGAGCTAGCCAAGAATAATAGCATTTTATACTCAACAAAAGGTGCAATTTCAAAAAGAAATATATGATGAAAATTTTGACTGTCGTTTAGACTGAAATTCATTGAAAATATTTCAATAAAATTTCGAAATGAAAAAAAAAAATTAAAAAAAAAAATTGAACTTTTCGATCCATCAATCAGAGAATTCTCACCAGTAGATAGAGGCCACCCAATTGATAATAATAAATAATAAATGTATTTATAACAGTTACGTACATAAGATTTACACTCGATTATCGTACAAAAATAAGAAGATTGCTAGAAAAATAGATTCGATAATCAATTGAAAGTACCTAAGTAACAAAAAGTAAAGGCGAAAGAAATTATATATTCTATAATTAATTCAATTTGCATCTAGAAAATAATAATTATTCATAAGTAAATAGTTCTATCTAAGCTAAAATAAAACTAAAGTTGAGAGAAGGAAAATAAATTAAACAATTAACATGTAGCAATGCAATATATTGTAACGTAATTTCCTTAAATGAAAATTGCTCCGGCCGAGCGGTAAGCGAGGGAGCAATTCTTCTCCAATATTTGGAGTGAATCTCTGTACTCTTAGGTAACTCAAACTCGGGGTAGCCGTACTACTAGAGTTTTCGCTTTTATAAAGTAGATACTCAAGTCACTTTTTCGTCCAATAGGTCGACCTGAAAGCTCTCTAAGTTTTCCTGGGCTGTTTCGTTGACTTCTTCTGTGCCCTCGCTAAAAGCCCTTGCTTGAACGAAAGTCGAAACGTGACGAAGAATTTTGTTTTTGCCGTGCAGCAAACCGTCAAGACTCACAGTCTTGTTTACGTTTGTCATTTACTGTGTCATGATCACAAAAAGTGAGAATTTTGGGTAATGAGTTACGATTTAGAACTATTACCTGAAAAGTGAAGTGGACTAATCAAGTTGTGTAACTTAATTCGTGAATTCAGGTTGTCTTTGGAGGCTTCCCAGGAACACTTCCTGATGCTTCTGCTTGAGGTCAAACCTTTAAGCTAATGGATTAGCGGACCTGCCACACTTTCCCTTGCGGCTTCACACGTGATCTCAAATGTAGTTTTTCCGTCGGGATTTCGCACTTTCACAATCTCCCAACGACAAGTCCCATTTGTGTTGTTTTCAATTGGTGCTAATTTTGTAGCTCGATTGAGGTGCATTACCCTAGGCGGCGTGAATATGCATGAGCTCCTGCTAGCAATTTAGTGTACGTGTAGGTACGTGTGCATAGGAGTACCTACACGAATTCGCAGAGCTCGCTCGGATCTTCTACTATTGGTGCTCAATCGTGAAACTTTTAGTGATAAAATAAGTGCTTTTCGGATACCAACCGCCACTTTCTGTAACTAGCAGTAACTGGTGCTTACACAAACGTAGAACAGTAGTGATGGTTTTACGTCCTAGGTTAGGTGCGATAATAAATACTTCTTACGAAAATGGAGGGTAGTACGGGTAATATCGGATCTCAATTAAATTTCAATTGTGGGAACTAAATACGGCAGTGTAGAATAATAGTGATAATTTTATGTTGCAATTCGATTTCAACTATAGGAATTTCTTAAGAAAACGTAGAATAATAGTGATATTTGATATTTCAATTTGACTTCAACACTAGGGATTTCTTAGGAAACTATAGGGTAATGTGATAATTTTATATTTCAATTCGGTTCCAAACGTTAGAGATTGCTTACAGAACTGTAGAATAATAGTGATAATTTTATATTTCAATGCGATTTCAACACTATAGTAAAAAAAGGAAGAAAAAAACATCAAAAATTACTTATCTTTCCTTCGTTCTCTTGTACTGCCCAAAAGAAGAGGGACTAAGGAATCCGTTTGGCAGCTCGCCCGTTCTTTAACGGATCCGCAAATTCTTCCACCTTCCTGAAAATTCCTTGGATAGGGTGAATAAACTTAAGAGACTCCACTTGTTGGTTTACTCGGTTGTCTATTAATCAAAGCACTTTTACAATTTTTTAGATTTAGTTTAAAAAAATTCCGATCTGCTTTGTTCAGCTTTTTCCTACTCGTGGTTGACGTCTTCACAATCCAATTTCCTCTTCGTCGTCGTTCCTCAAAAACGATCTTGCCCGGGCCTCTTTTTTTGGATCCCCTTCTCCGGCTGGGGAAATCTCTGGCTAAATTTTGTTGGGGCCGACTTCGCCGCATTTGGGAGAAAGTGTCACCATCTCTGGGATTTTTCGGTCCTCGCTCAGACGTGTTGCCATGCTTTCCCCATTACATCGGAGATGTGCAACTTTTATCTTCACTGCGCGGATCTAAATCCGAGATCTTGTAAAAATATTCTTGCTATATCGTGACAGGTCTAATCCAATCCTTGAAAGCACCGGCAGAGTCCCTAAGCTGGATTCAAGCAGGAAGTTAATTCCACAAGCACGCAGTTTGAAGAAAATAAGAATTTTTCGTCACTGTTTTGTGAAAACGCGACAAAATTAATTACCCATATAAACACTATTTAACAAGGCAGGTGTAAGTTATTTATGGTTGCAAAATTTCACTTGAAACTTTAAAATTGGGTGCTAATTCCCCCATATCACCATTATGGCATTCGGAGAAGCCAAGTAGAAATTCTAAGAAGAAAATTTGTATCGTCCTTTAGATTGAACTTCTATGTAGAGTAACCACAAATGCTACGATCGTAGCAAAAACCTAGGATCAGCACGTTTGTGCTACTATGTTACTATATACAAGCGGAATAGTGGAACGCCCCTGTAACAACTTTGCTTCGGTCTAATTAATGCCTAAATGAAATCTATGGAGAGTTATTTTGGTTTTGCTTGTCCGTCCATCTGTCCGTCCTTACGATAGCTCGAGAACGAATTCGGCAGCTGAAATTTTCCACACGGGCAATTTAAAAAATTGACTAAATAGGACAACCCCTTCTTGGTGTTGCCATATTCAAATTTAGGATTTCTACGTATACTGTGAAAACGATGAGTCTTACACGGTTTTAATGTACCAAAAAGTTCTTCAGAATATGAAATCCGATGAAATTCGGTATAACCATTTTTATTGTGCGACGAGCCGTTCTAGAAATATATGGGAAAAACCACTTGAATAATTAATCTTGCATAGATGGGTGAATACGAAATTAGCGTATTCATCTAGCGTATCATAGGAATTGGTCTTAGACCAATTCTAGTTCTGTTACTTGTTTTATTTCATAACTTCATTCGTTTTCCGCTAAAAACAATTTTCGTTGACATAACAAATCAAGAAGGAATGTAAAGCGTGGCGCAAGCGGACGGCCGTTCGTGTTGGGTTTCAAAACATGGCCATTTACGATAAAAAGTGATAAATATCAAAGATTGCTGATATTTTACTTTTGAAATTATTTATTACCACCGAACAATTCAATTTCGAATAATTTTTTTGGCCTGTAATTTACTATAAATCAAATAGAGTGCTTTGTTTTGCTGGAAAAATATCCGTGAAAATTTGTGGTGCAGTTAAAGAAAAAATTGAATTTGCAAATCGAGGTCAGTTTGTCTAACCTAAATCTGTTTTTGTACCGGCAATTGAGATTCGTTTTCTTATTAAACTGGCTTGAAGCTCTTTTAATTGATTGTAAGGATATACATAAGAATTTGGGAATACGACCAATTAGTAATAGAAAATTCACAACAGATGTGACTCTTGTTTGTTTGTCTTTGGTTTTGTTTGGTTTGTTTTATGTGGACAGTCGAAAATATTTCGCTTAATTTAGTGAGTCATTTTTCTGAAGTTAAATCACTAGAGACTGCTGCTGCAAAAGTTCAGGAAGTAGGCTCGGCGGAATCAGAGCCAAAATTTGCCAACATGGAAAAGGATGTTCAAATTATGTTCATTTGAATTATGAGGTAGTAATTGAGATTTATTTCTCATATTTGATCAGACAATTTAAAGTTAAACCGATAGAAACTGCTTTTGTTACATTAGTTCAAGGAATAGGCACATAATCAAAACCATCAGTTGCCGCTAGTGCAGTTAACGCAATACTCACCAAATAATCATCTCTGGAAGCAGAATTATCTTTAGAGACATCTTCCATAAAAATAAAATCTGCAAAACCTAAGAAAAGGAAGGTTCGCAAAGAGCTCATTAAGGAATGTTCTTTGTTAGTTGGAAAGAATAATATAATGAAGTGTGTTTAGATGAATTTAATTTCTTTACACGATTATAACATTTGTATAGTTTAATTTTTTCTGAATAAAATCTAGCAGAAATATGTCAGGTTAGTTTTGTATGACACTATCGAAATAACTCTCTTGCATTACTTGTTATAGTAGTCGTATTTGCATCTAACAAACTTCTTCTTGTTCAAGCTTTCATGAATTGCAGTCGTTGAAATAAAATTGTTTGTAATGTTCTATTTTTAATTATTTTCCTAATCCTTAGGTGCTGGGAATAAACCTCTTAATTCCTAAGGGCTTGCGTAAACTAATTGCATTTTGTGGAAATATTGGCCAGATTTAGTACAAAAAATCAACCAGAGTCTATTCAACACAGGAATCATCCATCAAGATTAATTTCTTGGAACTGAAATTAATCAGAGGAGTTTTATTCAAAGTGTAAATTGTGCAAAGTGCCACTAATAAAGGCAAGAGCTTATTTGAATCGGCGTCAAAAATCAGTAATTTACCTAAGAAATTTTAAGAGTTCTGAAAATACACCGGACGTGGCAAATCTATTGAAAGCGTAAATAGCAAATAACAGATCGTCTGCGCCTAGTGCTTCTTGCATTGCTGAGGTGAAGTGTTAAGCTTTTATTGTGAAGCACAAATATTTACTTAGAGTAATAGACCATTTACCTGGTTTTAATAGGTAAATGTGCAAGACCAAAAGGAGGAAGTTCTTTGTAAACAAGTTAAAAAAGTAATTATAGTCGAATTTTGTGGCCAACTGAGGGAGCAAATGTTTTTTTATAGTTATGGCTACAGTAGAAAATAACATATATTAAAAAATAGCTTTTATAAATAAAATGCACTAAAAATATATTTTTTTTTTGCAGTGACATAAACAAACAAAATTTCATTGCAAAATAAGATTAAATAAGATTAAATCTTCAAATTGAATGTTAAAATTGAATATAGTAACATTACTTTAAAATTAAGTATATTGTCTCATTTGACTTTAAATATTTGAACTCTTCTCAATGAATTGTGTAAATTGATTTGCAGTTAGAAAATTGTGATAATAGTTATCTATGTCCAAACTTTTATTATGCACTTGAGAAGCTAAAAATTTAAACAATTCATTGATAAGAGTTCAAACATTTAAAGTCAAACGATATAATACAAATTTAAAATATTTTTAATATATTCAATTTTAAGCATTAATCTGAGTTCCAGCGTTTCTTATTTCGCAATGAATTTATTTTTTGTGTATATCACTGAGAAGGAAAATATTTTGTTAATTTTTTTTTTGCATTTAATTTATAAAAAGCTATATATTGTTACGAGCATGGCCTTAGTTCGTTATTTATTTCATTTCATTTCATTTCATTTCATTTCGTTTATTTCAATCTACGGAATAAATCCTACAGATTACAAGAATTTATACAAATATAAGTATGTAGATATATAATACTAAATTCATCAAAACAAATCAGAAGTTATTTAAAAACTAAACTATATTACAAATCTATAAAGCTTAAAACACAATATTTCAGATATCAAGAACAAGTTCAAATCAACTCTTTATAGTTATCGCTAGTACTGTACCTCTAATTATAGCAATCCAAATAGTTTACTTCGTTCACTTCACTGTCTGAAATAAGACTCGCCTCCTGCATCTGAGAAACGCGGTATTTACACTTTACCAGTTATCCTAGAACCTTCCTGAATATTGCGTTCCGAACCCAAAGTTTACTAAGATATCACTAACCTAAAGTTGTTTCCATTTCCAACAGATACCGCTTGTATCGCTTTGTAGCGCGTAACACTGCCGCCTTCTTAAAATTGTTCGTCTCGAACAACAGGTGGTCCACTGTCTTGATGCTTGCAGTATTAACACAAACGATCCAGGTGAACATTTTTGCGTTTGCCTCTTGTACTCCCTGAATCCTGTACACTACGTCATTAATTCTAGTTATCACTGAATAGGGTCCTTCCTACTGTTGTTGTAATTTTGGGGAACGTCCCATATGTCGTTTTGGGTTGTACAGCCAAACAAGGTCACCTTCATTAAATCCTGTTGAATTAGCTCGTAAGTCATAGCGGGTCTTCATCCGATCGGTATTTACTGCTACTTTTGCGCTCGTTTTCTCGTGCACATCAGCTAGTCGTTGTCTAAGCTCCGATACATAGTCGTCTGGTAACTTTTGTTCGCCTCTCGGTGTACCAAACATGAGGTCGCTTGATAAACGCATCTCCCTTCCGAATACAACCTTAGCTGGAGTTTGTCCAGTCGTATTGTGAACAGCTGATCGATAAGCCATTAGGAAACACGGGAATATGTCGTTCCCAATCGACTACTTTCTTTAGATGCTCGACCAATGTTCTGTTGCAGCGCTCTACCAGGCCATTCCGTCTTTGGTCCGAACAAAGTCCCTGAGGTACGCCAAATCTACTGACCCAATTCAATACTACTTTTTCCGCTACTGCACTAGACTCTTGATTAGGGATTGGATAAGCTTCAGGCCATTTACTGAAATAGTCAATAGCAACTAATATATAACGGTTACCGTTATCTGTTTCTGGAAAGGGTCCAGCGGTATCTACGGCTATCCTTTCTAATGGGGCTCCTACATTATACTTATGCATTTATCCTCTGTGTGGTGGTCTTTTGCAAAAAGCACAGATAGTGCATCTGCGGCACCACTCCTAAGCATCCTCTCGCATATGTAACCAATAAAACCTTTTAGCTCTTCAGTTGCTCACTCCTCTCCGAAATATCCTTCCATTGTGGTCTTTCCATGTCTTCTTTCCAAGCGAGAATGGGTAATATGCCGGATCTTCTCGTTGTCATCTGCGCAAGCTCTCGTTGTCCCAGACTAACGATGATTAAACCGTTATCAGCTGTATAGTTCCATTTGTTTCTTTATAATCCACCCGACCGCAATGTTTGCGTTCAACTTTGCATGGCCGTCGAGAAATGGGGGCCTGCGTTTCCATGGATACGTCCTCTTCGGTATTGGGTATCAAGTCATAAGCTTGGAGTCGCTCTATCCATCTCGCCACTTGCCCCTCACCGTTCTTGAACTGCAAAATCCATTTAAGCGCTGCATGGTCAGTGCGGAGGAAAAAATTTCTACCTGCCCGAGGTATTTATTGAAATGCTTGGTTGAGTTTACAATGGCAAGTAGATCTTTCCTTGTAGCACAATAGTTTCTCTCTGATTTTGAAAGCGCTTTGTTAAATAAGCTACTGGCACTTCTTGACCATCCTCCTCCAGTTAACGCACTGCTTCAATAACTGCATTGCTGGCAACCGTGTCCAACATAAACGTTTTTCCCAGCTTTGGATAACGAAGCACTAGAGCTCCACAGTGGTGTTGCTTCAAATTTGCAGAACTCTCGTTACATTTATCCGATCATATGAACGGTTTTTTTTTCTTTAAGTTAATGTAGGCTCCTTGCTATATCTGCAAAACTTTTGCGAATCGCCTATAGTAGGTTGCTAGTCCAAGAAAACTCCTAAACTGAGGTTTTTCCTTTCGAACTGACCAATTTTTGATAGCTGCTATCTTCTCAGGATCAGTTCTTACAACTCGTGATGAAACTACATGCCCCAAATATTTTACTTCATTTTTGAGTAGAGCGCATCTATTCGTACTGGGCTTCAGTTTCGCATCTCTCAGTTTTTGAAGTACGTCCAGAAAGTTAATTTTATGTTCCTCGAATGTCCTTCCGATTACTGTTATGTCGTCCAAGTAGACAAGACATGTTTTCCAGGTTAATCCTCGTATAGCACATTCCATGAGTCGTTCGAATGTGGCTGGAGCATTACATAATCCAAATGGCATAAGCAGTTTTGTCTCGGTGCTCGGGATGTATTTCCACTTGCCAGTAACCGGAAAAGGTGTCCAATGTGTCATCAATCCTTGGTAACGGATAGCTATCCTTTCTGGTTACGTTATTTAGTTGGCGGTAGTCTACACAGAATCGGGTGCTGCCATCCTTTTTCTAGACCAAAACAACTCGCGATGTCGAAGGGCTATTAAATTCCTCAATTAGGCCTTGTTCTTTCATGGAATTTATCATACCTTCAACTTCTGGTTGTTCGGCTAATAGTAGTCTTCGTGGTGTCTGCCGAATATTCTGTATCGATCCGCTGCTGGAGAAGATTTGTTTTTCCGAAATTATCATCATTCATGGCAAATAATTCCGAAAATTCATCGATCACCCCTTTGGCATCGTTGTATTGCTGTTTTCTTAAGGCTTTGTCCATACTAGTGTCTCGGAGCATCTAGTGAGAGTAATATTTTCGAAGGATAATCTGCTCCTACTCCTAGTCTCATAGGAATTTCTATGTTGCCATATTTGACGATCCGTTCTCCGACGTCCAGATTTATTTTATGTTTCACAAAATGAATCACTCTTTGAATTTCATAGTCAAATGCCACCCCTTTTCTCGCGAATTTATTTTACTTCTGACACCAGTTGTTACGATCGTGGCCTTAGTTAGTTATTTAAAACACAATATTTCAGATATCAATAAAAAGTTCTTCTTGTTCTTTGAATGTAGCGCAGTAGATTAGCCCTGTTCATTGGAAATTTTAAAAGCTATCTTGCTCTGCATTTCTGCAGAACATACTTTTACATTTCATAACGAAAAATGACCAGAAAAATGAATTTGGATTGCGGAAAATATAAATGGTATGATAGCATATGTGTAGACGTTGTTAGGGAGATAGCTTCTTGAGATTTCAATGTTCCTGAGACAACCGCTAAGTAAGTTGCGGTTGCAGATGCAAACTCATTCTAATAAAAACAAGTCCGTAAAAGTAGCAAAACGTATTGGCTTTCTTTTATCGGCAAAAATATTTCCTCAAGCAGTAGTCTTTCCATCCAAATTTCTAAATAATTTATGTAAATTCTCTAAAAATAACATATGAGTGTGCCTGTGTAAACGTAAAATGCGTTCGGCTTCGGTTGCCAAATGATCCTAATTATTTAGCGATTAGCGGCCGTGTCCTTAGTGTACGCGATTCTATATGAGGCTAAGCAAGACGCACGACTGTCTATTATGTTCAAAACGAGTCTATTCATTAAAGGCGGCTTAGAAATAATGCAAAATGTATACATCAACTGACCAAAATTTCTGCATCTTATTATTAATGTCCACCATTATAAAATCTAATATTGAAAGTTTCGTAATTTAAAAGCAACAGCGCTTTCCACAATTTTAATAATCTTGGAAGAGATCTGTTTTGAAAATAATTAGCTTGGAGTAGACCACTTTTTAAAATAACAAAAATTTGGTACAGTAAGTTTATTGGAATAAAATAAAGAAAATCGGTTCAATTCAGTTCATTTCTGCATTGTTTGTATGTTCGCAAATTGGGTCCTCTTCATTGCTACAGTGTTCAATTGTTGCAGCATCAATCATATTCTTGTAAAATTGCAAGTTTTCAAACTGTTTCCAATCATTTCCAAAGTATTTCTGCAGGAGTTTGTCAATATCTTACAATTTTTCGTCTTTAACTTTTGTTTCGTGCAACATTGCTCTTAGATTCATTGCTGATGTACAGTTTTCACGCTTTGTAGCTGTGCCGTTGTTTCTAGTATTGAATCTATAAAAAATTCAGGCGAATATTGTTTTTTTTTATGTAATAACAAATCCTTTTGATTCATTCAATTTAAAATCTCAGTTACTAGGTAACTTTATTGACGCAATCACAATGCAGAGTGGAGTAGAGTAGAGTAGAGTGGCACCTGGCATCCTTTTTTTCGCACGCAATAGTGCATATGGTTATCTCTGTTTGGCTTAGAGTAGCGCAGAGTGGAGCTGCATGAAAATAGGTTCTATTCTAATTTCACGCTGGCATTTCCGAAAGCTATCAAACTGGATTTTCGAGCTACTAGCATGTAGATGGCGTGGAAAAAGCTCCGTACCTCTTTTTATAATAACTAACATGTTTTAATGCTATTTTCTGCCTTTAATATTGTTTATGAATGCTAATAAAAAACAAGAGGTATTTTTTACAAAGCTCATGATTTAAAAACTAAAAAAATTACCTCAATTTTTATCTAGTTTCGAAACAATCTGATGGTGTCTCCTTTACAAATTTATTATTTTGACAACGGCAAGCATGTTGATTTGGTGTTGCTATGGCATTTTGTTATAATAATTTCAAAGTTCGTTGTTTATTCGGCGTTGTTATGGTGATTTGTTGCGTTTCATTTCAAAGTTCGAATTTCACTCTGCGCTGTATTGTGAACAACTTCGCTCTGGACTCAAAGCTCACTCTGATCCACTCTGCATTGCGAATGCGGCATATTACTACAGAAGTCTCAGTCTTAAAATCTAACACCGCGCAATAGTCGCCGGCGAATTGAACTCTGTTTCCGTGTTTGCTGTAAATATCGAAATAATCTGCAACAATTATATTGCCTTAACTTTCTTCTAAATTTGGACAAAACTCGATGGATCTAATGTTTTCAGGGGCTGCAGTACAAACACATCTCAACTATACCTGTATTCTTGTTCTACCCCCCCCCCCACATCCGCTAGTTAAAGTCTTACAGTTTAAACTCCTTCAAGATCCATATTAGATTGGCACTGCACAGGTTGCCAATTACAATGCCAAACATGTATAGGTAAAGATCATAATTTCTTTGGCAGGCGACTGACAGAGTCAATAATAAATCTTTCTTTTCGTTGCAAATATTGAAAAATGTCTTGCTTCTGAGTTTGTGAACTCTGCTTTTTAATTTGTTAGTTGGACCTTCTTTTCGTTATAGTTTTCCAGTTCGATTTGTTCTTTTAGCTGTAAACAAGTAGAGCATGCACCAGACGTTGTTGTTTTGAGGCCCAAATTAAAACTGCTGTTGAAAACCATTTGAGAATAACTTGACTTCACATCTATGTCAGATTTTAGTTTTGTATACTCTATAGGTTTTGTTTATGGATAGATCACGAGACAATTACTGTCGCTGAGCAACCTTACTGCGACAATAGTTTATTTCCACCGCTTAGCATTTTCCTATATGCTCAGTAATGCTGGCCTTTATCTCGAAATACTTGGCATTTTTTCAATCGCCACGTCCTTCCTCAACAGGAGCACTTCTTGTTTCAGAATGTGACTAGCATAAACGCTGGATATGTCTTTTAAAAATTCTTCGTATCTTTGAAAAGGCTTTCTGACACACTTGTTTGAGTTGTTTCGAAAACATTCGAAAAACGCATTTCACAAAATCCGTTTCCTTGATACATTATTTTGATTCCATTCAGTGTTTCTTTGCTTTTTAATTTGGTAATACGTCAAAATGAATGTATTCTGTGTAGACTTAGTATTAATTGCATTAAGTGCATCAAAAATGCAAGAGCATCTCGTTCTTTGGTATTGTGACAATGGTATGTCGATCCGCTATACTTGCATACAGGAATTATTGGAAAAAAATTCACTTCTGTATCTAAAAACGAAAATTTAAAATTGTTTTTTTTAATTATTTCGAAAAGTACGAATAGTCAACGTACCATTCAAGTTGAGCCTGGCGCCTCTTACCACTTTGATTGTTTGACGTTCGCTTCCTGGGACAGTTTGCTACCAAAGGAAATTCGATCAATTCCATGATATCTCAAATATTTTAAAGCAATTCCTAAACGGTATATATTACGAAATTAAAATAACTGAATAATAAAAAATTATTAGTTACAAATTTCAAACAAACTAATACTGTCCACCCAATGCTTTTTCCCTAACTCAGATGGCTAACTAACTACTGCTCAGGCTTAACCAATATTCTTCACCCTAATTCATGACAATAAGTAAAATGTGCACATTAATTCAGTATCTGGGGGTTTTTGCCCTACAAAAGGTGTTGTAGTTGTGATTTTTATATAAGTGTGCTATGCAGTTCCGGGTCCCGATGAAAAGTTAACTAAGACTCTTGAGAGGCTCCGCGCGGTCCGCCATCTTGGACTGAAGCTACGAAAAATTGGTTTTTTTCAAAATTATGCTTCAACAGTTGATCCTATGACAAAAATGCAACAATATAAATTTGAAGAAAACTAAATTTCCTACACTTTTTTTGTAAGTCTGATGTATAATGAGTTACAGCTCCGGAAACGTGAACATTCTTACATCATTCTTACACATCAGACTTACAAAAAAAGTGTTTTTAAAAGAAATATAGGAAATGTAGTCTTCTTGAAATCTATTTTTTTACATTTTTGTCATAGGAGCAACCGCTGAGGAATAATTTTAAAAACCCCAATTTTTGGTACCTTTAATCCAAGATTGTGGACCGCCCCGGGACCCCCCAATGGCCTAAACTAGGATTTTTTCATCGGGGCCTGGAACTGAATAAAATATAAAAAAGCGCAACTACTCCACCTTTTGTAGGGCAAAGGCCTTATTTAGTCCCTATTGACTGGATTATAAAGAAAAGAACCATTTTGAATTTAAAAACCGTTTTCAGAACCTATTTATAAGGGATTAGGACCATTGTGAGGTTCTGTATACAGGCTGTTTCCCCCATTGTGGTCCATAGAGTGGTAGGGAATAGCACAAGGAGTGGGGGGGCGCATATCAACCGTTTCGGATTCAAAGCGTGATTAAGAAATTATGTTAGGTTTTCACCAAACACCCTGTATCTTAAAAAGAACTCGGTGTACGGTCACCATCTAATGCTACTACGGTCAAAGTGAAAAAAAAGGTAAAAAGGTAATTTTTAGCTTAGACCACAGTAACTTGATAGGCCCCTTCTTGACATACAATTTTTTGCTTGTCTAGGTGACTACTATCACCTCCCGCTCTATTGACCACCATGGAGGAAACACCCTATATTTCAGTAAGTTGTACAAACCATAGCAGGTGACAAAACCAATCATCAACTAATTTTTTTTTGAAAAGTGGAGTTGACTGGCTTTTTTTTTTTATACTATTAAGCCAGGCTCAGGGGATACCCTATGATGCAAAGTACAGCGTGGCAGGAAGGAGATAGGGAAAGGATTAAGGGATATGAGGAGAGCGGCGGACGTGCCGATGTATGTCGCCCTTAAACTTTCGCAGGTTGTATGTCGGAGGAAAGACAGAAGATGGTAGACTGTTCCACATTCGCACAGTTCGGGATAAGAAAGCATCACGGAATTTTAGTGTACGCCGAAGGTAATTTGAAGGGTAAAAGGATGAGCGCGGGATGCAGCGCGAGTATTGTGTGCAGGAACTATTCTACAAGGGATCAGACTAGATATTTCATCAGAACATTGACCATGCTTATAGCGATAAAGGAGCGAAAGGCATCAAACATTGCGACGGTGCTCGAGCGAGTCGATATGACGAGTAATTGCCACATCGCCAATGAGCTTGCAGGCTCTCTTTTGAACAATATCCAATGAAGCTAAGGCTGTGCGACCAGCCCCGGCCCAGATATGGGAATTGAATTCCATTCAAGGTCTGATGTAGGACTTGTAGAGGAGCGCTATATTTGATGGGCTGAAATATTTCTTACACCTTTTCAAAAAACCAAGACATTTCGATGCTTCTTTGGCAACCGAGAAGATGTGATCTGTCCAGCTTAACTTACTGGAAATATTAATGCCAAGAATGCTTAGTGACGGTGAATCAGAAATTAATGCACCATCAACGAAACGGGAGTGGTTAAGTCATGGTCTTGTTTTAATGAGATGAGACAGCTTTGGGTCTTAGATGGATTGAATTCGACGCGATTCACTTTGCCCCAAGCGAGAATATTGTCAAGATCGTTATTCAATGATCTAATCATGCAGTATCGTTTAACACATGTGGCGTTCCCTCTGGAATCCGCAAGGGTGTCAAAGGAGTATGCGAAATCAAGGGTACTGTCATCAGCAAAGCTATGGATAGGATTGAAAGTAAGGGAAAGCAGATCATTAATGAAGATTAGAAATAGAGTCGGAGAAATAACAGAGCCCTGGGGGACACCGGCATTAATAGGATGAGGTTCAGATATAACGCCATGTAATACAACACGTATTTGGCGACTAGATAAAAAACTTTCAATCCATAATAGAAGAGGAGGGGAAAGACCAAGTGCTTTGAGTTTGGCTAAAAGGGCTGGATGCCAGACTCTATCAATCGCCTTTGAAATATCTAGAGCAACGATTTTGGACTCACCAAAATTGTGAAGACTACGATTCCAACGTTCCGTAAGAAAAGTCAGCAAGTCTCCAGATGAGCGACCGTGCCGGAAGCCGTATTGGCGATCGTTGATGAGCTGATTGGTTTCCAGATACTTCATTAATTTGGAGTTAATGATAGATTCAAGAACCTTTGAAAGAATCGAAGTGATTGCAATTGGTCGATAATTTGAGGGATCGCTACCCTCTCCTTTTTTGGGAATAGGCTGAACGTGAGCTAGTTTCCAAGCAGTTGGGAATTTTCCTGTCGAATAAGACAAGTAGAATAGTTTGCGCAGAGGTTTAGCCAAGGATGAGGCACAGCTTTTAATTAACAGGGGCGAAAAACCATCAGGGCCTGCGGCTTTAGAGACGTTGGTACCTTTAAAGACCTTGAACACACCTCTCGTACGGATGTGTATTCGCTCTTGTATACATCCACACCGGGGATGCACGACAGGTGCCTGTGAAGTGGGTGGAAGAAAAGAATTTGATGCGAAGCTAGCAGCCAAAATATTAGCTTTATCCAGGGAGTCAACAACCACTTCACCATTATTAAGTAGTGAAGGTATAGAGGAACTGCTGAAGTTGTTCCTGATGGTTTTGATCAGGGACCAGAAACCTTTACTACCTTTGCGGCTTGCCAAGATTCTTTGTCTAACATTTTGGTCAAAAAGAAATTTTTCTCTCTGGATAATGGACTTGCAGATGTTCCGTTCAGTCTTGTAGTTTTTTTCAGTTCTGGACAATGATGCACTTGATAGGCGCGAAAAGCAGACTCTTTCGCTTTTATAGCTTGGTTGCACTTATCGTTAAACCAAGAGCGATTTTGCTGTTGTTGATATCTGCTGTAAGAATAGGGAATATATTCACGCATGCCTAGACTTAGTATGTTACTAAGTTCTAATGTGCATTCATCAGCATCCCTCGAAGCAAAACAGACCGACCAATCTATATCTCTAAGATACTGATTGAGACATTCCCAATCAGCGTTCTTATAGTGCCAGAGAAGCCTACTTGTAGGTGAAGAAGTAGGGCGGCGCAGAGTTGAGGTGATAAATTGAGCCGTGATTAGACAGTGGTCTGAATTACCAAGAGGGGAGCCGACTGAGATGGAATATTTGTCAGGGTGAGATGACAGAAACAAATCTAGTAAATTGCCCCTATCTCCAGCTGCATCAAGGATTCTCGTCGGTGCATCCACTAGCTGATGCAAATTGAAAGATTCACAAAATAGTTCAACGAATCGGCCCGCAGGACTTGTGGTAGAAGAATGTCTGAGCCACGGTATGTTATGGACATTAAAATCGCCTGCCAGGACGATTTCGGAAGAGGGGGAGACAGAAAGCAAATGATCAATATTGTTGGAGATATTGTCAAATGCGGATACCGTGTCGACTTCAGACATATTTGGGCTGCGAAAGAGGGAGCAAAAGTAGATGCTGTGTTTGTGAAGTTTGAAACTAATCCAGATGTAATTAAACTCAGGATTGGCAGAAGGTGGAATATCTTTTAGAATGGTAAAGGCCACATCATTCCGAATATATATTGCGATCCCCAATGTGGAGAAAAAAGAGGCACTAAGCTATAACCAGGGACGTGATATTGATTAGAATCAGGATCAGAAACGACCTTGGTTTCACTTAGCGCAAGAATTGCCGGATTTTTTGATTGAAGGTGGCAGTACACCGAAAAACGATTTGCCCCCAATCCGCGAATGTTGCAAAATTCTAAAATAAAATTCTGCATATTCCAAAGCAAAACAAAAAAAAAAGCTGATGAAAGAGCGACACACAACAACACAAATATTTATTTAGGCGTAACCAGCTGCAGTCAATGATACAGCGAGGTAAAAAAAACAGCAATAGTGTTATGCCTATTTGCTGCTTTCAGTACCTCAGACCGTGCTGTTCAATGACCACAGTTGGGGACACCCGTATTGCTGATCAGTGACAAGGGCTAATGACCTTGCACTGATCACTGATGTACATGGGAGATTAGATAAACACTACCGTACTGTGCTGCTGGCTTGTGGAATGCCGGCAGGGCATAGAAAAGCCCTGGACTTGGCTGGTATTGTTTTATTTTATGATGTATTAAAAAACGGCGCGGCGGATATTAGTTATTATGACGTTGTAGATATTTAAAAAAATTCACTGCACTGCACTAAAGATTGATGACGCTATTTAACACTTTGACACCAGTAACACGCACGATGGAACGTCTGATCCAGCTGACTCCACGCACTCTACTCTGGCTTTGGCAATATATCATGCTTACACTCAGAAAAGTAAAATAGTCAGTTTTGACTATTTTCGCTTGTTACTTAACAAATTATACATTTTGCTAAGCTTAACTGCAAATAGTACAAAAATTGTACAAATTAATTGGTAAATAGTAGCTTTTAAGGATATTCGAAAGTATAATTAAGTTTCACAAAACAACTATTGAAAATAGCAGAATCTGATGAATAAATAATCTTTCCTGGATCACTAATAAATTGTTAACTTCAACAATTTCGTAATCGGTTATCTGAAAACATAATTAACTTACCATACCTATATATTCGTTTTGATTATGTCATCGTGAACAATGATATCTGAAGATTGGCGCTGCAGTGATGGATGACTTGCAAAAATTTGATTCAGCTTTTATACGTCCACGCACACACATGGGCCCTCTCAAAGGACCAATAAAAATATTACCCAGCAACGCCAAAGCTGCTTCGCAGGAAGATTTAGATTGAGTTTATTGTCCAAATATGACTTCTATGAATTTCGTGCCTATGCGCTGAGTTGATTGTGCAACGTTTTAAATACGGTACATATGTATTTCAGGCAATATTCGAATTCTTGGAATCGACAATCATTCACTCGACATCTTTTAATTGGCACACATTTTTCAAAGAGGTGTTAATTCTGGATGATCTACCATCAATCGATGACATAGTGAGAGCACTATGCCAATCTAGTTCAAAAGTCTCAGAAAACAGATCATCCAGAGGAATGGCCTTAAAATCGCGATAGTGAAACTCCTCTGCAATACCAGAAAATCCCCCCAAAATTACAATATCCTAGTTTCAATGCGATGATCTAAATTTTTAGAATTTAGGTTTAGACGATGATAAATTTCAGGATTTCCTCCTTCGCACACTAAAATAATGAATCAATGAAAACTTATTCGACACCTGAAAGTAACCAATTATTTTCGTACATAATTCACAATTTTAATACTTTAATTTTTATTTTATTTAAAATTTTTAAAAACCGGTCAAGTGATTTTTGTATATGATTAGCATCGAATTTTTGTGTATTATTAATCATTGTAATTTCCTTTGAGTAATTAGAAAAGAATGCAATGATATCTTTTTTATTTTTCTTTCATTCTTTTACTGATCCCTAAGAATCCCTCCTTAGGCCAAAAGCGAGGATTTTCACTCCCCTTCGTTTCAGCTAGAGCGCATTTCGAGAAATTGCTACCCCAGGATACCAATGAATCGGAGGGTGGCGTGCTGATATAGGCACGGCAGTTTCAATCTGAATATTTCCATTAACAGCAAATAATAGCTTCTAAGTTGCAAGTGTGCTTTCCTATCGACACCTGTCCCTTGGTGAGGATCTAATTTTGATCAAAAGAATAGAGCTTCATGTTCTCCCTACCTTACCAAAGTCAACTAGTTCAGCATATAATACAATGTTATGTAATGTTTGGCTGAGTTCTTCTGTGGCGTAAGCTATTTTTGGAATAATATCAGAATAAAATTTACAATGAATTTTTAAATTTATTTTGGCAAAGGAAATGCTCATTTTTCTAACTGCAATGATTTCAACTATATATTTTTACATATTTATAGGTATGTACTTAAGGTAATTTGCATAGTTTTTCGGAATATTTTAAGATATTATCTACTATCAGGCGGACTTAAAATTAGCTAGATGGTCCCAGTTTCCCCGCCATTCAGTAATTTTTCACGTTTCTGTCCTGAATATGATTTCATTTAAATTTGGGGGACCAACATTCTTATTGTCTTTGTGATAAATTGTTGAAATTAGGAGATCTCCATAAAAACAAGGCTCCATTGACCTTCCACTACTATATTATTTACCGTTCCGTTTTCGATATTTATACATAAATACTATGTTATGTAACTTGAAACGTTTGCATACTTGAAAACCGAATAGGATACCACAAAAAAAAAAACGCTGTCTGCCTGTAATCGGGTATGAATTATGGGAGCTATGCAAAAACTGAGTGAAAACTCTTAGTTTCGGGGTGGAGAAAGTGTCAAAGGCTATCTGCTCAGCATACGGGTCTGCATGCAAATGAATTGGATTTCTTGCAAGTTGATGTTGTTAAAATGTCACAATAAATCAAGAGGAGCCTTTTTGTGGGCAGGACTGTCTTTGGGTTTTTTTTTTTTTTATTTTTGTTGTAGCAAGTCATCTAAGTCGACCTTTTTTCATACCAGCCATTTTGTACATATACAGCAGTTGTTAGCCGTAAGGGTTAACTAAAAAAATGATATAATTCATTAATTACTGGAGGTTTATGTTCCGATAAGGACATTCCGTTGAAATCTGTATTAAATGGTCAATGCGTAATACGCACAGAAAATTTATAGTTTTAATAAGGTAAATTTTTTTCACTATATCAGTCGTATACTGGAGCCATTCATTCACAATTTTCATTTTTTAATTGATAAATTTAATTAAAAAAATTATTGATGAATAGCTCGAGAGTTACCTACATCCAAAGTTGCTGACCTACATTCTAATCCACTTTCGGACATATACGTAAGCTCCATCCCTCATTGTTCAGGATTCATAAGAATCCTGAATATTAGCGAAATTACAGGTTGACACATGTATATACCGACCTAAAGAAACAAATATTTTAGGATCTAAATTGTAACAATTTCGCTGAGACATGAGCCAGATAACTGTCCACGGGCAGTACATTGCATTCACGCATGGTAATTTTTTTTATCGATCTAAAGCAAATTATCATCAGAAGTTCAAATTATCAACGCTGCAGTGAAGTGAGCATGCTAGAAACAACTGTACACGGGTAGTACAATGCATTTGCACTTGGTAAGTTGAAACTAAAAATCTATTTAGAAAAAATTCAGTAGGCAACGAATATTTCTGACTGAATAGAATTTACAAACAAGTTTTTTTTTTCTTTTTTTTTCTTTTTTTTTGTTGCATTTTAAACAATAGAAAACGAAGTGCAGCTGCTATGCCAATATGCCATGCGCCTTTGAATACCGTTCTTTGGTGCCATGAGCAACCCATGGCTATATAAATCAGAATCTGACTTGACTCGTTCTCTTTTGCAGTTTAGCAGTGCAGTGATCAAGTTGGTATTCTAATTCCTAGTGTTATTTCTAAGTGCTCTAAATTTTATTAACATTTTCCCAGTGTGATTTCTTAGTGCTATTCATTTTACTAACATAAACCAATTTATTACGGGTCTCGACCGAATAAAGATTCTTATTGCGGGTATCGACCGAATAAGAAATTTACTAACATAAACCACTTCATTACGGGTCTCGACCGAATAAAGATTCTTATTGCGGGTATCGACCGAATAAGAAATTTACTAACATAAACCACTTTTTTACGGGTCTCGACCGAATAAAGATTCTTATTGCGGGTATCGACCGAATAAGAAATTTACTAACATAAACCACTTTATTACGGGTCTCGACCGAATAAAGATTCTTACTGCGGGTATCGACCGAATAAGAAATTTACTAACATAAACCTCTTTATTACGGGTCTCGACCGAATAAAGATTCTTATTGCGGGTATCGACCGAATAAGATATTTACTAATTTAAACCACTTTATTACGGGTCTCGACCGAATAAAGATTCTTTCTGTGGGTATCGACTGCAGTCAGAATTAATAACCTCACTTTATTCTGGATATCCACTAGAATAAAGAATAGTCCAATTCCAAACCTCAATAAATTAGAAAACCAATTTGATCGAGTGCCTAATACTGAGCTGGTGAGTACATTGTCAGATACAATAAAATTTTCTAAACATAAATTTAATTTAAATTTACTTATTCTTTCACATTTATTCAATATTAAATTTAGCTTTACAGATAAATTTAAATTATAATTGTGGTTTTGATATAATATTATCAGGCATATATGTTATATATTAATTACAAATTATAGCATTTATTGAATTTTAAAAAATCTAGTTGGAGTATGAGTTACAGTGTAATAAACTTGGTGAACCGAAGAATTAAGCTACGAAAATACTAACTTTAAACCACAGTTATAAATTTCATCACATTCCTTCATTATTTGCGTGTTCGCTCTAACTACGGGCAGAACACTCATTTTCTGCAACAACATTGTTGCTTTTGATCTGCCCATAATTCATACAGTCTTCCTATCGGCGAATTTATCCCACCAAACATTCAAAATTGTAACACTATGTTGAGAAGAACTAAGAAAATGCTTGAAATGAAAGTTTCTCCAATCCAAATTACAAACAAAAGCTAAGAATTTACACATAAAAAATTAGCAATTGATCTATAGTTTGATAGGTAACATTTATTCCTTTTTTATGGAGGGGGATAATCAAAGAAAGTTTGTCGCATCGGATTAATACTAGGGCAAATACAATCTATGCTTTTCAAAAAATTAGCAGGAATACCTTCAAGAGCTTGAGAAACTGTCCTTTAAAATCTACATATGCTTTAAGGAATCATTAAAATGCTTAGAACTAATATCACAGTTACGCTATAAAAATGCAAAAAAAGTCGCGAAAGTGACATCCAGAGGAGCACTACTTTCAATGGTATCCAAACAAAGTGTATCTGAATAAATACATGGGTAGTAAGATATATTATATAAATGGCTAAAAAACGACAAATTTTGTCATTCGTCTTCAAAATATGATTTGAAATTGTGATGAGGGTTGACCCCAATTGTCACATAATATATCACACACAAAATGTTTAATATTGTCACAGTAATTTTAATAAATTTTGTGACAATTAATCCACTTATCTGTGTGACATTTCAATCTCGTCGTTTTATCAAACTGTAATAAATGGTATATATGTAGGTATTTAAAACGAAAGTTGTAAAAATTTCAACGCGTTCTCAGGCAGTGTCCAAATATGTAGTGGAAAACGAAACTTTTGTATGGCAACCCCACGAAGGATTTGCCCGATTTGTCTCGCTCTGTCAGATTATGATTGAACTGGCAATCAATATGGCTGGTGTTATTTTTTCAGGTTAGCGAGGTACCGCTCCTGACTTGATTGGAGTATTCTGCGGTTATATGTGACAATACGGTGACTCATTGTATTCGCCAATGTACGGCAGGCACATTTCTCGGCTTGCGCTGACCACAATAAGATTGTTTCGGATTTAAAGCTGCTTTAACGAAGCTTGTTTATATGCTGGCTTTTTTGGAACCCGATGCCTTCTGATCAGAACGGCCATTTGGATCCGTATATTTGGATCCAATAACTCCTTGGCACTCTTGGACTCATTGTGGTCTTCATTTTAATGTCTGTGATTATACTTTTCCTGTTCGTGATTTTATAGTTCCTTGCTCTAATGGCATTTTTGCGATCGTGATATTGTCTTACAAGGAGAGGTCCCCTGCTCGATATCACCGATTTCGTCCAAATTCACAGCATATGTTGGGCTTGACTAGAAATAAAAGTGATGAAAGTGGAAGCTCTAGATGAGTAATTACGCTATGCCGATTCTGGCGCACTTTTTCCATACAAAAAGTGTCCGGAAAATTGCAACTATTTTGGTGGTTTCTGGATCGGATTCTGAGCCACTGAGGGGGATTCCGTCTATTGGTCTACGTCACAAGGCCTGCCTGGAGAATTCCTTTCCTACCGTCTGGCTGACATTAACTTTTTTAGTAATAATTCAAGTTTTATTTTTTTTGCTCATGGTGTGCTGCGCCTAAATGTAGGCTTTTTTATTAAGATTTTGCTGTTTTCAAGTGTTGCGCCTAAATGTGGGCTTTTGGTTTTGAACTAATATTAGTAATAATTAAAGTTAACGCTATTCTATTCTTTTTCATACCAATAGATTCTAGGAGGTGCCAGTGGATAGGGTATTGGTACTGTTGGGGGACAACATTTTCATCAGAAATCCTCTACGGACTGTGGTTTTCGAGATATTAGCGATATTTCCATTCAATATTACTAACAATTCAAGTTACTTTGGGGAGTTGTAGATATCAGCATAATGTTGCCTTGGATTTGCTGTTTTCTTACTTGAATATTTCTTAGTGAGGAATTTGTAGATATCAAAAGTTCCGGATGACTTTCTGTAGGCGTTCTGGGGCAGTGGGGTTCTGGGCATCAAACTAAACATTAGGCATGCTTCCGCTGTTTATGATGTAATTTGATATCACCGCTGTAAACAAATTCGCATTTAAGCTGAATTGTTCATACACACCTGTGTAAACTTCCTGTTTAAAATATTCGCATTTTAGCTGAATGAGTCATGCACACCTGTGTAAACAAATTTAAGAAAAATCAGCACATTTATTCTTTTCAAGTAATTTGATACCCACACTTACTGTAGGCAACCAAAAATTTTATTTTATTGTTCCAAGAATTTTACCGATCGAACGTTTCATTAGAATTCGCATAAAGTAAACAATTTTTCACATTTTCTTTTTATCTTGAAATGCATTCATGTAAACAATCTCATTCGTATTTGCAAATTCAACCAACAGAATAAAGTAATCAAATTAATTTGGATGATTTATGTTTTTTTTTTTGTGTTTTATTGTTTATTCGATATCATCTCAGCCTGTAAGCAAATTCGTTGGAATTCATCCTGTGCAATGATTATTGCAGCAGCAGGATCATTCATGTTTACAAACTTTTGCTATAAAAGCCCAAGAAAACTCTTGGGGAGCATCAGTCAGTTTTAGTGAGTCTCAGTGATAGTACATAAAAAATTAAAAATGTCTTCGGTGTTAGTAAATAAAAGTTTTTCAATAATTGAAAATTTGCGAAAAGATGTGATGGAGTGTTTAAAAAATTCAGTGAATAAAGACTATATTGTTAAAAAGTGCAATAGAAGCATGCATAAAATTCAAGTTGCATTTCGGAAGTGCAATAAGAGTGCTAGGAAACGACATTTCGAGAGCTGTCTCGAGCAAATTAAATCAATGAGAGCACTATTGAGAACTCCCCGTCGAGGTGGAGGAATTCCTCGCGTAAGAAGAAGTGATTTTGTAAAGTGGGAGGAAGTAAAGACAGCGTTCGCAGACAGAATTCGACAAGGTGTTATTGCAAATTTAAAACATATCGATCCGAAGCTATTTATGCAAGACGCTGCCAAATTATTTACACGTCGTGTTAAAGATACCTTAAAACATAATTTTAATATTAAAGTTTCTACAACGTTTTGCGGTGAATTTGTTAAGGAAACTGGTGACAATGAAATTATGAAAGACATTAAATATTTCCAAGCGAGAACTGCTGCAATTAGTGCAGATGGTAATTTAGAGGAGTGGGTTAAATCAAACATTTTGGATCCAATAAACACTCAGCTGGAAGAATTCCAGGAAAAAGACAGTGGCTGGGCACTGCACTCTATAATACATCTAGCAGTACACATCAACAAGTTTGAACAGCTCCGAGGGTCTTCGTATATACCCTTTCCAAAGGATATTACATCAAAGAAAGCTTGCATTAATTTGAAAAATAATGATGAAGCATGCTTCGCATGGGCCGTAGCATCAGAGCTATATCCTACAACTGTCAGCTCCGATAGGACCTCATCATACCCACATTATTCAACTGTACTTAATTTAAATGGGATAACATTTCCCATGACACTTAAGCAAATAACGCAATTTGAAGACCAGAACGAGATATCAGTAAACGTATTCATCCTAGAGAAAGAGCGTTTCTTCACCACAGTTCCAGTTAGACTTACGAAACACAGGATGGAGCGACATGTTAATCTCCTAATGCTACAAGATTACTATGACCAGGTTGAAGATCATATGGATGATGATGATGATGACGATGCTGGCAGATATCATTTCTGCTGGATTAAAGATCTTTCGCGCCTTGTATCGGGACAAACTTCAAAACATGGCCATAGAGTGTATATATGCGACGGATGCTTGCTCTACTTTTCCTCTGAAGAAAAATTAGCATCACACACTCCTTAATGCGAGAAACAGAATGACTGCAGGATTATGTTTCCCTCAGAGGAAAAGAAATGGTTGGAATATCAGAATTATAACCATAAGAATCCAGTCCCGTTTTGTGTGTATGCTGATCTTGAGTCAATATTGAAGCCGATTCAGGGAAACGATCAAAATACACAGCGAATCCAGGAACATGAAGTTCAGAGCATTGGATTCTATTTCCACTGCAAACATGATGCTAAGCTCTCATATTACAGAGCATATCGAGGCAAGAATTGCCAACAGTGGTTTGCATTAGAATTGCAAAAAATTGTCTCCATAGCTGTACAGGAAAAGCTGAACATCAGATCAATGCAACCTCTGACCAAAGAGGAACGGCGATCGCATATGGAAAGTACTTGCCGCCATATATGCGAAAAAACGTTTGCAGCCGATGAGGAACGAGTCCGAGACCATTGCCACTCAACAGGTAAATACTGAGAATCATAATTTCATTCATTTTTTTTTCATATTTCTTTTAACAGGAAAATACCGAGGACCAGCTCACAATGCATGTAACCTGATGTACCAAGATTATCCCATAGTTCCAGTCATTTTTCACAATTTATCTGGGTATGATGCTCACTTCATTATTAAGGATATATCTACAGCCATTCCTGGGAAAGTGGATCTTCTGCCAATAAATAAAGAAAGATACATTTCGTTCACCAAGCACGTTGAAGGCAGCCATATCAAATTCAGATTCATCGATTCCTTCCGTTTTATGGCAGAATCCTTAGATAAGCTATCATCATTGCTGCCAATGGATAAATTAAACATTACAAGAGCTGTATGGCAGGAATTGGATGATGATGACTTTAAACTACTTACGCGCAAAGGTGTCTTCCCATACGACTTCGTTGACGATTGGACAAAATTGGATTTCCAACACTTACCTGCGCAGAAGCAATTCTATAATAAAATGACTGACAGTGATATATCTGCTGAGGACTACAGCCGCGCAGAAAAGGTGTGGAGGACATTTGAAATACAGACACTTGGCGAATATTCCGATCTATACCTGAAAACTGATATCCTTCTATTGGCTGATGTGTTTGAGAACTTTCGAGATGTCTGTATGAAGACGTACAATTTAGATCCTGCACATTATTACACCATGCCAGGTCTAACATGGGATGCAATGTTAAAATATACCAAAGTGAAACTAGAGCTGATAACCGACGTAGATATACTGCTATTCATAGAGAGAGGTATTCGAGGTGGTATAAGTCAATGCTCGAACAGATATAGTAAAGCAAATAATAAATATATGGATGATTTTAAGCCTGCCGAGAAAGAGAAATACCTGATGTATTATGATGTAAATAACCTTTATGGATGGGCTATGTCACAGCATTTACCAACCGGAGGATTCAAATGGGTTGATGCTCCCAATATCAACGTTTTCGAGATTCCTGATGATTCACAAATTGGATACATATTCGAAGTCGACTTGGACTATCCTCAACATCTACAAGATACACACAAGGATTTACCGTTTTGCTCTGAGCATGCAGCACCACCTGGAGCAAAATTAGAAAAGCTTTTGACAACTTTAAATCCTAAAACTAAATATCTGATACACTACCGAAATTTGAAGCAATGCTTAACACATGGCCTCATCCTGAAAAAAGTGCACCGGGTTCTTCAATTCAACCAATCAGCTTGGCTTAAACCATATATTGACTTAAATACTACCAAACGGAAGCAGGCTACCAGCGATCATGAGAAGGATAGCTATAAGAAGATGAATAATGCAGCTTTTGGTAAGACCATGGAAAATATTCGCAAGTATAGCTATATAAAGCTTTGCATAAAATGGGAAGGTCGCTATGGTGCAAAAGCTCGAATTGCGGCACCCAACTTCCACAGTGCAACGATATTTGATGAGAATTTAGTTGCTGTGGAATTAAGGCGACTCAAAATCTTATTCAATAAGCCCCTCTAGATTGGAATGGCAGTTTTGGAAATTTCAAAGATATGCCTCTATGATTTCCACTACAGTTTTATGCTGCGTGAATTTGGAGATAAATGTAAAGTCATGTATACAGATACAGATTCTCTAATATATGAACTTGAAGAGAAAAATGCATATGAGTTTATGGCTGAAAATATAAACAAATTTGATACAAGTGATTACCCAGAAGATAATCAATTCAATTTACCACTCATGAATAAAAAGATATCTGGTCTAATGAAGGTTGAACTGAATGGGAAAATCATGAGCGAATTTGCAGGCTTGCGCTCGAAAATGTACAGTCTACGTATAAACGATGGTAAAACTGTAAAGAAAGCAAAAGGAGTAAAGACTAATGTAGTCCAGAGGCATATCAATTTCGAAGACTACGTCGAATGTTTGAATAACAAGCGAGTATTAACTGCTAATCAGAGCTCCATACGATCGCATAACCATAATGTCTACACGATCAGCCAAAAGAAAATTGCATTGAATCCATATGATAACAAGCGGTATATTATGAGTGGGACAACGGATACTCTACCATGGGGACATTACTCTATTCAATTAGAACAGCAAGGAGCAGACGCAGAAAACATATAATCTAAGGCTGGTCTAAGATATGTATTGTAAATAAAAATTGTATTATAGCTAACATACCATTTAATGAAATAGTTTGTTTTAATTGTATTATAGTCTAAGATGATATACACTATTGTAAAATAAAGGAAAATATTATAAATATAGGGGTAACCGATTTAAGGAAGCCTAATATAGAATGAGACCTTAAGAATTAAATGTTAATTTTTCAATTTATAATGGCCTTCTTTTTATTCAATTTCCCATACTAAGTCAGGAACTCCCGAATAATGTTTGACCACTAAAACGTGTGGTGGTGGTGGTGGGTGGTGGTGGTTGTGGTGATGGGTGGTGGTGGTGGGTGGTGGTAGTGGGTGGTGGTGGTATTGGTTGTGGTGGTGGCTGCCTGGTCTTGGATGGCGCTTGAAATGGATATTTCACGCGTAGCATCAATTTGACGCTGACTACTCTAGGATCTGCCCTTCTATTTGTGAATGAGCTGCAAAAGCCGTTTTATAAGCTGTTAAGCTATTACCAGACCTGTTTTAAAAGCTGTTAAGCTGTCATCAGAGCTGTTTTAAAAGCTGTTAAGCTGTTATCAGAGCTGTTTAAAAGCTGTTAAGCTGTTATCAGAGCTGTTTGAAAAGCTGTTAAGCTGTTATCAGAGCTGTTTTAAAAGCTGTTAAGCTGTTATCAGAGCTGTTTAAAAGCTGTTAATCTGTTATCAGAGCTGTTTGAAAAGCTGTTAAGCTGTTATCAGAGCTGTTTTAAAAGCTGTTAAGCTGTTATCAGAGCTGTTTTAAAAGCTGTTAAGCTGTTATTAGAGCTGTTTTAAAAGCTGTTGAGCTGTTATCAGAGCTGTTTAAAAGCTGTTAAGCTGTTATCAGAGCTGTTTGAAAAGCTGTTAAGCTGTTATCAGAGCTGTTTTAAAAGCTGTTAAGCTGTTATCAGAGCTATTTAAAAGCTGTTAAGCTGTTATCAGACCTGTTTTATAAGCTGTTAAGCTGTTATCAGACCTGTTTTAAAAGCTGTTAAGCTGTTATCAGAGCTGTTTTAAAAGCTGTTAAGCTGTTATCAGAGCTGTTTGAAAAGCTGTTAAGCTGTTATCAGAGCTGTTTTAAAAGCTGTTAAGCTGTTATCAGAGCTGTTTTAAAAGCTGTTAAGCTGTTATCAGAGCTGTTTGAAAAGCTGTTAAGCTGTTATCAGAGCTGTTTTAAAAGCTGTTAAGCTGTTATCAGAGCTATTTAAAATCTCTTAAGCTGTTATCAGACCTGTTTTATAAGCTGTTAAGCTGTTATCGGACCTGTTTTAAAAGCTGTTAAGCTGTTATCAGAGCTGTTTTAAAGCTGTTGAGCTGTTATCAGAGCTGTTTAAAAGCTGTTAAGCTGTTATCAGAGCTGTTTGAAAAGCTGTTTGAAAAGCTGTTATCAGAGCTGTTTTAAAATCTGTTAAGCTGTTATCAGACCTGTTTTATAAGCTGTTAAGCTGTTATCAGACCTGTTTTAAAAGCTGTTAAACTGTTATCAGAGCTGTTTTAAAAGCTGTTAAGCTGTTATCAGAGCTGTTTAAAAGCTGTTAAGCTGTTATCAGAGCTGTTTGAAAAGCTGTTAAGCTGTTTTCAGAGCTATTTTAAAAGCTGTTAAGCTGTTATCCGAGCTGTTTAAAAGCTGTTAAGCTGTTATCTGACCTATTTCCGGTTGGTCTCATAGGTCAAGGTGACGTCAGAGGTCAGCGTCACATTGAAACCTCCGAGGCCACGCGTCAAATATCCGTTTCAAGCGCCATCCAAGACCAGGCACCCACCACCACAACCAATACCACCACCACCCACCACCACCACCCATCACCACAACCACCACCACCCACCACCACCCACCACCACCCATCACCACAACCACCACCACCCACCACCACCACCACACGTTTTAGTGGTCAAACATTATTCGGAAGTTCCGGACTTAGTATGGGAAATTGAATAAAAAAAGGCCATTATAAATTGAAAAATATTAACATTTAATTCTTAAGGCATCATTCTAGATTAACATTTAATTCTTAAGGTATCATTCTATATTAGGCTTCCTTAAATCGGTTACCGTATATTTATAATATTTTCCTTTATTTTACAATAGTGTATATCATCTTAGACTATAATACAATTAAAACAAACTATTTCATTAAATGGTATTTTAGCTATAATACAATTTTTATTTACAATACATATCTTAGACTAGCCTTAGATTATATGTTTTCTGCGTCTGCTCCTTGCTGTTCTAATTGAATAGAGTAATGTCCCCATGGTAGAGTATCCGTTGTCCCACTCATAATATACCGCTTGTTATCATATGGATTCAATGCAATTTTCTTTTGGCTGATCGTGTAGACATTATGGTTATGCGATCGTATGGAGCTCTGATTAGCAGTTAATACTCGCTTGTTATTCAAACATTCGACGTAGTCTACGAAATTGATATGCCTCTGGACTACATTAGTCTTTACTCCTTTTGCTTTCTTTACAGTTTTACCATCGTTTATACGTAGACTGTACATTTTCGAGCTCAAACCTGCAAATTCGCTCATGATTTTCCCATTCAGCTCATCCTTCATTAGACCAGGAATCTTTTTATTCATGAGTGGTAAATTGAATTGATTATCTTCTGGGTAATCACTTGTATCAAATATGTTTATATTTTCAGCCATAAACTCATATGCATTTTTCTCTTCAAGTTCATATATTAGAGAATCTGTATCTGTATACATGACTTAACATTTATCTCCAAATTCACGCTGCATAAAACTGTAGTGGAAATCATAGAGGCATATCTTTGAAATTTCCAAAACTGCCATTCCAATATAGAGGGGCTTATTGAATAAGATTTTGAGTCGCCTTAATTCCACAGCAACTAAATTCTCATCAAATATCGTTGCACTGTGGAAGTTGGGTGCCGCAATCCGAGCTTTTGCACCATAGCGACCTTCCCACTTTATGCAAAGCTTTATATCGCTATACTTGCGAACATTTTCCATGGTCTTACCAAAAGCTGCATTATTCATCTTCTTATAGCTGTCCTTCTCATGACCGCTGGTAGCCTGCTTCCGTTTGGTAGTATTTAAGTCAATATATGGTTTAAGCCAAGCTGATTGGTTGAATTGAAGAACCCGGTGCACTTTTTTCAGGATGAGGCCATGTGATAAGCATTGCTTCAAATTTCGGTAGTGTATCAGATATTTAGTTTTAGGATTTTAAGTTGTCAAAAGCTTTTTTAATTTTGCTCCAGGTGGAGCTGCATGCTCAGAGCAAAACGGTAAATCCTTGTGTGTATCTTGTAGATGTTGAGGATAGTCCAAGTCGACTTCGAATATGTATCCAATTGGTGAATCATCAGGAATCTCGAAAACGTTGATATTGGGAGCATCAGCCCATTTGAATCCTCGGTTGGTAAATGCTGTGACATAGCCCATCCATAAAGGTTATTTACATCATAATACATCAGGTATTACTCTTTCTCGGCAGGCTTAAAATCATCCATATATTTATTATTTGCTTTACTATATCTGTTCGAGCATTGACTTATACCACCTCGAATACCTCTCTCTATGAATAGCAGTATATCTACGTCGGTTATCAGCTCTAGTTTCACTTTGGTATATTTTAACATTGCATCCCATGTTAGACCTGGCATGGTGTAATAATGTGCAGGATCTAAATTGTACGTCTTCATACAGACATCTCGAAAGTTCTCAAAAACATCAGCCAATAGAAGGATATCAGTTTTCAGGTATAGATCGGAATATTCGCCAAGTGTCTGTATTTCAAATGTCCTCCACACCTTTTCTGCGCGGCTGTAGTCCTCAGCAGATATATCACTGTCAGTCATTTTATTATAGAATTGCTTCTGCGCAGGTAAGTGTTGGAAATCCAATTTTGTCCAATCGTCAACGAAGTCGTATGGGAAGACACCTTTGCGCGTAAGTAGTTTAAAGTCATCATCATCCAATTCCTGCCATACAGCTCTTGTAATGTTTAATTTATCCATTGACAGCAATGATGATAGCTTATCTAAGGATTCTGCCATAAAACGGAAGGAATCGATGAATCTGAATTTGATATGGCTGCCTTCAACGTGCTTGGTGAACGAAATGTATCTTTCTTTATTTATTGGCAGAAGATCCACTTTCCCAGGAATGGTTCTAGCTATATCCTTAATAATGAAGTGAGCACCATACCCAGATAAATTGTGAAAAATGACTGGAACTATGGGACAATCTTGATACATCAGGTTACATGCATTGTGGGTTGGTCCTCGGTATTTTCCTGTTAAAAGAAATTATGAAAAAAAATGAATGAAATT
This sequence comes from Dioctria linearis, assembly GCA_963930735.1. Classification (NCBI taxonomy): domain Eukaryota; kingdom Metazoa; phylum Arthropoda; class Insecta; order Diptera; family Asilidae; genus Dioctria; species Dioctria linearis. Next base: position 102,877,830 of record OZ005740.1, read on the forward strand.
ATGATTCTCAGTATTTACCTGTTAAGTGGCAATGGTCTCGGACTCGTTCCTCATCGGAGCATGCTGGTAGTATCGGCTCACTGACATCTTCTAGAATCTGTTCATGGTAATGTCATGTTGTGAAATTCGAATGATGCTGAAAAAAGCCTACATTTAGACGCAGCACCCCCATGAGCAAAAAAAAACTTGAATTATTAATAATATTAGCTATATCTGAAAAGGTAAAATCGCTAATATTTTGAAAACCAGAGCCCGTAGAGGATTTCTGATGAAAATTTCATCCCCCCTAATAGCCCCACCACAACCATCTAGAATCCATTGGCATGAACAAACATTTCCTAGCGTCAACTTTAATTATTACTAATATTAGTTCAAATCAAAAGCCTACATTTAGGCGCACCTATGTATGTATTTAAGAAAACCGTAGTACGGGAGCATGCTGGTAGTACCTGCTAATGCCGCTAGGGCGCAGTCAAGACCAAATGACACATCCCGGTAGTACCGATTAATCCCGCTAGGGCGCAGTCGAGACTCAATGAAACCAAAAGCCTACATTAAGGCGCAACACATGGCGCATCCAAGGCGCAATGGTGTATCCAAGACACAAACCAATACAAGCAAGACACAAACATACATTTAACACGGGCTCAAACCACCTAGCGACGGTGGCGCCATCTGTGGCGAAATCCTGGAGGCTTAAAAACGTGGTCCAGAACATACATAGCTTATCTACTAATTTTCTATTGGTTACTGCTAAAATCAATCAAAGAGCCGAAAAAGCGGACATTGTCCATATAAAATGATTCATTTTGACACGAAAAAGGATCGATCCGTCAACAGCTAAGAAGAATTTATTGCTGTCTTACTGGGTATTTTCTAGCAGAGATAAATTTCATTATATTGTGTGGATCTTAAAATCTTCGTTTCAATTTCGCATTATTCTGTTTTATGCTATGATAAGTATATTTCTCGTTTGTTCGGGCCGTAATTGTCCCTTTTGGTTTGCTTAGTAAAAGGTCCCCCGTATTTAATCAAACTAGTTGAAATATCTCTTGATGTCTTTTATAATCGCCCTCTGGTGTTGTTGTTATTATTTCCTGTATGGCTTGGTGCATACATAATATCAAAGTGGGTGCAATTGACTTTCTTACTGGTAGCAACTCAAAACACGTGGATAATTCGTCTTGAACTTTTGTTGATCTTGATAAGGGTCAAGTTAAATCGTTATGATCTCCCAGGGTTGCTGTTGGATCGGTCTATGTTTTATCTAAGACGGACAAATGTGGACGTACGTGGTAATTTCTCGAAACATTCCTGGTGAGTAATAACTAAAGTTTGCAATCCCGTGCTATATTTTAAATCCCAGGATTTCGGGATTACATTATCAAAATCCCGAGATCCCCGGAATGGTACCGGGATTAGGATGGACTATTTATGAAAAATACTTACACATTATCATAGCTTAAATTACATAATAAAACTGAAAACATAAATAAATAATTGGTTTAATATTCTAGTTTAGTGAATTTAATTTATCATAAAAATCAAATAAAAAAATTGTAAAAAAGCTAGAATTGGTCTAAGACAAATTGTTATGATACCATAGATGAATACCCTTATATAATTTCGTACGATCACCCATCTGTGCAAGTTTGATTTTCGAAGTGGTTTTTTGCATCATATATCTCTAGATCGGTTCATCGGACAGTAAAAATGGTTATAAACAATTTCATAGAATTTCATATTCTAAAGAGCTTTACCGTTCAATAAAAAGGTCTAGGACTGATCGTTATCACAGTATACGTAAAAAACCAAAATTTTTATATGGAAACACCTAGGGATTGTCCGATTTAGCCCATTTTCAAAACTGTATTTACTATTTTTTTCAGAACCTCGTGTACACAATTTCAGAATTCTACATTGACGCGAAATTTACGAAAATTTTGCAGGGCGACCCTACGAAGGACATAACCCGATTCGTCTCATTTATGACTTTAATTTTAATTTTTTTCTTTTTTTTTCAAAAACCCGTGTGCAAAATTGCAGCTCTCTGGGTTACGCGCTCTTGAATTATCGTGCGATCGGATGGACATGCAAAAATCAAAATAACTTTTGTCCAATCCATTTTGCTATACCATCATTATTTGTGTGCGTTATAAACGGAATGACAAACTTAGTATACCCTATAGATTTCTTCTGGGGTATAAAAATCGGCTAAATCGAGCAATCCCTTCTAGGTGTTGCCATATAAAAATTTTTTTTACGTATACTGTGAAAACGATCAGTCCTAGATCTTGTTATTGTACCGTAAATGTCTTTAGAGTATGAAATCCTATGAAATTGGTTATAACCAAAACCAAAAACCACTTCGAAAATCAAAATTGCGCAGATGGATGACCATACCAGGGTATGCATCTAGGGTATCATGAGAATTGGTTTTAGATCATTTTTTGCTTTTTTACTTGTTTTTGTTTCAAATTTTCCCTGTTAAAAATAAAAAAAATACTCGTTCAGACTCTACACTAGTAGGATTTATCGTCTTTCTAGGAGGTTGTCACAACGTCTCACTTCATTTCCTTATGAATTTTTGATGACAGTTTTTTAAATCTAATTGGCTGAATTGGTGCACATCCCTCTTTAATAACTTTATCTATTTCTTCTGCTATACTTAGTGGTTTTTGTGTAGAAATCAATATCAAGTGTTGCTTCATTTGAAATAGAAGATACAGTTGCATGAGCTGTTAGTAATGCAGTGGGATTTGAATAGTGTCTGGTCTTTCAAGCAATTCCACTATTAATTTACGGCCTTAAATTATTGGAACATTTTGTTGAGAAAAAAAATAGTTTCGCAACAAAAAATTCTACGTACCTATTTCATAAAAAAATATAAATTTTCTGAGAATTAAATTCTTAGAAACTTTAAAAATGAAATCCCGAGATTAGTTATTTCAATCGCGGGATTTCGAGATTTGAAGAAACACCGGGATCCCGGGTTTGCAAACCCTAGTAATAACACTTCGCAACTTGCGGGCATTATGGCTCCCAGAGAGGTGAGGATACAAAGTTTCCATTCTGGTCCTTTATCATTGTCCACATATGAACTGACAGGGTGAAAATGACGGTACAGTTATCGTTCTATAACGGTATAGTCTGGACTAGGCGTATAGTTTTCTTTCACTGTTCGTATTTTGTTGCCATACCTGAACATATGTGTGTAGAATTTATTCTGAAAATTTCGGTTATGATGTCTGGTAGTGATTTTTTGGACAAGGCATCGACACGATATTCTGTTTCTCTCTTCGGAATTGGATTACAAAATGGTGGTCAATCGCCCATCGAACTAATACATTTTCCTTTGTGTGTAGTGGACGGAGTAAATGGTGATCGGTTCTAGCACTAAAGTGATATCCTCCATGATTTCAATTTACTTATGACTTATATTACAGCAACCCAATCTTTTCCGCAATGAAATTTTTTTTTTTGCCTCATTCAGGGTGCGACTGGCATAAGCGATGACGCCTTCGTTTGCATATGTGCTGCGTCGAGTCCATTTTGGATTGCATCGGTTTGAAGCATGAATGGTTTAATAAATTTGGGGCAAGCTAAGACATGGCTTCCGGTAATTGCTGTTTAATGGTCTCGATTTCTCTCTGCTGCATTTTAGTTCGTTGTTATTTTCTATCTTTCTTCAGTACTTTGTTCAGAGAGTTCCGAGAACAAGAAAACAAATCGAACGCACCAGGAAGCGTTGGCAAAAAATCTTCTCAGTTATCTGACTTTACTCGATGCTAGTACTGCTGGAATGGGTTTAATCTTGCCTGATTCCCTGGTGGACTATAATATGCCCTAAGTACTTAACTACCATTTTTGAAAATTCGCATTTGTCTGCAATAATACTCAGATTGGTTTGAGTACAGCAAACAAACATTACGATAAGAGATCGAATTGAAAGTGATCTCCTCAATCGAAGTTTGTCTTCTATCTCCAGCCGTTCTCCATTCGGTCACGATTACTTTCAATAAAACACCGAATGGTTGCATTTAAAATAAGCATAGCTGAAACAATGTAGGTAGGTACAGTGAATTTTTCCGTTGAATTCTGTTACCAAATGCCAAACCTGGAATGTCCGGATGTCACTAGTGCTGCAGAAATGCAGCAAATGAATCTCTGCCACGGTACCGGCTCATATAGTGCACAGATTTTACAACTAGCTAAAAAACCCAACACACGGGAGCTTTTCCGTTGTCCTCAGCTAAAATCGAAAAAAAATAATTGAATAAATTCATTGTCTGCAACAACACAAAAAAATCTAAATCATGCTACACCACCATCTGCTATTCTAGAAACTTCTGGAGTATCATGCGGAGTTTTAAGCGTAGCACAAAGCTGATGGGGCATACGTTGGCCATGGAAGCTAGAACGTGGTGAACTTCATACCCCACACTAGTATAATCTACCACTGCCATACTGCCGGAGCTGTAGTACCTTGATAGAGAAAAATTTATAGAAGTTACTGTAAGAAGAACCATTTGTAGGATAATATAAATTTTATAATATAATGTTTATTCTGCATGTGTAAACAATATTATAATCAGTCTGTAAAATTGCAAATTATCGAAATTAGTGTAGGTTCGTTAGCTTAGGAGGAACTTTTAAGATGGAAATTTGCCTCATAATTAGGACTAACCTTATCAAAACGCTAGGGCCTCGAAAAATTGCCCACTCGTTTTTTTTTATCTCTCAAGAAATACTACGACACAATTTGTTTTTTTTTAACGATTGTTGTCAAAGAACCACGTACATTTACGAAAGTTAAGTAACACTCTTGGTATTTCACACCTCTGTTTAATCACGGCTCATTTTACCACCACAAACTTGTGCCGCCCTACTCCTCCAGTATCTTAGAGAAAATGATTTGCCGAGGGATGCTTCGAGGGATCTTTTTGAATGCACATTAGAACTTGGTAATATTCTAAGTCTTGGCATACATAAATACATTCAATATTCCTACATTAAAGAGTCTAGTCTTCGTACCTATCAATGTCCGGAACTTAAACAAGCCTACAAAACTGCAGGGAGCACCTGCGTGTCCAATATCTAGCTAAAAAAAATTTTACCACAATGCTAGAAAAAGAATTTTGCAAAACCGCAAAGGCAGCAACGGTTTCTGGTCCCTTGACAAAACCACAAGGAACAACTTTACCAGTTCCTGTATATCTTCACTACTTAACAATGGTGGAGCGGTTGTCGATTCCGTGGATGAAGCTTATATTTTGGCTGCTAGATTCACTTGAAACATCCATCCTCCACCCACTTCGTAGATACCGTTTTGGCAGCTCCCGTGTGGATGTGTACAAGAGGCAATACACGTCCGTAAGGGAGTTGAGAGATGTGTTTAAAATTCTTAAGGATTACAATGCCTCCAAAGCCGCAGGTCCTGATGGTTTCGCGCCTTGTTGATTATTTTATTTAATTCGATATGGAAATTTCGAACTGCCTGGAAACTACCCGACGTTCAGATGAAAGGAAATTGTAACGATCCCTCAAATTATCGACCAATTCCAATCCCTTCGATTCTTTCAAAGGTTTTTGAACTCCAAATTAGTGAAGGATCTAGAAACCAATCAACTCATTAGCGATCGCTAATATGGTTTGAGACTGGAGACTTGGTATCTCTGCTCCTCTTCTTTAATGGATTGAAAGTTTTTTCTCTGCCCGCTTAATACGGGTTGTACTAGACAGCGTTTCATCAGAACCTCATCCTGTAAATGCCAGTGTGCACTAGGGTTCCGTTATTTAATTAATCGAATTTTCTGTACCCGTTTTGTGAAACATGAGAATTGAATAAAGCGAATCTAGTAGCCTTTTGTACATTTACTTTAATTTCACAAGATGGAGCTTTTTTTACAAATTCTGACAGCTGTTTCGGTCTACCTGGACCATCATCGGAGAATAGACAAGTACTACTCTGTTATTAGTCCATCTCTCTTGTTAATTTTCATTAATGATATGCTTTCCCTTACTTTCAATCCGCTGACAACACCCTTAATTTCTCCTAATCGTTTGACACTATTATGCACTCCAGAAGAAATACCACATCTCTCAAACGAGATCGCATGGTAATATCCTCGCTTGGGACAAAGCGAATAGCGTCGAATTCAATGCATATTAGATCCAATTCTGTCTCATTTATTTAAAACAAAATCATAATTTTTCCAATCCTGTTTCTTTTGATGGAGCACTGATTAACGATACACCGTTTTTTTTTTTGCATTCTTGGCATAAGTATTTCCAGTAAGTTAAGCTGAAAAGATCACATCTTCTGTATTTACAAAGAAACATCGAAATCTCTTGGATTTCTGAAAAGCTATAAGAAATACTTTAGCCCATCTAATCTAGCGCTCCTGTCCAAGTCATACATCAGACCGAATTCTCATGTCTGGGCCGGAGCTGGTCGAAATGCTTGAACTTCATTGGATATTGCCCAGAAGGGAGCCTTCAAACTCAATGGATATGTGGCAATACCGACTCGCTCCAGCACTGCACCGCCATAATGTTGGATGCCCTTTGTTCCTTTATCGGTACATGCGTGATCAATGTTCCGATGAAATATCTAGTGTGATCCCTTTTACAATAATTTCGCTGCAAACTCCATACATCCTTTTACCCTTAAAATTACTTTCGGTCGTACTCTAATATTCCTTGATGCTTTTTATCCCGAGCTGTTCGAATGTGGAACAGTCTACAATCTTCTGCCTTTCCTCCAGTATACAATCTGCGAAGGTTTAAGAGTGCCATTAATAACTAAAAAAAAATGAAACATTTCAACTTCGTTTTTAATTTTGTACTCACATCTCACAAATTGAATATATGTTTTTGTCTGATGGCATACCATAAAAAGATCTTGTACTTTCTTAAAAGTTTCCGAAAAGGTTCTGTCCTTTTTACCTATTAGTTGTGAGGCATTTTCACATCATTGACATTAACTTTCTGCTTTTTAGGTGACTGGAAATCGCTCGGCTAGAGAAAGAAGTACCGAAAATAAGTGAACGATAAGCAAAACTTATAACAGTAACCAGTGGTGCATGCATAATCATGTTTCCCAGAAAAGCGAAAAGGAAACAAATCTGTTTAAATTTCAGTTGCCTTCCACTAATGGATTGTGATGTACTTAAATTGAGATACATTTTGATCATATATATAAGCATAAGCAATAGACCGTGGTAACAAATAGCGTGTGATGCAAATATATCAAGTTCAAATTCATGCCTTATATATGAAGCAAAAAGCCTTAATAACGCAAGCTCGAGAATATAAATAGGAGGTCTTGTAAACCGGGGATTACACGAGATAGTACAGCTTGCATGCAAGCCTCCCCTCCAACTCGATCTTTAACTTGACAGCAGAAGGCAGTTCGGCTGATGTCTTATCATCTTGCGTGCAAGTTCATTTAAAATTCTAAATTCTTGCGTATATTGGAAAATTATAGCAACAAAGGAAGTAGTAGAATTATAAAAACCCAAGAAAAAATGAAAAGGAAGGTGTTGGTAAATGATGTAATGCAAATGATCTCAGAAAATCTCATTTTCCCAGAGTATATTTATCAAATTTTCGCAAGCATTTCTGTTCCGCCATCTTGAAAACTGTGTACATTACACAGAAATTACTATCACCTCAGCTGCCATGGTGAGCTGCCAGCGTGCAAGATGTATGGCACTGCAGCTTGCATACAAGCTGTACTATTACGAATAACCCCCCGGGTAAACAACTAGCGCGCTGCAAATTTGTAAATAAGTGCCAACTTTACTGGCTGTGCGCGGTCATCACATCCTGGACTAGTTGCATTACGCAAGCGAGAGGACAAGAGAACGACTCAGCTAGTGTGCAACGGAAAGTCTTCGTGTGCGAGGTATCGATTGATTATTAATTATGGATTTATTTATATGAAGGTGTAATTTTAGAACTACATAAATAGGATAAGAACCTTTAGTAAATGGGATTGATCTACCAAATTTCATACGCTTCATTTGGGAACGTGCTTCCGAGCTGTCCGCGAAAAAGTAGGCCCTGGAGTTCCTCCTTTTTACAAACTGCTCCATCTCGAAATGTTATAGCCTTGGTGGCTGTTCCTCACAGTTTAAGCCTTCGCCGCTGCTCTATTAAATTAGGACAAACTGCCTAGGAAAGTCCCTTTTGGCGCTTCTAATCATTGCATTTTCATTGCTGAGTTTCTTTCCAATGTGTTATGACCACTGACTTATAACAATGGACTGAACGATTTGCTATTTCATGTGGTACAAAAAATAGTGTTTCTGTATATTACCGTTAGAGCACCGTTTAAAACGTTTACTACATAAAAACATGTAAAACTCGACCAATCAGATGAAATTTTACATTTACATTTACAATCGAATTAAATTAAAAAAAACATATTTTCTTGTGCCCAAGTGATATTTTAATCGCTTATAAACTCATTCCGGCTTTAATTTACAAAAGTTATTCTTAACTGAATCCTGCTTATGGGCAAGAGAGACGGAGCATGGTACACACTATCTTTACCTTATTCTTTCTGCGGTGATTGCATCTGTAACCAACATAACAACATCAAATGGCATAAGCAAACGTTCCTGAATGCAATATTTTGTGTTGGTAGCTCCAACTCTGCCATAGGGCGAAAGAGAGAACTATAAAACTTGTGCCATGCTTTCCTATAGGAAAATGACAATACGCTCAGTCCAGTGTTATAAGTCAGTGGTTATGACCGTACGACCGTAATGCTCCTCTGACACCAGTGACCCGAGAGACGAATGGAACAAAGCGTGCCATGCGGAAGAATGACAAGAGAAATGAGCCGAGGTGGGATGCCGGAAAAGTGACAGCCGGCCATTCTTGTTTGATTGAGGATTGAGGATGGTTAGTGTTTACACTTTACAAACATCCAACCAGCGTAATTGTTTCTGCTAAAATTCCTACTTTACTGTTGTGTTTTGCAATTTCTATTTTTGTCGTAACTGTTAGAATGCAAAATAATTTTGTATAAAACTGGAACAAATGTGCATTGGAACCGAAAGAATAAAGAAGTAAATTCGAGCTCGCGCTTTTAATTAATCTACCATGCCTAGTTATTTCCTGTAAATTTTAATGATTCCAGCTTCGTCGATAACAGTTAGCGAAAGCTGAACGCCTTGGAAAAGTGAGAGTTTTGTTTTCGTTTCTCGGAGAAAGAATAACACATAATCAGAGTGTAGAGGTGGATAGAAAACCTGAAGAATTATAAAGCAAGTGGGAGGAAGATCGGGGACTCATAAAAGGATCGAGGCTAGGCGGCGACAAAAAGTAAATGAGGGAAACGGACAAGGTTACAGGAATATTCTTCGATTTAGATTTCATGCATGGCTGCATGTACTCACATGTACATCAGGCCAGAGGAGCGCTGGGGACAATCTAGATAAATATTAAAAGAATTATATCTGATTCAAATGAGAAGGTACGTTATTTTATCCAATTGAATTTTCACAAAGGGATAGTGTTATAAATGATTGCGCCGATTGAATTTCCATGAAAAGTTGCATGAACACACACGTGCGTTAAGCCAGAAGACCGCCTGAAGATATATTATCATAATTGTTCTACAAATTTTCAATTTGAGTCTCACAATGTAGATATGAAAGCTACAAAGGCATTTCGTCGATTAATTTTAGTAAAAGATATACATACCTGAGAGCGCGTTAGGCCAGAAGAGCGCCTGAAAGGAAATTGTAATGAATATATCTCCAGTATTCTATTTGTGTTTTGCAATCTATGTAGGTGTTACAACGCCCTTTAATCGAATTTATTCCCGGTGACAAGAACCTGCTTATTGTAAGAATGCATACAGCTGTTTTTGAACACATTCATCGTGATTTATGGTTAATTTGCTTTTTGCAAGTTTACCCAAAGCTATTTTAATTATATCAAACCTATAGAATCCTTCTGAACTTTCCATTTGTAAAATACGGCCACATCTGGACTCGTGACTATTGATGATTGCTAGCTGATGAAGTTTAGTTTCTATTTGAACCTATCTTTAATTACATAGAGTAGAACAGTCAATCCTGTCTGATCATAAACGTGAATAGCAACGATTTATTTTTTCGTCCCTCCTTAGCGGATATTATATTAGTTTGTTATAGTGTACAAGTGTAGATCGTGCAATCCAACGAGGATGTGTAAATTAGATGCTTGCAGACCGTGCTCCAGGAGGCATTCTGGGAACGACTCAGTCACCAAACCAAAAGATTGCGGATAGTAAGTTTCAACTCAGCCGGGGCAAAAATCAATTTCGTTTATTTAATGGAAACTCTCTCTGCGTCACTACCACATAAGGTAATTAGGATGAAAACGAAATAAAAGATATAAACGGGAACCGAAAATCGAATTAACAGATCCTCAGAGCTGTGGGAGTGATTATAAGATAAGATAAAATTTTTATGTATCATCACTACTCAGCAGATCCTTAGACCAAATCACAACTATTATGTATATTTTCTTCTTTAATAAAATAACATGCATTGACGCCTTCCAGGTGGCTGGTATTAACAGTCCTTTCGGGTCTTGTATTTGTGTTGTTGTTCAATAGACACGATTTTTTTTTAATAGTACGTGGCAGCGCAGATTTTTTTTTTTGTTTTTTTTTTTTTTTGTGAACTCGCCCCACGCTCTCTGTCATATACCCGAGGTGCTAGCCTGCCGTCCTGCTATCAGCTGTTACGGAGTGAGCTGTCACCTTATGCTGGCAGATTTGAGTATTACGTCCTCCATCTCTCACTCAACGTTAAAGATACCATAACAAATGGTATAACTTGGCATTTAAATCCACCATGCGCACCATTTTCGGAGAACAATCGGACAGATGAATTTAATATACTAAGAAGAGATATCAACGTTACTCGCATAAATTGAGAGAAATCTTGACTCGCGTCCGCTTATGTTGATATCCGATAACGTCAACAGCTTTGATATCCTCCTATCGCCTTAACATTTCTTCGTTGAGCATTCCTTAATCGCAATACCTGAGGCATCATTAGTGTAAATATCCACTCGTCAACACTTGCGCGCTGCAGGTTTTTGAACTCGAATTGTTATTGGGCATTCATCGCTACAACATCGTACAAAAGACATAAAAGATAGATTCATTGGGCAAAGGCCGGTATTTTTCTTTAATAACATTTACCAGCCCATCACTGCAACGGATAGCAAGCACAATCACTGAAAGTAAAACTACAAAGATTTCCCTATAGCAGATATACATACAGCAATAACCTTGAGAAATTCACCCTGTATATAGGTACATATCTATATATACAAAAAAAGGTCAGAGTCGAATTATAAGTAGCTCTATTCCCCATAGTAACAAACTTCTACGATCGATAGTTGAATTCTTAATCTTTATACATATTCACTTGCCCTCTTTTGACATGAAAAGACAAGAGAAAAGAAAATTTGATGTAATTTAAAAAAGCGACATCATTTGTCACCTCGCAGGCAAAAACAAAAAAACGTCACTGAATTGGCTTAGAAAAATATTTTTTTAATATCAGGCAAGCCGACCATTTATGTCGCATCTTATCTCAGCTTGCCTTGCAGTGCTACTTTCGTCCTTTTTTATTCCTCAGAGATTGGATGAGAAGATTTTTGTAACTTGTCATGTAAGAATGAAATACATACTAGGAAAATATGGTGTTGCCAAGAAAGAAGATATCTTCTGAGAAGATTAAAATAACTTTACTCGCTGCTTTTATTTCTCCTTGTCTACCCCCACGTACCCAAGTCATCCTAAAACTTGCGCTGCAACCATGTTCATTGTAAAACTTAAGCACGAGAAGTGACGGAGCAATACAAGCGGGTGAAATAATGTTTGACCATCTGGTGATATATTGGAATTCTTCTAGAACTACAAAATTTTCAGTTGCATATTAGCCATGGAGTTAGATAAAGTATAGTCTGAAAACTATATCTGTATTTATGTATTTATTTGGTTGGGAAGTGATTGCAAAAGATTTTCTCTAAAAGCTTTTAACGTTTTGGTAAACAACACAAAACGAATTTGGGGTCGATAATCTTTGTTAATTTTTTTATCCTGGTGAGCTGCTTAAAGGAGTTTCTGGGGATTTTCGTTACTGACGAAAATGATACAATTATTAGGTGTCTCCCAGGCTATATTTTTCGGAAGAATTATCCATTTACCTGAATCAGTATGAATATAATGTAAACATAGCTCCCGTTATTTTTAGTAATTGGGTTCCTTTTCAAACATTTAACTTTTCACTTGTGGGGTGGTTAAATTGTAGAACATAATTGCACCGGATGTATACAACGTGACGCAATACAGCAGAGAAACATTTTCTAATCGGCATATGTGTCTTTGGTACTTGCTTTGTGATTTTAATTTTGATGAGAAGTTAATCGAAGATGCAAGGACGCATGAATCTATAGTAATCTCTATTAAAAAAAAAACAACTTAACTTACAAAAACATTATTTTTAAGAATAGGGTGAGTAATTAAAATTGAGAGTAATTAAAGGTGATAAATAACTGAATGTGTTTGGCGTTTTAAAATAATATTTTCTGTTGATAAATTTATTTAATGCTGACTTATGATTTATGGATTTTGTTTGTTTATTTATAATATTGTAGTTGCTCAATGGTAATAATTCAATATAAGAAGTTATGTTTCATTAGCATTACTTTTATATATTTCAGAACCAGGTGAAATTTTATAGTAGAAGATAATTTAGATGTGGAATAGAATGGTGCCAAGCCAAGAAAACAGAATATAAAACTATTGGATGAAGATAAAGTTGGTAAAAGTTTTCTTCCAGCTGTTGAATCAAATAAGATTTCCTTGTCGATTAATTCCTGCAAAGAAATCTCCACCAAAACTTTTCCGAAACCAATCTCTAATTTATTTATATAAAGATCTGAACTAATGAATAAAATGTTACGGTCGTTAAATTAAAATTTATAATATAGTTTTCAAAACTGTCACATTTTCATATCTACAAAATTTATGAGTTTATACTTTATTGAATTTGAACGAAACTGATATTTCTTCGATGGAGTGTGTATCTTGTTGTAGGAAGGCAAAACTGCATGGGCGATAGATTTTATCCATATAAATCAACATTTAAAGCATCGTAGGCTAAGATTATCTTTTCAGTCATTTCTGGCAGGAAATCAAATCAAATATGTTCTTTGCTCTATGAATTCGTAAAGAGTAGACAGTTAAACATAATTTACTTAAATTCAGTTAGGTCCTTGGAAACGGTTTCATAATACTTTCTTTAGCAGAAAAGCTGGATGTGTTTTAAATAAACAGTTGCAAATTTATTTCGGCAGGAAACGTTTAATAAAACTTTACTTCCAATACTTCTATCCCACATGTACATTATGTGAAACAATAATGTGTTCACAAAGAGCACAATACAAAAGGTTATACCTATTTTCTTGGAAGTATTGTGACTCGGTACTAGGCATATATTTACATGCTGTGAACCAATGTAGGATTTTAGACATTTACAATGAAAATTATCAAGGGATAGACGACGAAGAGAATACGTCAACATTTTTATTCGGCAGTTGATCATATGGGAACAGACAACGGCGAACTTCTGCCTAGGCAAACTAGGTAGTTGTCTAGGAGTCCAATTTTGTACGAGAACCCCGCCAGGACCTAAATGGTATGGAAGACATACGACACCGGATATTAAAAAACAAATTTAATTCACTTTATTGTTCCTGCGTACAGGGGCTAATTTACCAGTAAGCAGAGCAGGGCGGCAAATTCTCAATTGATGATGTACAAAGAAACGAGATCGATGTCGCGCTATCCGTCACGGACGGATTCAGAGTTACCGTTTTCAAAGCCATTATTACAGGTTAATTTCAGAACTTCAAAGATGTGGTTATGCTTACGAAAACTTCATTAAAATGTTTGACTTTCTAATAAAGCTACGCACAGCTTGGAACTGGAACTTTAGCATCACACTGGAACAACTTGTTTCTGCTTCGCTGGTTGAGAAAAACTGAGAGACCGATGCCTTGTTTCTATCCCTTTAATTCTATATCTCCAAATTTAGCCCGTTGCATTGTTGACATGCCTCTGATGTATGGGACGAGTATTGATAAGCACATGGCTTCATTAACAAACATCGACCGTTGCCATCTGTTCGATTTTCAGCGCAGTGAGCAAGCGCAGCTTGTGACAAGTGAAAAGCTAGAATTGGTATAAAACCAATTCTTATGATACCCTAGATGAATGCCCGTATGAAATTTCGTATGGTCACCCATTTGAGCAATTTTGATTTTTTGCATTGCTTTCTCGCATATTTTTCTAGAACGGCTGGTCGGACAGAAAAAATGATTCTAACCAATTTAGTCGAATTTATTATTCTGAAGAAGTTTTTAGTACAACAAAAATGTATTCCACTGATCGTTTTCAAAGTATATGTAAAAAACCAAAATTTTTATATGGCAACAGCAAGAAGGGGTTGCCCGATTTGGTCCATTTTTGAAATTTTATTTGCTATTACTATAAAAACACAATGTACTAAATTTCAGCTATCTACATCGACGCGTTCTCAGGTAGTGTCCAAATATATAGTGGTAAACGAAATTTTTGTATGACAACCCCACGAAGGAGTTGCCCGATTTGTCCCGTGTACAAATTTTCAGCTTTCTAAGTTAACGCATTCTCGAGTTATCGTGCGCACGGACGGACAGACGGATATGCAAAAATCAAAATAACTTTAATTGTATGCGGGGGTTTCCAATCCATTTTGCTCTACCATCATTATTTCTGTGCGTTACAAACGGAATGACAAACTTAGTATACCCTATAGATTTCATCTAGGGTATAAAAACTATCTCTATAGTGCAGTGGTGAGACAGACCTACGAGTCTAACAAACAATATTTAAATGTAGTGAAGACTTATTTTTATTAAATATTTAAATTTTCGCGGTTTGTAATGGGAGTCGATCGGAAAAGTCTGAAAAAAAGACGGCGTAGCACTGAACGTAATAAGCGATCGCGATCTAAACGGGGGAGACAACTATCGTCATCAGTGGGCACTAGAATCCAGCCTTTAGAATTATCAGTCGAACGACTTATAAGTCATGAATCGATCTCGAGTATACGGGATTCGGAAATATTAGTTAGCTATGTTGTGAAAAGTGATTGTATTCCCGAATTTCGTCCAGGTGACACAGATTTAATGGCAGTAAAGTGAATTAGTAAAATCGAGCAATTAGCAGCCATTAATGAGTGGGATGAAAAGACTATTATATATCGCATGCCAAATCGTCTGCCTGGATTTAGGAAAATATGGTACAATAATCAATCATAATATAATATTTGCTGGGCAGAATGGAAAACTCTGATTACTAAATCGTTTCCGGAACAACATGATTTTGGAACTACCCTTAAGCAATTAGTGAGTCCCAATAAATTGCCACCGGTGAAAATGCCAGAATATTATTCCTCAAAAATTATCCTTATACAAGCCTGCAAAATAACAGGTATGGATGCAGTATCCTGTTTTATCGATGGACTGAGAAGCTTAACCTTAAAAGTGGTGCTAAGGCAGGATTGTACAGCACCCCAGAAGAAATCTACAGTGAATATCTCTCCTCCATCTTTGATTATAGGGAATACGATGACCATAAATTTCGTGAAGATCGTGAACCTAATCTAGGAAAAAACGAATATAAAAACAAGTGAAAAAGCTAGAATTGGTCTAAGACGAATTCTTATGATACCCTAGATGAATGCCCGTATGAAATTTCGTATGGGTACCCATTTGAGCAATTTTGATTTTTGCAGTGGTTTTTCGCATATATTTCTAGAACGCTTCGTCGGACGGAAAAAATGATTGTAACCAATTTTATAGGATTTTATATTGTGAAGAAGTTTTTAGTACAATAAAAATGTCTTGGACTAATCGTTTTCACAGTATACATAAAAAACCTAATTTTTTATATGGCAACACCAAGAATGGGTTGCCCGATTTAGTCCATTTTTGAAATTTTATTTGCTAGTACAATGATAACACCATGTACCAAATTTCAGCTCTCTACGGCGACTCGTTCTCAGGCAGTGTTCAAATATATAACGGAAAACGAAATTTTTGTATGGCAACCCCACGAAGGAGTTACTCGATTTGTCTCATTTTCGAACTTAATTTTACTTTTTTTTAAAGTCCGTGTACAAAATTTCAGCTCTCTAAGTGTACGCGTTCTCGAGTTATCGTGCGCACGGACGGACGGGCGGACGGACGGACGGACATGCAAAAATCAAAATAACTTTTAATATTATGCGTGGGTGTCCAATCCATTTTGCTCTACCATCATTATTTCGAGGTGTTACAAACGGAATGACAAACTTAGTATACCCCTTTAGATTTCATCTAGGGTATAACAAGTAAAAAAGCTAGAATTGGTCTGCGACCAATTCTTATGATACCCTAGATGAATGCCCGTATGAAATCTCGTATGGATACCCATTTGAGCAATTTTGATTTTTGCAGTGGTTTTTCGCATATATTTCTAGAACGCTTCGTCGGACGGAAAAAATGATTGTAACCAATTTTATAGGATTTTATATTGTGAAGAAGTTTTTAGTACAATAAAAATGTCTTGGACTAATCGTTTTCACAGTATACATAAAAAACCTAATTTTTTATATGGCAACACCAAGAATGGGTTGCCCGATTTAGTCCATTTTTGAAATTTTATTTGCTAGTACAATGAAAACACCACGTACCAACTTTCAGCTCTCTACGGCGACTCGTTCTCAGGCAGTGTTCAAATATATAACGAAAACGAAATTTTTGTATGGCAACCCCACGAAGGAGTTGCCCGATTTGTCTCATTTTCGAACTTAATTTTACTTTTTTTTTTTAAAGTCCGTGTACCAAATTTCAGCTCTCTAAGTGTACTCATTCCCGAGTTATTGTGCGCACGGACGGACGGACGGACGGACGGACAGACGGACATGCAAAAATCAAAATAACTTTTAATATTATGCGTGGGTGTCCAATCCATTTTGCTCTACCATCATTATTTCGAGGTGTTACAAACGGAATGACAAACTTAGTATACCCCTTTGGATTTCATCTAGGGTATAAAAATATGAGGCGAATGTGTACCTCTGCCGATTCATTGATTAAAAAATACTTTAAGTCATGTTTGAAATGAAAAAACTGAATTATTTGATATGGAATGTTGGAAATATTTTTAAATTGATAGAAACATTACGGGATAATATAAAAAAATGGTTAACATTGTCTTTTTGTCTTTATTATACTTAAGAAGTTACTGTGTGTTAAACATTCAAAGACTTATTTTTTTTTTCATATAACTCAATAGGCAAGCACAAAGCTCTGATTGCTTTCTAGTGTGATTTGTGGTGTGAAGGCAACAGAATTTAACGCATTTTCTCATTTTTATGTGTAGTGGTATGTTTGAGTAATAAAATATAAAAAAATTTCTTAAAAAAAATAGTTAGATTTTTATGCTGGTAAATGCACAAGGAATCAAATAGTAAAATTCCTGAATAAAACTTTTAGTACGGATGCTTATTTACATTGTGCAGAAGGTTGAAGTTGAAAGTAATGCATTTTTCCATAAGAACAAATGCTAAGAGAAGTACAAAATCGTACCACTCTAATGCATTCAAAGAATTCGATGTCACGGCCTGGAACATAAAGACGGCAATGGTTAGGTGGTACGTTCTTAGTTTGTAGGAGAAAATTGGGCGTTACGTATAAAATATTTCAGGTTGTACCAATGCGAGTGGAGTAAACTTGTTTGAATTTTATACATTTTTTTAAATAT
Organism: Dioctria linearis; assembly: GCA_963930735.1. Classification (NCBI taxonomy): domain Eukaryota; kingdom Metazoa; phylum Arthropoda; class Insecta; order Diptera; family Asilidae; genus Dioctria; species Dioctria linearis. The sequence continues at coordinate 102,895,702 of OZ005740.1, forward strand.
TCTAAGAAGACTTTAAAGCAAAATGATTTGTCTTTTATGTTTGGATTTTTTTATTTTGTCAAGGGAAGCAGTGCTTCCTTTGTTTCCAATGAGGAACCGCCCCTGGTGTGGACAGAATGCTCATGCACAACAAACTTTCCAGCCAACTTTCCAGTGCACTTTCTATTTACCTCGATATTGCTGACATATCAGCTATTTAGCCTGCTGATGTGAGCATACTACCGCATTCCCTTGATATCGTGACAAGTACCTGATTTTCTAGACGTGATCAGTTACAACAATCGTCAGATCCACGGGTGAAGCATACGACTCTGCCCTGTTACGGTAACTGATGAACCTGCCCTCAAGGGACATATGTTTTGAGTAACCCGATATGCCAAAGAAGTGCGTTGACGGAATAGAAAAAAAAGGACAAGTAAATTGCCGAAAAGGAAAAGGAAGAAGAAGAATCTTTCAGTTGTGTCAGAGACAGGAAGATCGATTCTCGCGCGACTAAAAGATTGAAATAACTCGAAAATTATCGTAAAGATCTATTGAAGTAAATCGAATTCAGTCTTGTTGTAGAATCGTACTTTTGAATTTTTGTGAAGTTGTTGTTAATACATTTATACCTACTTCACAATAACCTGGAAGGAGTATTGCGTCTAAAACGTAGTAAACACTATGCGAGATCAGACCATGAAAAAAAATATTATGACTGAGAGGTTCTGGATGTATTAAGGAATACACCGTTTTTAGACACATGCAGTCGCGACAAATTGAAAACCACACAGGAGAGATCCTTCGTAAAAGCCAACATGCGTATTACTCTGATCAACTGCTACCCTTGTTACTGACAGCTCCAGATCTATTCCATCAGAAAAGTTCCAAAAGTCAAGTTTGGCATACGCAAAGAACAACAAATTAGAAACAACATTTACCTATATGTGAAACCACAATCGAAACGTTCACCGCATGTGATCACAACGCTCGGAACTCTAGGTGTGGACCTCGCAACTAATTTTACTCAGCAAGGCGAACAGACAGAGGATATATTTAATGATAATTATTGTAACCTAAACTTTAATTATTTATATCTCTTTTAGATTCAATTCCACTCTTATTAGTAATTATGTACAGAGTAACCAAACTTTGTTAGGTTTTTCTACGTTAAAGTACTTGAAAGGTTGTGTCTGATTATATTTATAAACACCCCTAGATGTAACCGTAGGGTACACTAAGTTTGTCATTCCGTTTGTAACGCAACGAAAAAGAAAATTTAAAATCGAAAATAGTACCAATCGGGTAACTCCTTCGTAGGGTTGTCATTAAAAAATTTCGTTTCTCACTATATATGTATTTGGGCACTGCCAGAAAATGCGTCGAGTAGAGAACTGAAATTTTGTACATGGTCTTTTCATAGCAATAGCAAATATAATTTCAAAAACGGACTAAATAAGGAAACCCTTGGTGTTGCAATATAAAAATAGGTTTTGGTGATAGAAGATTACATTTTACCATATATGCTTAATGATATACAATACATACAATTTGAAGTTCTGTAAGAATCAATTTAGATAGTTCCTATATTGCTATAGAGTGGTGGTATAGAGGATGTTATTGTTCCCTTTGGTTATAAAGGATTCCTTTTTATTATATTAATGCATATTGATATATATACAACCTATAATACCATAAGAAAGAATTAAGTCCGTATATCAGCTATATTTTGGAGAGGCGATTTTTTTTTTTAATTTTTCTTGATCTCTTATAACTTAAAATGTTTTATGCATAGATTTCGACTATACTCTAGAAATTTACGACTCAATGTGAAATGATAAGCAATTCTACTTCTCCTCCTTCTCTCTCCCGGAGCTCTTCCGCCTTACCGAGGTTGACAAGGTCCACTCCTCCGCTAGTAGTAAGGGTACCATCTCCCTATACTTTTTACATTACGTCCGATAGAGGGAACTGCCGCGATAATGTCACTTGCTGGTTTTCTGCAAGAGGGTTCCCACCGCCGATAAGAAGTTCTTGAGGAGGGAGTAGGATAGACACGTCCCTGTCGCAAGCATTGGGAGGTAAAAATAAAAAAGCTGAGTTGCCACCGAGTTGTGTTGTTGCAGGATGTTGGTTGGAAGGAGAGAGCTGGTGCTGTCTGTGGTAAGACGGTAGATGGATCCCTGTCGCAAGCATTGGGAGGTAAAAATAAAAAAAAGCTGACTTGATACCGAGTTGTGTTGTTGCAGGATGTTGGTTGAAAAAGAGAGAGCTGGTGCTGTCTGTGGTAAGGACGGTAGATGGGTCCCTGTCGCAAGCATTGGGGGCAAAAATAAAAAAAGCTGACTTGATACCGAGTTGTCTTGATGCCGGCTGTTGGTTGATAGGAGAGAGCTGGTGCTGTCTGTGGCAAGGACGGGAGATGGCTACTGTTTTTGTACTATAGGCGGCTTACGTACAAGCATAGTAAAGTTTTGTAAAATTGCACTACCAGGCAAGCAGATAACTAAAGCACAAAATCTTGCACCCATATGTAGCAAGCATGCATGGTTTAAACCTGTATCGCTGTCTTCATATCATCAGCCGTTATCGCGCCTCTTTTTTTTATATTCCGTTCATTTTTTTCTTCCACTCCAGACAAGCTTTGAACAGTTAGTCACACTTGTTCAACGTCATTTTTCCATACGAGTTTTAAAACTTGTACTTGACCGCGATGCGGTCACGAGTTGTTGTTTCTTTATGTATAGAATTTTAAGTCTACCTGAATTGAAACTGCGAGACATGTGGGTGACTTTATTTCCGGAATTTTTTTTTGATGTAAAGGAAAAAAGATTAAGGAAAGATCGCAAAGAACAAGTTCTGATGTTGCTTATGCAAGGGTTCTTGATTCTTGTGACGTTCAATACTGCCGGCGCGTATGATAATGAGCTGCAAAACAAGAATAGATCGGCGGCAGTCAGTGAACTTGATGTCGTGAATGACACGAATGTGGGTGAAGGTGAGCTAAAAGAAACGGGTTGCTTGAGTAAAATAAAAAATCAATTCGGCTGAGATGCCTTTATTGAAGGTCAGTAAAGATAGACTGTATAGCGGATAGACAATTTCTTTTACAAAAGACGTACATATTTAATTTTTTATTCGCGCTTTTTAAAACTTATTTTCAAAAATCCTCCTTTGGTATCATCTTTTCCGTCAAAGATTAGATAACATCCCACGTGCTGTTGGTTAAGATCCTCAATCTGTCGCTGGGTTTTAATTTTTTCGGCAAAACGGGGGGGGGGGGGTAAGAACACATATGTGTTGTCCACAAAGTGTACTGTCACGCGAAGTCCGTACTGCGTCTTTAACAGCTTGAAAGACTTCACCTGGTACTCCTTCCCCAGCTCCAACTCTGTGATTGGCACAAGAGTGTCGTAGCTATTTTCCGACACACTTTGCAACAGTTCAAAAGTGTTCTGTAAAAATAGAGTTATAGTAATGTCTGCTTTACAATAATCAGAAAAATGTTCGGTACCTACCATTGTATACTAAAAAGTTTTCCTGGCCCGTGAGTTAAACTGTAGTTGATGTTGAAAACTGTTTTGAGGACGACTAGAGAAAACACGGCCCTATATACTGTTTGGGTGCGCCGTTTTTTTCAAGTAGGAATGGTTAAAAGTAAATTTATTATTATGGCCGATGTAGTTAAAAGTAAATTTATTATTATGGCCGATTTGAAAGGTTATCTATGTGTAATATTATTATTTCAACCTAGAATAAGTGCTGTTCTTTAATCATAAGGCAGATCCTGTATTGCTGCAACTTTACAAGATAATTTAGATGCAATTCACCCGCAGAGCGTGTTTAAAAAAAAGACAAGTTATGCTAAGTGCATTGTGGTGTTATTGTTCTAATAATATTGTCACATAGGCTGAGATCTGTTCTTAATTTATGAAGGAGGTACAACTTTGTTGCAATTTAAACAAAACGTCTAGATTTGAAAGTTATGTTAAGTAGAATTATTATTCTAGTAATATTTTCGCGTAGGTTGAGACCTGTCTTCCATTTGTGGAGGAGGTGCAGCTTTGCTGCAATTTAAAAGTGAAGTTTGGATTTTCTGCCTGACAAGAATAGCGAATAAAGGTTATGAGTTCTTAGTAGAAATATTTACATCTTACCTGGATTTTTTTCTTTTTGGGCCGAGCAAAAATGGCATAAAAGCCTACAGCGAAGTCGCAAGGAATCAGTCTTTGTTTGTTTCTGAAAAGTTCGAGTGTAGCTTCAAGGGCATTAAACTAATTTAAAAGTAAGTACATAACTTGCCCGATCCGTTAACACTATAGGCTTAAAATTATCTTTGTTTTTTTTTTTAAGATAGATTAATGATACTATCCGATGGCAAGCAGCTCACCCCCGCTGAAAACATCCTTCAACTAGAGGCAGAGGTACCTACCAAGTCTGTGTGGATATAATAGAGTGGTAATTGTATAACAGATATATTCCCGCATAGATTTAAGTAGCTGTAAATTAGACATTTAAAAAATGAAGTCGCACGAGTTAATTTCACATTTAAAAAGTGCACTAAATTTAAACTCGGAAATTTTCTTATCCGCCTTAGACACCTGTATAAAGGTGGTAAAAAAAGAAAATGTGCTATTTTCGTATCGTGAAAAATTTTGTTTATTAAGGCTGCTGACAGAGTTTTCAATTCTGTATAATGTACCTCTTTCAAATGGGGTCGTGAAGAGCGCCTTTGATTATTTAGATGTAAGTGAAGCTAATAATTCCGCGGGCTGTGACGTTAACAACGGGGCGTCTGGGAGTAAACAAAATAACTCTGTCGTCTGCGGAAATGAGACTAGTGCTTTACCAAAATCAAGTTGTGAGCAAGGTCAGGTATCTCAATACGGTTATGGCTATAAATTACTGTCAAGACAGCAAACATTTTTTAAACAGTTTAAAACGGCAGGCGTAAAAATTTCCTTTCAGCTACAGGATTTTTCTGCTGTAAGTGAAAATCCCTTGGAAGTTTTAGAAAAAGCATTTGGCCATGTGTTTAAAGAACTGGTGGTAAATTCTGCAAAAGGCAGTAAGATTAGTTTTTCGCTAATGCTTCCAAATTCACCTCATGTTAAACCCATTTGGAGTAGTCTCAGACTTATCGAACAATTAACCGGGGCATATATTATCGGATTGATTGCTAATGTTAACCAATCGATTTTTCTTTCTGACGATGTCTTGCAATTCAATGCAAATATCGTCAATTTTCCTTTCGCGGGGGGGGGGGGGGAAATAGATCCTAGGTATGTGGCAGAAAGTCTGGTTTTATCCCGGAAAACAAGTGTGATAGATGTTGGTAAAGATAATGACGTAACCTGTCTCCCTCGAAGCATTTGCTACGGTATTGAAATGACGTCAGAAAATTTTAATAATCGAAGCAGTTTTTCTGTTATTGCCTCATTGGATAAACTAGCACTATCACTGTGTAAAAATTAAAAGACATTTACAAATTTCAAAAATTTTTGAAAAATTACCAAATCATTGTTTTCGATAATTTGAGAGATTCGTATTCGATTATTTTTAGGCTACCTGTTGAAAGCGATTTAGTAAAAAAAATATTTCTTTATTATGCAGAGACGTTAAAGCATTTCTATGTAATTAAGTCGCTAACAGGCCTTTTTAATAAAAAATATGCCTGTTCTTTTTGCGATAGGTTAACAAACATGAAGATGCATAAATGTGACCAGAAGTGTCGATATTGTGACTCTTATCCGCCGTGTGTATTTGTTGAAAAAGTCAAACCATGCGAAAACTGCAATCGCATGTTTAGAAGCGATACTTGTTTTACGAACCATACCCTAAATAAAATTCAGAATAAAAGCATATGCGAGACTTTTAAAATATGCAAATTGTGTGGTAAGTTTCTTGTTCTTAACAAGAGAGAGTTCAAAAACATTCTTGCAATGAATATTTTTGCAAGATTTGTTCTAAAATTGTTCCCCAAGAGCATCTTTTCTATATTAGGAGGTATAGAGGAAGTGTCGATAAAAAATTTTTAATAATATTTTTTGATTGCGAGAGCACTCAGAACAACTTATGTGAAACTAGCACCACATCTTATTTGCACATTGTGAACTTAATAATTGCACAGCAAATATGTCATAACTGTTACACAAAACCAGATATTAGGGAAAAATGTGATGTTTGTGGTGATAGGCAGCATGTGTTTAAATACGATAGTGAGACAAGCGTTGTAAAAATTTTTCTAGATTACTGCCAGAACGCCCGATCTTTTGTGTCTAAGGTGTACTGTATTGCGCATAACCTACAGCGATATGACGGGCACTTTATTATTTCTGAGCTGTTAGATAGAAATTTAAAAAATAGAGCCTATAATGAATGGCTCTAAAATTATGAAAATGACGTGCGAGAATTTAATATTATTGACTCTTTAAACTTTCTGGCACTCCCCCTCTCTAAATTTCCCGACGTTTTTGCATTAAAGGTTATGAAAAGGGTTATTACCCTTATTACTTTAACACTGCTGAAAATATTGACTACATCGGGAGCTACCCTTCCCCTGACTTATATAGATACACCACTATGAAGTTAAAGGAAAAAGAAAAGTTTTCAACTGGTATAACACCGTATCTAAGGGCACTTTTAACAATAGAAAAGAAATGTTAAAATATGCGAAAACGATGTTAATATTTTACGTTTTGGGATGCACTCGATTTATGCAAGAGTTTTTGGATATAACACAATTAAATCCTTTTACAGAAGCTATAACTATTGCATCAATCTGCATGATCGCTTTCCGGAAAAATTACCTTAAAAATAATGTTTTGGGTATAATGCCTAAAAATGGATATTGCAAGTCTCAAAATCATTCCCTTATTGCCATAAAGTGGTTAATTTGGGAAAGTCTGAAAACCAATCTGGAGATTGCATCTGTATATAATAAAGGAGAAGTGAAGCTGGCAAGAAGTGGATTACAAGTAGATGGGTTTAATTCAGAGACAAATACGGTTTATGAATTCTTTGGTTGTTTCTACCACGGATGTAAAGACTGCTTTAAAATCCAAGAAGTGGCTAATAACACCACTCAGAAAATCGAGACTATGAGTCAAAGATTTGAGAGCACTCTTAAAAGAATTGATACAATTAAACGATTGGATTACAACTTGAATTATATATTGGGAATGTGAATTCAGAAAATTCTTAAAAGCCAATCCTGATGTAGACCAAAAATTAAATGACCGCGTTGCAGACACCCCTCTACCGCTTAATCCACGTAATGCTGTTTTTGGTGGTCGTACAGAAGTTTTTAAACTATACCATAAAGTAAAAGAAAATGACGTAATAAGGTATTTAGATTTCACAAGCTTGTACCCATATATTAATAAATACTCACCTTATCCTATCGGACACCCTACTATATTTCGAAATTGTGATATGCCTGCAGTATCAGAAATACTGTTAATGCACGGCTTTATTATGTGCTCTGTTATCCCACCTTCTAACTTATTTTTACCTGTGCTACCTTTTAAAACTAATCTAAAATTATATTTTGCTCTTTGTAGAAAATGTTCAGATGAAAATAAAATTTCTGCATGTTGTCACAATGAAAAAGAAAGGGAAATTACAGGCGTTGTGGGTTATACCCGAAGTAGCTTTAGCTGTAAAAAAAGGGTATCAAATAAAAAGGATTTTTGAAGTCTGGAAATATGACTATACTGTATATGATCCGGTTACAAGGACCGGTGGTTTATTTACAGATTATGTCAACACCTTCTTAAAAATTAAACAAGAGGCAAGCGGATGGGGGAGTAGATGTGTAACTGAAGATGAGAAAGATAATTTTCTTAAATTATTTAAGATAAGAGAAAACATTATTTTGGACAAGGATCAAATTCGTAAAAATTCTTGGTAGACGTAATACAGCAAAAATTTGTCTAAATTCTTTTTGGGGTAAATTTGCTCAAAGAGAAGACAGGAGTTATACTAAAGTTTTCAATAACTTTAAAGAGTTTTGTGACTTTACACAATCTCCAGGAATTGAAATTTGTTCCTTACATCCAATTAATAAAAACACAATGTGGGTGACGTGGAAGTATATTCAAGAAAACCTTAACAGTCTGCCGCACGTAAATATCCCGTTTGCAGCGTACACAACTGCTTTTGCTAGACTTAAACTTCACGAGGTGTTAGAAAAAGTAGGAGATAATATTTTATATTGTGATACCGATAGCTTGATTTTTGTGGATAGTAAAGAAGATCCTTTACCATTTGACATTTCCAGCTTTCTGGGTGACCTAACGGATGAGATTGAATGTTTTGAAGCTAATGCCTTTATTTCAGAATTTGTAAGCACCGGGCCGAAAACATACAGCCTGAAAATTGAAACTGAAAAAGGTCCTGAGTACATTACCAAATGTAAAGGTATTACAATTAATTTCGAAAATTCCAAAATTATCAATTTCGAGTGTTTAAAATCGCTGGTTACTGAAGAGAGTTTTTAAGATCGAGTCTGCGTGATAAATGAGAAAAAAATCAAACGAAAACGGCCGGGAATTATTATATCTTCACTACAGCAAAAACATTTGTCATTTACCTTTGACAAGCGTGTTGTTACTGAAAATTACTTTTCTTACCCCTACGGGTTCAAAAAGCGGAAATTAGGCAAATAAGTATAAAGATTGTTTAAAAGCTTGCTGTACTTTTAATTAAAGGCTTAGCATTTTTAAAACTGTCAAGAATTTATTGTATTAAATAAGTTAATGTAAATTCAGGGTATATTTATGAAATATGTTGTTATAAGGATTATTGTAGTCTAGACAGGTGCGCAGTTAAAGTATCAGCTGACCATAACAGCCCATAATTGACAGCATTACCAAAGCTATCAGTATCATACTTTTTGGAGTCAGATATACGGATATTATTTTGTTACCGGAATCTGTAAAATAGTCACAGCTAAATAATGTGGATGCGTCATGCTTAAAATCTGACTGTAGATATATATAGCCACATACCGTATTTTATCATCAGATGATAATATGGATAAATTTATTTTGGACATCCAATTTGTGTGCGGAAACAACGGTCAGTACTTTGTTAAAGAACTTTCCGTACTTGCTGTTGGAACGATCATCCCAGATGCTTATCATTTTATGCCTCCCTACCCATACCAGGAATTGTCATCAAAGGCAAGGCGACAGATCCAGTATGACGTACAAAATATAAATGGACTGCATTGGAATGATGGAGACATTAGCTACAACAATTTGCCTGAAGTGTTTTCAAGATTTAAAAATGCAACAGTGTATGTAAAAGGCGAAATCAAGGCTTCATTTGTCAGCAAATACTCGCCGACTTCAGAAATCATCGAACTTGGAAAAATACCTAGGCTAAGTGAACTTACAAATTATCAACTTCCTTGTAAGACCCACAATAATGTATCTTTTTTTTAGCTATTACACATGCAGGCTTTCTTATCTTCTGTGGCAATTGGTTGCATGGAAAGATGCCTCTAAAAAACTTGTTTGCAATGCGATTGTTTGATAATACATTTGTAAGCTCAAGCGTGTTCATTCTTGTTCAGAACAAATGATGGTTTCCACGTCAATGATCTTGGTGTGAGAAGTAGCGTAGTTATTTATAAATTCTCTGGTTGCAGCTCCACGAACAAATATTGTGGTAAATTTTGATAGAGTTTTTATAAGATCCTCGCCCATACGCTTAAGTTCGAGATTACCAAATTTACTTATTTGTTCAGTACATCCTGTACTAGATCTAGGATACTTGAAAATTATTTCTTTCGCAAAAGACTTATTTTGCGCAGCGAATCCCGCAAAAGAAACTCTTTTTAAAAAGGTGAAGGGTCCTTCGGAAAAGAACTCCACATTTACTAAACAGTAGTTCATTATAGATTGCGTATTAAGAGTCTTGAGTGAAATTAAGTTCGAAGATCGGGTAGTCAGCCTTATATAGATTTTTTTAGAAGCTGGTGTATACATTTTTATCTTTACCTATATCAAGGCTGCTATCATATTCTGCATATACAATACATGTCACTGTGTTTTTTAGTGCTTCCTTAAACCTTCCTTCAATTCTCCGTTCCCTGATTCAATAGATTTCTACATGCGGAATTATACGAGAGGTCTGTCGTTAAACAAAAGCAAGTAGAAAACACCCGTTGTCAAAGTTTTTTTTTGAAATTTGGTGTCCTTTATCAAGATAATGTATACCGGTGCCTTTAAACAGCGTAATATATCCTCGAGTGCTAACAGGATTTTCTTTTGAATAATCAAATTCTAGAGGTTGATTTGGCACCTGTACCCCGTTCACCGATAAGTTAAAACTGGTGATGTTGTTGTGCTTGCAGTCGTAAGCATTCTTTGTTCGTTTTCCGGTATATGCGTCGTTGTCAATCATGCCAAAGACTAGTAGATTTGGTAATTGTCCTACAACCACATTGTCCGGTGATAATGTAAATGTATTTGCGGGTATTGTATAAGTCTTAACTTCAACCCGTTTATACGGATATATAGCGTTGGAGCGTTGGAGAACAGCTTCATGAGCCAGCAAGATGTTAGGATTGATAGTTACATGATTCATGTACATAGTTGCTTCTACTATCTTAACTCGTGGAGAATTGTCATCATCTTTTGACCAAAGGTAAAATTCCGGTTTTTCCAGTGATAAGACCACCCGTAAATCAACACCGTTCATTGATAATTTATCTTGATTAAACATATCGCCGTGAATCTTTCCCATCAGCTCTACAACATTACTTTTATCAAACAGCTTTTGTCTTGCCAAATTAACTTCATTTAGCTCAGGACTTTGAACTACCTCCATATTATTTTGATCGAGATACCAGCCAACCGATTCCAAATGTGTTGAAGCGACATCTTTTCCGTAATTTAATAAATTCTCAATATAGGCTCTGTAGTTGTAATTGTTATCTGTTTGGGCAACCGGTTTTCCATTTAGATAAATTGTACACTGGCGGAAAAGTGAGTGGAGTATGTTATTTACAAGGCCGGGGCCTTCATCACGAACAGTGTCTTTAGTCTTATCTGGTTTAGTTATTTCGATATCTTCGCCTGTGTAAAGTTCTTCTTTTCCATCCTTGATTTTAACCAACTGTAGTTTCAAACGAAGGTATATGCTTGACAAGTCTCGATATGTGTCACCATGCCCTAGTGATACAAATTCGAGCACCGACGAGTTATCTAGAGAAGCTATAGGTTTATAAGATACCTCTTCAGTTTTTAAGATGCTGCTTTGTACAGGTGATGTAGAGAAAAGGTCTAACTCAGATTTCATGCATTCTTTGTATGACGGCATGTTGTTTATTTATCAAAAATATCTAACACGTTTACGTATCTTACGTTTGCCTTTAATAGATGCTCTTTTAGCTGTCCTTTTTGTCTGTGTCTTACGTTTGCCTTTAACAGATGCTCTTTTAGCTGTCTTCTTTGTTTTGGAACCTCTTTTTGTGGACTTTTTTGATCTTGAACGCTTTTTACGTTTAGAAGCTGGAGCGAAATGTAAAGCTGTAAAAGGGTTGTGTCTTTTTATAAACATGCGATTGCTTCTTCCTGCACCACCCATGCTTTCAAACAGCTTATTTATACCTTTCTGTGATAGTTCCTCGGCAGCTGCTTTTCCCTGTTCTTTTAAAATATCTGTTAAAGGTTTACTACCTGCTTCTTCTAAAATAGCTTTTCCTGTTTTAATTGCTTGTTGCTTCAAAGCCTTTGCCCCCGATGTAACCAAGGGCTGTAAATATCGTAATAGTCCGCTGAAAAAACTACCAATTCCTCTTCCACGCTGGTCAATAAGAGGAGATCGATATAATTCTCCAATATCCGCTAAGGCCCCACCACTCTGAATTGAATAATATTTAGTATAATATGAATTCATTTTCGAAGTTATACAAAATGCTCTTAACTTTGCACTATGTTAAATTGACTGTTGTATGAGTGTTTATAGCCTATTTTCTTTTAAAATGGAGTATTATATATGTAGGAGTATAGTCTGACTTGAAATCAATTAGCTCCCCTTGCTGATTAGTTATTTTTATAGAAATACTTTCGATAAACGTTTTTTCAATAGGACAGTAATCTACGTGTTGAAATCTTATTATGTTTTCACGCTCTTTTAAAGGTATTACACGTAAGTATCGTACTAACTGATCACCTATAAATCTGGGCTGGATAATATCAGCGTAGACGTAAAATATATATCTTTCATAATAGTCCTCTGCTGCTGGCCGAGACTCTTGCGGCAACCTTAGTGTCAAGTCCGTAACTGATCTTTCCAGTCTATTAAGTGTGTCTATTATTGTTATATGCTCCTGACGTAATCCTGCCGTATTAAAAGATTCTTTTATTTCTGCCAGTATGGCGTCAGGTTCACGCTTATTTTCAGGCGTTTGGAGAAATATATCCGTAAAGAAGTTGGACAGGTTGTCTATATTAGTATCAATAGGTACTGGGGTAGTTAAATATTCACCGGAGTTTTGCTTTTCGTATGGAACATCCAAAATATTGCTACCTTTAACAATTTTTCGCTGTTCGGATGGTTTAGCACTAATCGAATCTTTGTTCAATCTATTCAAGATGTTGAAAATAGTATCCTTAATCTGAATAATTATTTTTTGTTTTTCTTGCTCACTAAGGGTTTGATCATCAAAGTGTACATTTGATATAAAAAGCGTAATAAGATCTCTAACATTAAGATGAGATGGTAGTGGTTTTTTTATTCTGATTGTGACCCCCAAATCTTCCAACCGCAGTTCAAACACATCGTGTACTCTTTTGCCGCCAGTATTTTTGTCTGTCTCACGGGCTCTTTTGATGCTAAGCGCTGGATGTGTGTAATTGTATATCGAGTCTTGTATGATGGCATACTTTCTCTTCTGTCTAGTAATTTGTCCGAATACGTCATCAACAAAGGCTTCAACTGACTCATAGTTTTTATATTTTAAAATAACATTTTCTGAAGCCCTCTTACCCTGATATATGTGTAATGTAAACTCGTCTGGATCCTGTTTGTAACTTATTTCAGGTATAACACTATCAAAAAAGTCAGCTTCTAACCGATCCCACATCTTTTTCTTAACATCATCCAAGTACATGGTATACCATGATGGTGAAATAGCGCCATAAAATGTTAGTAGGAATGCAGAAAAATTTACCTGTCCTGCTCTGTAACTAACTTGCTCAAGACTCTCTTTAGTCCACTCGAGTTTAACGGTTTCATTTATTTTGATGCTAAGTGATTTGATTTCTTTTCTATGCTGCTCTGCTATTTATTTCAATGGATCAGATGCCTCACGCCTTACCCTTTTAAAATTACTCTGATTTACTTCTTCAGGTGTATTTCGCTTGACTCCTCTTTTTATGGCATGATATGGCAACGAAATTTCAGTTATTCCAACACACCAGTCATCAGTAAACTTGCATACTCTAGATAGTGCATTTGTAAAAGCTGATAGCGTATTTTCGGGATAAATTTGCATGGAATTGTTACTTAAAAGACAAACGTAAAAGTCATTATCTTTTATATCTACAGGCATTTTTAAATTCTTTCACAACCAACGCTCGGTACACTTAAGGTTTACTGCTTATTATTATTACAGGTTTTCCCAAGGAATCGCTGAAATGCTGGAACTTCTAGTTTTTGCTGCGTTTTTTATGCGATCACTTTGTCGGACAACTTTCTTAACTGGTAACGAAAGCATATATTGACTGGGATCTAGCAGAGACGGCCTTAATATAAATTGACTTTTGGATGGTTTTCTACCTCTCGCAGCTGTAGGACTTTCCGTGTCGAGTTCTTCTAATATGCTCGCAGCTTCTTCTATACTCATTTCTGCAGGTACGGTGTACTGGGTTATACCATCCTCAGCCGTGATTACCTTATAATATTTATCACGGGACTTGGGTTCAGAAATCGTCTTAGGTATTTTTGAAGGTGGTTTCAGACTATTTCCTATACCACTAGCTGATAAGCGACGTATGGAAGCGGGTGATAACGGTTGTCTTGGTGGTGATATTTCAGCAAGTTCGAAGAAATCCTCTTCCATTCTTTCAGGTGTGTTTTCTTTTAAGGGTGATGTCTGTGTTGATATTTCATCTTTAAAATAAATTTAGTTTGAGTAGTACTGTCACGCAAATTTTTCTGCTTATATTGCGTATCTTGCGGTATGCGAATAAAATTAGTTTGAGTAGCACTATCCCGCAAACTTTTTTGTTTTTCTTGCGGTAAGTGAATATTTGGTTTTTCATCTGACACACGCACAGCTTTCCGTCTTAAGTTTGAAAACTTTATTAACTCATTTCGGTAGTTATACCATTTTTCCCTATCAGATAAATTCTTGTTTTTTCATATTTCATCCATAGTCTTACGAACCTAGATTGATTCACGGAATCCTCAATCTCGTTTTTCAACTTTTCGTAAACTTCTGGTGAAAGAAGTAACATTTTATTCAGATTATTGTTTTTAAACATATTTTTCGATTAATGAACCAATTACACCTGATAATACACTTCCTAGCAACACTGGTAAAAAACCTCCACGCTGTATCAGTATTTTACGTTGTCTGGGTACAGATCTTTTGCAACAACTAGTTTTCGTAAATCCTTTTTATACCTACAGAGCGAATTGTATATCTTTCCGCGAGGAATATGATTTCCCTTTAAAGTATTAAGAGTAATTTCACAAAGTGTTTTTATAACTTCGGGGTCAGCATTTTTAATAATGGCGTGTCTTAATTTTGGTCTCGCTGTTCTAAGAACATATAGCATATGCTTGTTGTCCCTTAATCGATTCATTCGTGACACCATTTTTGCCGATCAAAGAGTTATGCGGGCAGAAGCAAGTTGTAAAGTCTTTATTAAACATGTCAGTACGGAATCTTAATACATCGTTGATATCTTGAGTTGAATCTATCAGTAAATATCCGTGTGGCATCTGTGTAATCTCTTTATATATTTTTATCAGCTCTGAACTATTTTCTGGATAAGTCTGCCTCGCTAAATGGATAAACTGACTTTTATCTCGAGGGTTTTTAAATACAACTAGGTATTTACAGTTAAGTGATATATCTCGGCAAATGTTATGTTATTGAATGTCGTATCTGAAGGCAGAGCCACATGTTCTGTATTACACCATATAACTCTTGTTATTTGTGGCCGTGTTTAAAACATATTATCGAGAAGACTTTTTATAAATGTTGTTTTCCCACAACCTGAAGGTTCAGCAACCATGATTGTAAACGGGTGTTTGAACGCGATCATTTTCACTGCAAAAAACTAAAGCTCTTAACAACAGGTCTTTTGTATATAAACCCCCACATTTTGTAATAAGGTACTTAAATATTTTTTTAGGAATGAGTAGAAGACAAATTATTAATGAACTACATAGACCAGCCCGCAAAAACTTTAAGCGTCGTCGTGTAACGATTAAAGGCAAGGATGACCTGTGGCAGGCAGACTTAGTTGATATGCGCTTATATGCTCAAGAAAATCAAAACTTTAGCTTTTTGCTAACTGTAATTGATACATTTTCTAAATACGCATGGGCTTTACCAATTAAAGACAAAAGTGGGATAGAAGTCACTAAGGCAATGCAGCTAATTTTCAATCAGGGTCGTATTCCAAGAAACTTGCAAACAGATGATGGAAAAGAGTTCTACAACAAGTCGGTTAAGCGCTTGATGGGTAAATATGATGTTAATCATTATTCAACTTATAGTTCATTAAAGGCGTCAATTGTAGAAAGATTTAATAGAACGCTGAAAAATATTATGTGGAAACAGTTTAGTATGAATGGTAATTATCACTGGTTGAGTATGTTGGACAGGTTAACAAAAAAGTATAACAGCACAAAGCATCGAACTATTAAGATGAGACCTATAGACGTAGGCCCTGTTAATGAGGTTCGTTTATTGCTAACTGCGTATAAAAAGCCAAAAAACAAATCACGTCCAAAGTACAAAGTGGGAGACTTTGTTCGTATAAGTAGAAACAAACATGTTTTTGAAAAGGCTACACCCCAAACTGGTCTACTGAAATTTTCAAATAAAAGATGTAAAAAACACTTATCCAGTAACTTACATTCTTGAAGACTATCAGGGAGTTATAATACAGGGCGGCTTTTACCAGCTCGAGCTATCTCCAGTCAAACATCCTGATACTTACCTTGTAGAAAAAGTTTTAAAAAGACGAGGCGGTAAAGTTTATGTGAAATGGCTTGGTTATCCGCAAAAGCACAACACATGGATTAATATAAAAGACGTTTTATAAACAGCCTTAATTGCAGTCACAATGCTGATCTTAAAGCGTGAATCTGATCGGTTACAGACATTTAAGAATTTAACTTTGGATGACAGGAAATCACACAAGGTAGCAAGGAGCGGCTTCTTTTACACCAACCTGAAAGACATAGCAAAATGTTATTTTTGCTGTATGGAAATGAGTGCATTAAATTGTCCTGAAGATGTTGAGGCCGAACATTTTCACCGTTCACCTAATTGTATCTATGCCAACGGTAAGGACGTATGTGGACCGTATAATAGCCCGCAACCATCATCAGAATGCACGAAGTGGGCTTTAAACACTTTGAAAGTTTTAGCTGGAGCGTTAATTCTGTCTGGCTTATGTTGTGAAATTTACTATTTTTACGAACAGTTTACACGGGAGGTATAAAAATACATGTGCGTATGCGTGTGTATATATATGTGTGTGTGAGCATGCTGACGTTATGCACATCAAGTATGAAAAAACAAGTAAGATTCCAAACCCTGCCTGAAGTCAAATATTTACATGTATGGAGTTACGCCTATCAAAACGCACGCAAGGCACCGTGGATCACTTACGGATTGGATCGATGCAGATTTAAGGCCCGCATTATGCAATGTAGTTTAATTTTAAGTTCCATTCTTCGTCACTCACACAGATGCAAAATCTTTATCGAGCGATTTAAAACTGTAAAAACAAAAAGCAAAAAATAAAAATATCTTTATCGAATTTGACTTTTTATTTCAATAGTCCCATCGTTTCTCACTGCCGCCGTATCGAAAGGCATATTATCCACCCGGACTAATCATATCCAATATTCCGCAGTTTATCTTTACTGACCTTCAATAAAGGCATCTCAGCCGAATTGGTTTTTTATTTTACTCAAGCAACCCGTTTCTTTTAGCTCACCTTCACACACATTCGTGTCGTTCACAACATCAAGTTCACTGACTGCCGCCGAGCTATTCTTGTTTTGCAGCTCATTATCATACGCCGGCAGTATTGAACGTCACAAGAATCAAGAACCCTTGCATAAGCAACATCAGAACTTGCTCTTTGCGATCTTTCCTTAATCTTTTTTCCTTTACATCAAAAAAAATTCCGGAAATAAAGTCACCCACATGTCTCGCAGTTTCAATTCAGGTAGACTTAAAATTCTATACATAAAGAAACAACAACTCGTGACCGCATCGCGGTCAAGTTCAAGTTTTAAAACTCGTACGGAAAAATGACGTTGAACAAGTGTGACTAACTGTTCAAAGCTTGTCTGGAGTGGAAGAAAAAAATGAACGGAATATAAAAAAAAGAGGCGCGATAACCGCTGAAGATATGAAGACAGCGACACAGGTTTAAACCATGCATGCTTGCTACATATGGGTGCAAGATTTTGTGCTTTAGTTATCTGCTTGCCTGGTAGTGCAATTTTATAAAACTTTACTATGCTTGTACGTAAGCCGCCTATAGTATACCTGCTTGCACCCACTAGGCTCAGCCATCCTAGCAACTGGACCTTTCCAAAACAGTACCCATCTCCCGTCCTTGTCACAGACAGCACCAGCTCTCTCCTTTCAACCAACAGCCGGCATCAAGACAACTCGGTGTCAAGTCAGCTTTTTTTATTTTTGCCCCCAATGCTTGCGACAGGGACCCATCTACCGTCCTTACCACAGACAGCACCAGCTCTCTCCTTTCAACCAACAGCCGGCATCAAGACAACTCGGTATCATGTCAGTTTTTTTTATTTTTACCTCCCAATGCTTGCGACAGGGATCCATCTACCATCTTACCACAGACACCACCAGCTCTCTCCTTCCAACCAACATCCTGCAACAACACAACTCGGTGGCAACTCAGCTTTTTTATTTTTACCTCCCAATGCTTGCGACAGGGACGTGTCTATTCTACTCCCTCCTCAAGAACTTCTTATCGGCGGTGGGAACCCTCTTGCAGAAAACCAACAAGTGGCATTATCGCGGCAGTTGCCTCTATCGGACGTAATGTAAAAAGTATAGGGCGGTGGTACCCTTACTACTTCCGCTATATAAAGAGAATCAGAATTTAGTGTCCACTGATACAAATGGCCGAAGTAACAATTTTTCCAATTTTTGGTGACTGAAAGTGATGGGTAGTTTTATAAGAGGAATACATATAATGGTTACTCGGTTATATAAGAATTTGAGTGGTTATATAAGAGTTTTGTACCAATTGGTTAGTTTATAAAGGCAACTGAAACATTACTGCAACCACGGCTATGACCAAATTAATTAATCGAGAGCACCATGGGTTATATAAGGTTTATATAATAAGTTATAATAAGGTAACCGGAATATCTTTGTTACTCATTTTATAAAACTTTTAGTTATATTACGTTACCTCAATCAAGTCACGGTAATAATATATATAATCCTCCAGTTAAGCTCTATAAGGTGGTTCAAAGAGGTTTCGAGTACTAGTCTATATAACTCAAGTTATTTAATTTGGTAATGGAAACTTCACCGTTACTACTATATAAAAAAATTGTTTCGGGGGGGGGGGGGGGGATGATGTCACGGTGATGATCACCACCATCAGATCCTCACCACTATATCAAAGATCCCTTCCGCACTTGAAGTGTTGCATCGATGTTCAGACACAGTCTTAAAATCAGCCACGAAATGTAGCCTTATTCTACGTGGTAGTGACAGGGTTCTTCTTTCTACTCATCCGGAGTTCTCCGCTTTTAGCTGAGGTGAGCTTCAAATCATTCTCACTCCTTTTTCCTTTCTTCACCTCTCACACTCTTCGACTCTTCCAATCACAGTGTTTTCTTTTCACTTCACAAGCCCAACTATATAAAATAAGAGAGTAACGAGCGGATGTGTGGACGGATGGATAGACATGCAAGAAAGGGCGAAGAACATGCAATAATCAAAATAACATAATATTATGCGTGGGTACCCAATCCATTTTGCTATACCATAATTATTTCTATGCATTATGAATGACAAACTTACTAGGTGTTACACGCGTCCCAAAAACTGACACTGTTACTGATTCGGACCCGAATTAACCCCTATTGACCCCTATTTTTGACTGACTTTTCGAAAATTTTGTTAGTACTGAGATGTCAGTAAACTGTCAAAAGTAACATTAAAATGGTGGAAACAGAAATTAAGAGGTAAGATATTAGTAGAGTTTGAGTGAGAAATGACTGAAAAATTTTAATATAAATTAGAATCTTTTGGGAAGAATAATGGAAAAGAGTTTAAAATAAGTAAGAAATGACTAGCATTGCATACAGATGAGGAATATCTGCACGTTTGACGACAATTTTCAAATAAACTCAACTGATCGAACATAACGCATTCATAGTCAGTAAAATTCACTGATGAAATCAGTGCTGACAGGCAGCTCCACCGACGCGTGTAACCCTGTGTTAATATACCCTATGATTTCATCCTCATATTCAAGATGATAGCTATCCCAGAAGCCCTCATCATGTTTTGCATTGGGATAAATTTTTAAACCTAAAATTGAGGTGCTCCAATCTAAATGTTAATTAGGGAAATATGTTCTGAAACAAGAGACATTTGCTCTCCAAAACTTAGACAATAGTCCCTACGTTTTATATAATATGAGTTAAGGTAGGGGAAAGGAAAATCTTACATTGAACTCTATGGAGAAATCACACTTGAAAAGAGTTGCCTTTTAATATTTCGATGTGTAGATATAAAGGAGGTAAATTAGAAATGTGGTAGAATTTTATCCATTTAATCCTGAATGTACAAAATTTTATATAGATTTATAAAAACTTTAGTTAAATTTGAAACACTTCCGATAATGAACGGGGATGTTTTCATAAAGACTATGTAAAATTTCATTCTAAATTTTATGTCTGCAGTAATATTAGCAATCTGTTCATCTACTGAATTCAAAATTATATTCGTCCAGAAATAAAAATAAAGAAGGAAAAACTTTTAATTTTTTGTTTGGTAGCACAGTTCCTGAAATAACAAAACACTTGCAGAAGCATAACAATTAATGCTTAAATTATTTTCTTATAGAGTACATATATAAAAAAAATATAAAAAACATAAATCCAATAAAAATTGAAAACATAACATAGGAACATAATATTTTTCAGAAGAAAGAAGGAAAGTAATGATTAAATTATTTCGGCTTCAAAAAATACATATAGCGCAATATATAGTAATTTAACGTGGACTTCTATTTTTTTGTAAAACATTCGCACAGTACGCCACTGAATATAATAGTTCATTAAATAAAAATATGTATATTCAAAAAGCGTTTATTAATTCATGCATATCAAATTAAATACATACTTTAAAAAAAATATAAAAACCGAAATAGAATAGAAGAATTACTGTACAGCGTCTCACTTCCAGGTTCGATGCTCTATCCTTGTCCCCACCTCAGTCATTTTCATCAAACTACTGCTCTTCTCCCCAGTTATTTTCCCAAACTACTGCTTAAATTTTCGAAATTAAGTAGAATTCCCTAAATCCAAATTAAATATACCTTGATGCAGTTGTAATACTGTATTTTAACAGCCATTTCTATTTACTATTTATGGCTGATACTTTGGGTTCAGGTGACTATACACAAATTCAGTGGAAACTCAAGCCATTGAAGTTGATATGAAAGGCCGTTGTACGCAGCTTTCCCCAGAAAAGATTTAGAAAGTGTCTTTAACGGTTTGATATTGGTATCTAATATATGGAAATGAATTTGTTTTTTTTTTAACTTAAGAGGAGTCAGTACCAAGATTTGCCAGTTTCGTACATTTTTCAATGTGAATTTCTGGCTCTGGCAAACTTTTTGTAGCACAATAATGATATATTATTTTTTCCCGAATGGGAATTATACCTACATTGGTTAGAATCGGTCAATGATGGAGAACAGAAGAAGTTTAAGAACTTTTATTTTTAACGATTCTAAAGCAAATCATAAATACAATAGCTCGTCGGACCAGGGTTTCTTAAAATGAACGCCTTCAGTTACAGTAAAATAAAAGATAATTCTTTATTCAATATGAAATAGCCTAACATTTACACGGCTAATTTAATCTAATTCTATTTGTAGCCAATACTGGAAACTGGGTAGTGGTCAGGGGAACTTCACAAGACTTACCACTATGATGACCTGAGAGGGAGATGAGGTGACGTACCAAGAAGAGAATATTTGCAGAGGCGGGATATTTCACACAGACCTCACTAATTTTAGGAGGGGTACGGGGATTTCTCGCACGACGTACCAATATCTTAACGTTAATGTACTTAGGTGGGCAAACATCGGATAGTACGGGGATGTATCACTCGGCGTACACGGAAAACATTAAGGCGGGATATTTCACACGAATCTTAACACAACGGATCAGGACGGATGGTACGGGGATTACTCACACGGCGTACCAAAGAAATGTTAGGGCGGGATAGTACACGCTGACCTTAACACTACGGATTCGGACGGATGGTATGGGGATTTCTCACACCTCCTACCAAGGAAATGTTAAGGCGGGATAGTAGACGCTTACCTTAACACGGCGAATAATTACAGCACGCACCAAGGGTTTGTCTGTAATAACAAACCTCAATACTATATTTAGGAAAATTGCACGGGGATTACTGTGTGCTTGGTGTTATAATGCATCTACAATAAAATAACTAGACATAGTAAGAATAATCTAACGAAAAGATGCATTACAAGAGTACATGCATAAGAAAAGATAATTTGAACATAACATGCTAAAATACACGCATATCATTCAGGCAGAATATACATAGAGCGGGAAGTACAATTGAACCAAAGAATCATGAAGAAATTCTGTTCAAATAAGTTAAACGCTTTCACTTCCGCATATCAGCACATATGGCTTAAGAATTAAGTAATTGATTTTCATGCATGAAGCATGAAGACCTGAAAAAATAAACAATGCGTTGAGCAATTAAATGCACTCAAGCGCCAGCCAGCTGATTCTTGCATTTTCACATTTTACGATGTACTGACCCTCAGTAAAGCCGCCTGCTGTTTTGGGTCACTGTTGTACACAATGAATGTGTAAACAAAGAATATTTTTGGATGATATTTTGGTGTCATTAGTTTAGTAAGTTATTTTTGTATCATTATTTTCGTAAGTTATTTGTGTGTCATATTGCTTCACGTTTTTTTGTGTTTTGTTAAGTGACCGAAATTATGTTAAGGAAGGGTAAGAATATTGTATAAATTGAATGACTTCATATTGAATAAACAGAGTATAATTTTGACCTGTGAAGGGAGAAGTTCAGTATTTTCAGTTGTAACTAACACTCCCCGCTCCTTCTACAATTTAGGCTGTCGCAAGACGCCAAGTACTCTCAAGTGAGAGATATAGGCTGAGCTCGCTCGCCAAACATTGAACCAGTTCAAAGAATGCTGATATAGTAATTGAGAACATCCCAAGAAGACGTCCAATCATTACAGTGTTCACTAGTGCGGGAATTACGCTCATCACTAGTAACGCAGTAAAAGTTGTTTGATCAGCTAACTCGTCGAGCACACTGACCAGACTGATTTCTGTAGTCGACTGGCGTGCTTTATATAGCCGGGGGTCAGAGGTTTTCAGTGGTTGAATGCCTGATGCTTCCACTTACGTAAGTTGCTCATATCAAGAAAAGCTATCAAGCTCTTTTGAAAAGTTTTGCTTGAATTTAGCTTGTAGATGTGATGATGTCCAGATCATGTAGCAAGTGGTTATGGCAGCTTCGTTTGCATGCCCCAGTGGCGGGCAAAATAGTTTAACTCGGAAATTAAATTTGTAACTTCGTTACAAAGGAAATTTCTATGCAATAGCGGGCGTTTCATAATCGCTATTACTTCTAGTGTGTGTGTGTGTGTGTGCGTGTGGCTGCTTGCGTGTGCGACGGAAGGCTCGTGTGGGTGTGTGGGTGTATGTGGGTGCGTGCATACGTTCATATGTGTGGGACAGTGTAGCTCTCTACGTTGAAGCGTTCTCAAGTAGTGCCCACATATACAGTAAAAAACGCCAGTGTGTGTGGCAACCCTACGAAGGAATTGCGCGATTGGTCCCCTTTTTGAACTTAAATTTCGCCTTTTTAAAACAGTGTCCATTGTCCAAATATATAGTGAAAAACTATACTTTTGCATGGTAAAACCAACAAGGGGTTGCCAGATCTGCTTCATGGGTTGCCAAACCTGCTTCATGAGTTGTCAAATTTAGTCCATTTTTCATTTGCTATTACTATGAAAGCATCGTATTGCAAATTTTAGCTCCTTACGTCGACGTGCTCTCAGGAAGTGCTCAAATATATAGTTAAAAACAAAATTTTGGTATGGCTATCCTACGAAGGAGTTGCCCGATTGGTCCCATTTTTGAACTTAAGGTTAGGTACAAAAGGAAACTTTGAGTATGCATCTACACATATTAACCACATATCCCCTAAGTACGGTCCTGCATAGTCCAAATGAATTCTCTCCCAAGGTTGCTGAGGTGTAGGCCAGGTGCTAAACTCACGTCTTGGGTTAGGGCTGTTTGTTTGACAGATTCGGCAAGAAGCAATTTTATCTTCGATGTCCTGGTCTACTTTTGGCCGCCAGCAATATTTCCGGGCTAGCTGCTTCGTTCGCACTATACCCCAGTGACCATCATGAGGAAGTTGCATAATGTGTTTTTGTAACGTACCAGGTATTACCACACGATAATTGTTGGTGTGCAGCAATAAAACATCACTCTCGATAGTAAGTGCTAAACCCGTTACGGATATATTGCTTAACTTTCTGCAAAGTTTTATCTTTACTTGTATGATCTCCAATAGTTTTCGCTGTAATGGGAAAATTATCAGTACTTTGTTCTGTCACCCAGTTAAGTTTAAGGCAAACTTCCTTATCGAAGTGCATATCCGGTCCAACGGGCAATCTAGATAATGCGTCCGCATTAGCATTTCGTTTCGTCGGCATATACTGAATACGATACGTGTAGCCCATTAGAGTTATAGCCCCATCTTTGTAGGCGGTGTGCTGTCATCACTGGTAATTCTTTATTTGGATTGAAAATCGTGGCTAGTGGTTTGTGATCGGTATATAAAATAAATTCCCGACCATACAAGTATTGATGGCATTTTTTAATTCCGAAAATAATAGCCAGAGTTTCCTTTTCCAGTTGACTGTACTTGCGCTGATGTGTATCCAATGTTTTCGAGGCATGAGCTATAGAGCGTTCTTATTCATCCGGGAATATATGTGAAATGATTGCTCCGAAGCCATACGATGATGCGTCTGTTGCCAGGACAATTGGATAGTTCTCATTAAAGTGCACCAACTGCGTTGCTTCAACTATTTGTTGCTTTAATTTTTGAAAAGCGCTTTCTTGACGAGTGGACCAAATAAATTTGACGTTTTTCCGGCGTAGCTCATTAAGCGGGGCACAAAGCTGGGAGAAATTGTTGACAAATTTGTTATAATAATTTACATTACCTATAAAGGCTTCTAGTTACTTTAGATCCTTAGGCTTCGGAAGATTTTTTATGGCCACTATTCGGCTGTCTGTTGGGGTGTTTCCAGAAGCACTGATGACATGACCGAGGTATTCTACCTTAGACTGCATGAATTTGCATTTTTCACGGTGGCACTTAAGTCCAGTTTCCTTAAGGCGTTGAAAGACTAGTTCTAAATTCAGTAGATGTTCTGCGTCATCCCTGCCCGTGATAATTATATCGTCTAGGTAGTTTACGCAATGATCAGTTTCGGAGATTATTTGCTCTAATAATTTTTGAAATATAGCCGGGGCAGAGGCAACTCCAAAAGGTAAACGCTGATATTGATATAGTCCCAGTGGCGTGTTTACCACCATTAATTTCATGGCAGGCTCATCAAGGGGTATTCGTAAGTATGCCTCTGACAAATCGATTTTGGAAAACTTTTACCCGCCCTGCAACTTGTAAAAGAGTTCATCACTTCCTGGTATAGGGTGCTGATTTATGGCTATCTGCGCGTTCACCGTGACTTTAAAATCCCCACATAAGCGTATACGTCCATCCCGCTTTGGTACAATATCAATGCGAGCTGCCCATTGGCTGAACGAAACGGGCTTCCAAATGCCATTTGGACTATGCAGGACCGTACTTAGGGGATATGTGGTTAATATGTGTAGATGCATACTCAAAGTATCCTTTTGTTAGCCGAATGAAATCCACTACTTCAGTAGCGACTATTCAAGCCCTCAAAGGTATATTCGCCCTCGAAGGATTGTCTCAATGCATAGTGACAGATGATGGCAGCCAATGCACATCTAAGGATTTTTACCAGTTTTGCGCCGCTAATGGTATGACTCATTTAACTACAGCCCCTTTCCACCCAGCATCAAATGGTGAAGCTGAGCGCTTCGTGCGTACCTTTAAGTCAGCATTATCGAAAGTATTGGGAAAGTCCACAGCAAAGACGGAGTTTTACTTACATTCCTAAGTACTTACCGAGTATCGCCAAATGCAAGTTCAGGAATATCAGAAGCCGAGATGTTGCACGAACGACAACATCAAACTTTGCTGTCCCTGTTAAGGAGTATGCCTGGGACAGAAAATTTCCCACTAAACCAGCCCAGACAAACGCGTTTCAGCAGAAACCAACCGGTATATGCTCGAAACTGTGGAAGAGGATCAAAATGGGTAGAGGCAATCATAATCAGTACTGTAGGTCGTATGATGTACAAAGTAAAAGCAAATGGATACATTTGGAGAACGCATCAAAATCAACTCAAACCCAGATCACTCTACAAGAACAATCCACTGTTAACCTCAGCCACCGAAGAACCTTCAAGTATGAAGCAGCCTTCACCAACTGAAGAGTCTTCAAGTGTGAATCAGCCTACTGAACTGCTGACACTCATCCGTATGGTTGTGAGTTGTGATGTAATGCATACATTTGTTTTGTCGATATCACCCAAGTAATGCGTGCATACATATCAAAAACAATAAAAAAAATAGCAAAATCGGTCGCACAACTTCATCGTCTTACCAACAACTGCTCAAACAGCTCCGTAGTCCTCTCCGCTCAGGAGTTATTGTAGTATAAACTAAAAATTTCGAATTTACATACCTTTCTTTTACTTTGACCTCTATTTTTTTTTTCAAATGGTCGTTTAGAAAATAAAAACTGTATGCTGCGGACTCTCGTGTTCAATTTGACCTAATATACCATATATGCTATCAGTTGCCGTTAAAGAGCTGTTGGCTCTTAACCTATTCTGAAAACTATTGTCAAACCTATTTTAAATATAATTTGTTCTTTTAGTGACTATTTAGTGGTATGTGAGGACCACGCTGTTTTTTACGAACTGTGTAGCAGGTCAGGCAAGTGCGTCAAGGGTGTATCCTGAACCGCAGTAGCTAGTGTCTCGAGTTGAGACCGACGTGCGTCGATAGCCTCTTGAAATATTCCTGACACGGGATCTTAGGATTGAATCTTAAGCTCGAGATTGTGTGGAGATCTAAAGTCCTCTTGATCTGAAAGTAAGATGAGAACTACTGGAGAAATAGAAGTGGCGTGAAGGCAGTATGGACTGTCCCAATGACAGCCCGTAGAGCACTTCCGTAGAAGAAGATGAGTTTCGTTCTATCGACATTGTTAGGGTGATAAAGACTACGGGTTGTCCCTATGACATCCTGAGTGGTATCCTCGTGGGGACTAGAGAGATTCTCTATGGATGGTAGCCAGTGCAGTTCGTTATGAGGTGGCACGTACACAAAGAGCTGCTAGATATATTTGATGTTATATCGCAGGCCGACGTTTGTTGACCAAACTGTATCGCATCAGGAACACAATAAGCAGATCGATATATTTGATATTATATCGATAGGCCGAGTCGTTGACGGAACTGTATCACGTCCAGTGTTAGCAGTTCAAGATTTTATTCCAGTTGTTGACCAAACTGTATCACATCAGGAACACAATAAGCAGATCGATATATCTGGTATTATACCGATATGCCGACTCTTTGACAGGACTGTACCACGTCCAGCACTAGCAGTTCAGGGTTTGATTCCTCTCCTCTTGAAGGCCTGTGAGGTCTCAGGGAGTTCGTCGGTTTAGACCTGTCAGTGGAACCTGAAAAAGACAGACGCTGGAAGAAAAGTATATTTGTTGATACAAATGCGGGCATCAATTAAAGTCCAGACATCTATTGAAACTTCTTTATTTGATTAGGATGCGGTTTATTGTCGGGGAAATTCCTCCGATCTTTAGCCTTTAGTTTTCTTTTATATTTATCAAAATTCTAATCTATACAATATTTTGATCCTTTTTGATTAACTTCTGACGGAACAATAATTCTTTAGTATTTTTGTTTTTCTTAAATCTATCTCACAGCCTTCTTACACATACCAGCCTTCGTTGAATTTCAATTTGGCTGCGCCAGGTCGGAAACGCCGCGCCTGACTTCGTCAAGTCACCACAACTACAAACACGTTATTTAAAAAAAATATCGTCTAATTTCGACATGACCTGAATAGGTTGTGAGCTGATAACTGTTTAACGGCTACAGTTGTGCTAATTACACGTATGTGCTATAGGTGTAATAGCTCAAATTAGGTTTACAGTTTTTATAAAAAAAAGTTATGTTTATAACCATTCTGCAAAAAAAAAATAGAGGTCAAAGTAAAAAAAAAAGATGTGAGAAATACCGACATTTTTAATTTAGACTACAATATCTCTTGAGAGGTGAGGAGTACGGAGTTGGTTGAGCAGTCGTTGACAAGGGTATGAAGCCGTGATATAGTCTGTGCATATAATCAGGTTTAGACGATAATCGTAAACCCTGTACTTTTTAAGATACAGGGTGCTGTAGTTGTTGTAGACCCCCCTGCCATACAATTTTTTGTTCGACTAGGTGAGTACAATTACCTCCCGCTCTTTGGACGGAAACTCCTTGTGTACATAACTATCTCCTCCTTGTTCGCCATGGTATCCAGGCCTTTTTGACATTAATTTGTGGATTCAAGAAGCTTCAACCGCATCTTGAAGATCACTGGATGGTGTTAAATTCATTAACATTTTTATAAACTGTTGGAACTAACCATACTTATATGTTCTCTACAGAAGAATCCAATTAAATTTTACGGTTGTTCGGTCTTTTATACAGCATGTAAATATGAAAATTCTACTTAAAGAAGATTTCAAAAACAATGCTTAACCTTGCAATCTCGTCTGTTGCACAATGACGCAGTGAAATGAAGCTATTACAAAAAACAAAATGTCTTCTTCCCATAATCTCAGCCTTCTCGAAGGACCAGTAAATGCTGTGTAATGAATTAATTCTCTCTCTACAATAAACACTTGTATGCTTAGATTGGTTGTTTTATAGCATTTACAGAGATTGGTATTAACCATTGGATGAAGGTTAACTGATATCTATTCGACTCTATGTTAATAACAATAGCAATCTAACTTATTATTCCCAAATTTGCATAGTCTCGTTTGATCAGCTTATGTTGGATAAATGTATTGTTACGCATCACAAAGTGATACAAGCGACATCTATGGGAAATGGAAGCAACTTTAGGTTAGTGACATCCTAGTAAACTATAGGTTCGGAGAACGGAATATTCAGGAAGGTTCTAGGATAATTTATAGAGTATATATTCGGCACTACTCACATCCAGGACGGGAGTCTTATTTCAGACAGTGAAGTGAAATAAAGAACATGTATATTAAATATTTGATGTTGTGTTTAAAAAACGAACCAAAATCCACGCTTTCAACAACTGGTGTCAGTAGTAAATTAAAATCGCGAAATAAAGTGGTGGCATTTGACTTTGAAATTCAAAGAGTGTTTTTTGTGAAATCGTGTGTAAAAATTCCGAAAGATAATTTTATACTAAACTTTCAATGAATTACAAAAAACGTCAGAATGGGATGCAAACTAGAGGAGCTTCGCATACAGGAGTTAAAAGAGGAGTTGGGGAAGCGGTCATTGCAAATGACAGGTCTGAAGAATGTTCTAGTCGAGCGACTTAGACAAGCCTTAACAGAGGAAGAAAAGAATCCTGAGGCATTTGTTTTTGAAGAAGAAGAAGAAGCTGAAGCAGATCCTGCGATGAATTGGGTACCTTAATGAACAAAATGGAGTTTTCAGCCTGGCAGATGAAGAATGCTCTTAAGGTACAAAAACAATTCCTCTTGGAGGAACAAAAAAATGCTCTTGAGGAACAAAAGCAATCTTTCTTGGAGGAAAAAAAGAATGCTAATGAGGAACACAAGAATTCTCTGCAAGCATGTTAAGAAGAGCAAAAGAACTCTCTGACAACCCGTTCAGATGTGTAGAAGAATGCTCTTGAAGAACAAAATAATTCTTTTAAGAAACAAAAGAATTGTCTAGACGCGCGTTTGGACTAACAACAGAATTCTCTGGAAGTCCGTTGGGATGAACAAAAGAGTTCTTTGCAGAATTGTCTCGAAACCTGTTTGGAGGAACGGAGCAATTTTCTTAAAAATTCATTAGACGAACAAAATGTAAAAATTGAAGGAATCCAGCAGGAAGTGGTGGAAGTTCAACAAGAAGTGTCGGAATTGCAACAAAATGTTACGGAGAAGCTTGAAAACTTTAAACCAAATTTGGAGAAAAGAAAGCATCGACAACCTCGGCACGAAAGAACTGAAATATCCGGTGCAGGCAGAATGAAACCTCCAATATCTGATGGACAAAATTGGTGGCGTACTTTCAAGAGACAATGTGAAGCAGCTTCTGAAGTAAGTGGACGGAATGACGCAGACAAAGCTACAGATCGGTTTTAGCACTTCGAGGTCCCGCGTCAGAGCTATTACAAACTATATCGATTGAAAGGCAACGTGATTACACTTCATTAGTACATGCGATAGAATTACGTTATGGAGATGAGCACATGCAGCAAGTATATCGCCTGCAATTACGCAACAGGATTCAAAGCATGGCGAGTCACTACAAAAACTGCAGGATGATGTGGAAGATTAGCCTATCTTTCATACTCTAGCATAAATTCTGATTTCCTTAATGAAGTGGCAACAGAAGCATTTGTGAATGATATTGCAGACCACAATTTCCAACAATCGCCAAGTCTAGAAGGAAAGAAGTCAACAGTAGAAGCGCTAGCCTATTCACTAGCGTATGAATTTGCCAGACAAGCTTCGCGGACTGCAGTACGAGTGAGAGAAATCTCGATGGAGGAATATACTTGCAACAGAATGCAGTCATCACCGAGCACTCCATCACGTGGTATTCTTTTATGCTGGAATTGTAGTAGACCAGGACACCTCCAAAGGTACTGCAGGAAACACTGTCATTAGAAGACGAGGACAGAAAAGAATGCCAAAGATGTCAAGTCAGGGAGCATGTTATTCGGGGAGAGACTAGAAATCAAACAGAGACTAGGCGTGTCAGCTGCCCACTTCAGCAATCAGAAAGCATGTAAAAGCCAACTTCGGGGGGCAGAATTTGTTTGGTGGAGTCGACTGCCCCGAAGCAGGTAGTCCAGCTGGAGAGAAATGATAGCAGTCTTGAAATGTATGGAAGTGTAGGAAAAAATAACTGTGCAGTCACTATCGACACTGGAGCTTCAAGAACAGCAACTAGAGAAGCAGTAGAGGTTTTTGGAAAAATAACTTTGGATGTTCAACTAGGCGAACTACTATTTTCTCACACTTTCCTGGCTTCATACATCATGGATGAATGCATTCTTGGAGTAGACTTTATGAGCACACATAAAATAAATCTAGATGTCGGAGAACAGATACTCAAATATGGCAACATAGAAATTCCTATGAGACTAGGAGGAGAAACAGATTATGTTGCAAAATTAAGGACGATGTTCTGAGAGAATATTACTCTCTCTGCATGCTCCGAGACGCTAGTATGGACAAATCTTACTGATGTCAACGCGACCTGCTGATTCTATCTGGTTGAGCCTAACCCTACAAAGGTAACAACGAACATCATCGTTGGTAAGACTATAGTTAAGGCAGAAGGCGCAACATTAATTCTAGTCAGAGGACTCAATACATCCGAAAATGAAGTACAACTAAAAGAAGGTGCTGATTGATTGCAGTGGACTGTATATTAACCCCGCTGGTTTCCTACCGATTGGAATTAGCGAAACAAATAAAACAACCGAAAATTTGGTTTTAATTAAAATCTTATTATTTGGGTGCAATAGAGAACAATATGTTAATACAGAGTTTCTGTATATGCTAACGACACGACGCGACGAGTTGTTGCTCCTATGACTCACAAAATCGAGGTGAAGTGTCTGAGTATAATTATTTGACAAATTATCCCAATGGATAGCGGTATCTTCTAACAATGATGATACTGATAAGAAAAATTCTCCTGAAGGTGTTGTGCTATCTTGCTCTATCCTACGAGCTTATACAAAGCACAATTTTATTCATGTAAAGCGAAACAAAAGCGAATAGAAAAATTGTAAACCACATAGCACTTGATAATTAAACAAAATATGTACTAGATTAATGAACAATGAACGCAATATCAATGACAAAATTCAAATTTAATTTTAATGTTTTAGCAAATTGAGACTAATTAATTTAATTTCAAAACCAAACATCCCGCCCGCCTTGAAGGGCTATCTTTCAACTGCCATCTGAGCTTACTGAAACTGGATATATTCGGTATATCGCCCTTTTTATCACACCATTTTGCGTTTTAATCACTGCTACTCTGACCTTATCATCTGAACCCTTAACGACTTCAATGACACGTCCTAGCAACCATTTTTGAGGAGGTAAGTTGTCTTCGGCGATGAGTACTAGTGTGTTTAATGATACATTGGCCTTACTCGAAGTCCATTTATTTCGCTGCTGCATTTGAAGTAAATACTCTCTGGACCAACGCTTGCCAAAATGCTGATTTAGAGTACATAATTGTTGTCATCGAGATAAATGGGATAGTTTCAAGTCGGTGACATCTGGTTGAACAATCGCAGTGAGAGGCTCCCCAATAAGGAAGTGACCTGGAGTTAAAGCTTCAAGGCCTGCTGGGTCACTCGACAACGGTATTATAGGCCGAGAGTTTAATATGGCTTCTATCTGCGTGACAATGGTATTCAGCTCTTCGAATTAAGTGATGTGCTGTTAATAGTCTTGTGAAGATGCGATTTTGCAGACTTAACTCCTGCCTCCCAAAGTCCACCGAAGAGAGGAGATCGAGGTGGAAATATTCCGTCTTCAGCGCACATCTTGACAATAAACTCATTGGTTTAAATGAAGAAGGATAGTATGCGTTACTCAGTTGGCACGAGAAGGATGATCTGTGAGAAAAGACTTAGTCTGTTCTCAAGTATGTTACCCGAAGTGTCGTATACTGCTACGTGTTGGCAGTAAAATGGTTCACATAGAATTTATTAGTTAACAGGCATAGCAACTTGTATTTATGCCATGTGTGCGTTGGGGAATAGCGACGTTTATCGTGTGGGTGTTTTATACGTGCAGTAATAATAATAATTTTTCAGAATTAACTCTGTGGTGATGTTGGCTGCCTTGTAGACTACTCAGTTGGGTGATTTCACTACTGCTCATCCACTTTTTATAGCTGCCGAGGTCGAACATGTGATGTACTCCTCATGGTGTTGCCCTGGTAACGCTTATGCCAATTAGTGCGGTGAAATCGTCTGTTTGACGTAACGTGTATTTTTGGTAAGGTTTCGTGTTATTTCCGCTTCTTATTAAATACTTCTTGGGTTTTGTTTTCTGTTTTCAGGTAAACTATATCCAGAACGAATTTTACGATTATTGAGGAATGTATTTTAAATTTGTTCAAATTTGTTCTGATTCTTTGTGGTTTTTTTGTATGTTTCTTTTTTAGGAATTAATATTGCCGTTGGCAAAGATATAACCAGCTATATTAAAAATACAGTTGCTATTTATAGGGATACTGCAATTGCACATGTTTTTTTAGGCGTAGTATGCCAAAACATTCCTTCGACTGTCCTGTTCGCACTTTTGATTTAAGCCTCTCTTTTAGAATCACACCCCCCCCCCCCTCAAGTGGATGTTTGATTTTTTTCTTTTATTTTAAAGGGAGTGTAGATATGGCTGCATGACAGATCCATCTGCACGCTGTCAACGGCCTTAGGTAACAATAACAAATTTGCAGTGTTTCCCAAATCCAATTCGAGTGTCATTTTTAGCAATGGAAAATATTGTAATACGTAGAAAAAAATATTCAGTCTGTCTGGTTTGAATCGTCTGAGAGTCCGACGGATTTTAAATACAAAAAAAATAAAAGTTAAAAAATATTAATATGCTTTGTACGCGACCAACACTAAAAGGGATAAAGATAATTTGCTTTGGACAAGTATTGCTTGGAATTGGTTGTATTATTGTGTTATAGACATAATTGGAAAATGGTTCAGATAATTTTTTTACACATGGGAATTTGCAAGACTTAATAAAAAAAGACGCGAAACCAGTTAGATATCCAAAATAAGTATATAGCTTATTAATATCTGGTGTCCGCCGCCGATAATCCTAAATCTCTAAGTCGAAATATTGTAACAAACATGCGCAGCTACTAAAGAGTCACATAAATGGTCATGAGTCCTAAAATAGCACCTCGCATGATCTATTTTGAACAATAGTTCCAAAGAGGACACTTCATGCTTTTTAACGACATTTAATATCTTACTGTTTATGGTCAAATACTTCAGTTTTTAAGCCTTAAAGTTGAATTCACGTGAAACCTTGAACACAGGATTTAAAAAGGTCGAAAATTGCTTAGCATTAAGGAAAATTTTCGATTCCAATAAAATTATCAGCACAATAGATTTTAGAATTAACTTCCAAATTTGATTTGTTTCTAAATTTTAGGGGAAATTTTAAAGCTTTAGGTGTTTTATAAAAGTTTTCGGTGAATAATTTTTCTTTCAAATATGTTTGGTTATTGTACTGATAACCGCATTTGGTGAACATATTTCTTTACCCCGTTTTGTTAAATGTTTTCGCAGTTTTTTATAATATGTTTCCATAGTTTCCTTCAACCTTGAAGGCTGGTAGCTTTTGGACCATTTTTCCATTACAATCTCGATTCTCAAAGATTATTCGATCGGACACGTCAGTTCTCACAACAAAAGTCATAAACAAGGTCAAGTAAGCTCGTCCTTTGTTTGGATATATTAACCGTTTATTACTATCCGGGGTCTAAAACGACCCCAACAATAATTCATTTATTTTTTCTCAAAAAAATTATGAAAATTCTCATCGCTGATTATTTTAAAAGTGTACTAAGGATAACTGAAATTCATTCGGCGACAATATAAAAAATCGGTGCCTTTTTCTGACAAATATAAAGATATTGGAGTCATTTACGACCCCAGGGTGGGAAGGACGCAATTGGAAAATTCAAGAAATTTTTTCAGGAAAAATTTACAAAACCCAATACGTAAAGTGAAGGAAAAGTTTAAAATCCTTTCCCTATTTTGACATATTTATAGTATCTAGTAGTATCTATACCAAAGGTACTGTGGACACTTTTGACCAATTGTGGCACAAATATAGTGTACCAAGAAAGACACGCCGGTGTGTATTTAAGGCCTATTAAATGCTGTAGGAATAAATTCGTTTATACTTTTACGTCTTTCAAACCCAAGGAGCAAAGAATCTCGTGAAACAGGACGCACATTTTTAAACAAATTTGGTGTTATATCTTCCAGGACCATATTTAGAGAAACATGTTGAACGCAACATTTTGCCTTCTTGGCTTAAAGACAGGATTGCCGGAATAATTGAAAAGGATAGACATGTTGAAGAGTTGGAAGTTCCTCGTAGAAAGAGAGCAAGGTGCGCTTCCTATCCACGACCACAAGATAGAAAACTCAACTCGCAATGGAACTGCTACCAGCGATACATCCGTACATTATAAAAAATTGTGCTTTAATGTCTTTATAAATAAAATAAAATGCATAATTATATGGCATATGTACAATAGGGTGGCCCAAAAATGTATGGATTTGCAAAAGTCAGATTTTGTTAGTTAATGTAATTTTAAACTTCTATGCATAATTTCAGTGAAATGCATTAAAGTTTAAATGTCGCTCAAATCGAAAATAGTGATTTTTTGGATGTTTTGTACTTTCAGAAAACTGTTTTAACATTTTCTGTCATAAAATTTTAATTTGACAATATTTTTTCTTGATTCTTTTTTTTAACTTTAAGGGAACTTAGTTATGAACTTAATGCAGTAAAAGTCGTTTTAGAAAAATAAATTCTTCCATATTTTATAAATTTTGCAAAACAAAAATTTGGACCCAGAATTCCTATTTATTGACTTCGGGTCAATTTTTTTGTAAGGAAAAGTGGCGCGCGAGTATACTTCTTCTGCTATAATGTAATCTACAATCGATTATCTTTCTAGCAACTATGGGCTCATGTAGTGTATGAACTGTTCCCAAACTGCGATTTTCGAAGGTGAAATATTTTAACCAATTACAATTGTGTGCCGACCTATAATAGTAACAACTTTGTACCAATGACATCTCCTTTTGCAGTGATTGGATTAGACACCCACGCAAAATATTAAAAATTATTTTGATTCTTGCATGTCCGTCTGTCCATTTGTTTGTCTGTCTGTCTCCCTGTCCGTCTGTCTGTTCGTCCACCCGTCGGCACGATAACTCGAGAACGCCTTGCGCTTTTAAACAAAACTAAATCTAAGTTCGATAATGGTAGAATTCGGGCAAGTCCTTCATAGGGTTGCCATAAAAAGAATTGGGTTTTAACAGTATATTTGGGCACTGCCTGTGAACGCGTTGACGAAGAAAGCTAATATTAGGAATGTATTGTTTTCATAATAATAGTAAATAAAATTACAAAAATTTACTACATCGAGCCACCTCTTCTTGGTGTTGCCATACAAAACTTTGGTTTTTCACTATATATTTGGACACTGCCTAAGAACGCGTTAACGTGGAGAGCTAACATTTTGTCCATTTCGTTTTCAGAAGAATCACAAATATAAATTCAAAAATGGATGAAATCGGGAAACCTTGGTATTTCCATACAAATCTTTGGGTTTTCATTATATAGTTGGACATCGAGCTTGAGAACTGAAATTTTGTAGACAGCGTTATCATAAATATGGTAAATAAAATTTCAAAAAATGAACTAAACCAGGCAACCTATTCTTGGTGTTGCCATACAGTACTTTTGGTTTTCACTTTGTTTAACTTTTATGTTCATCTATTATTATTGGTCCTACGACCGATTGTAACTTGTTTTCTTGTTATTTTTTGTAAAAATCATTTTGTTACAGTGAAAAAGTCTACACTTTTATGGACCGGAACATATGCTTTGCAATTTGCGAAAATGCATTACCTTCAAAAATCGCATTTTGAGAACAGATGGTAGACTACATGACCCCCTTAAGTTGTAGTCGATAGATGGATATATATATATATATATATTTATAAAAAATAGAAGAATTTAATTTTCTAAAACGACTTTCACTACAGCAAGTTGATAACTAAGTTCCCTTAAATTTAAAAAAAGATTCAAGAAGAAATATTGTCAAATTATAAAATTATGACAGAAAATGTTGAAGCAGTTAATGAATTTCACTGAAATTTTGCATAGATGTTTAAAATTACATTGGCTAACAAATTCTGAGTGCGCAATTAGAAATTTTAACACGTCGGTGTTTTGGGTACAATAATACTACACCCATACCTCGCTATACGGCCGCTCTTTGTACGGCATTTCACTATAACGGCCCTCTTCAATTACGGCACGTTTGCGATTTACGGCCAAAAATGTTTCGTTATAACGGCAAAAAAAATTTTTTCCGCTGTCGATATATCTACATGTTGGCAATCTGGCGCAAGCGCAATCTCGATGCACACTATTTTCTATTTCCTCTTGCTTACGAGCGTTATTCAGTGTGTGCTCATAAAGCGGCTGGTTTAGACTTGTCTGTAGTGTTTTATGTACATATTTATTACTGATTGTTACACATTAACTGGAAAAATTGGAAACAATTAGGGGCATTTTTGGCACGTAAGTACATATGTATGTACAAATTAAAATTTGTAATATGTATTTTTCTATTAAACTTATTTTATAATTTCATTATTTGTTAGACAAAATGCCACCGAAACGATTATCGACTTCGGAGAGTGATAAAAAGAGATGCCGAAATTCAGTCACGCTAGGAACTAAACTAGAAGTATTACGTCGTATAGATGTTGGAGAGAAAATTGTTGAAATTGGCAAGGCAGTAGGACTTGCGAAATCTGCCATTCAAACTATTCGCGATAAAAAAGAAGACATTAAAACATATTTGCTATCTGCTGCACCTTTAAATGTCTCGAGATTAACACGCGAAAGAAACTGGATTATGGAAAAAATGGAAAAACTATTGATTATATGGATTGAGGACAATAACAAACGGAGAATGCCAATGAGTCAAATGACTATCCAGGAAAAAGCTTTTAAGTATTTTCGAACATTTGAAGAATGTAGATGCCGATGAATCTGCTGAAGATATCACATTCCAAGCAAGCCGAGTATGGTTTGAAAAATTTAAAAATAGATTTAATTTGCATAATTTGAAAATGAAAGGTGAAGCAACTAGCGCTCATGAGGCCGCATCTAAGGAATATCCCAACATTTTAAAGGGAATAATTGAAAGAGGTGGTTATAAACCTGAACAAGTGTTTAACGTAGACGAAACAGGGCTTTATTGGAAGCGAATGCCTGATCGCAAGTACATTTCAAAAACTGAAAAATCTGCGCCTGGTTATAAGGTGCCTAAAGAACGATTAACTTTGCTACTTGCTGCAAATGCCGCGGGTGATTTTAAGCTAAAACAACTTTTAATATATTTGTCCGAAAATCCAAGGCCTTTTAAAGGACTAAATAAAAATCAATTACCCGTCATATGGAGATCCAACAAGAAAGCTTTAATGACTAAAGCTACTTTTGAGGATTGGTTTAAAAATCACTTTTGTACAGAAGTGAAAAAATATTTGCGAGACAATAACTTAAGCAACAAGGCTTTGCTAATTTTGGATAATTCACCAGGGCATCCTACTAATTTATCCGAACTATTTGAAGATGTCATGATTGAGTACCTTCCGAAAAATACAACAGCTCTGATCCAACCAATGGATCAGGGTGCAATAGCCACTTTTAAGGCATATTACCTACGCCGAACTTTCCGACAACTTATAAGGGAAACCGATGGTAAATCTTCAGTTAATACACTTTGGAAAAACTATAACATCAAAGATGCTGTTTATAGCATCAGTAAATCATGGCAGGAGTTAAAATTAACAACAATGAACCATGTTTGGAAAAAAATATGGCCAGAATGTGTAAAAAGTACTGATTCAGAAGTTAATTTCCTTCCTGAAATTAGCAAAACATTTTGGATCTAGCACATGATCTCGGCTTTGAAGGTTTCAATGAACGTGATGTGCTTGATCTACTTGAAGCTGATAGGGAACCCCTTTCATATGAGGAACTCATTCAGTTGCAAGCAGTACCGGCATTTAATGAAGAGACGGCGCCTGTTGTATCCAAACAGCTAACATCAAAAAATTTTTCGAAAGCTTTTTCTTATTTCGAACAAGGAGTAAACATCCTGCTTGAAAACGATCCTGACGTCGAACGTAGCGCTAAAGTTTCTCGAGGAATTAACTCAGGCATTAGCTGTTATAAATCACTGAAGAACGAAATAGACAAGAAGGCAAGACAAACAACGTTGGACAATTTTTTTAAGCCACGCCCATCCTTACCTGCGCAAAATGATGACGACAGTGATCTCAGTGATCTGCAGGTTACCAGTTCTTCATCGTCTTCAGACTAAAGCCATTTAAAAAAAAAATATGTATGTATACATACACATATTTTATGTAACATGAGGTTGTTTCATTTTTGTTTATAGATTATTGTTGGTTTTTGGAGTCCGTTATCATTTTATGTACAAATGTATGTACTTGTTATGTATGTATTTTTGATTTCAATGAAATAAAAAGATAAAATGCATTTTGAATGATTAACCATGTTCCATATTTAACAAATTTGGAGCCGATCCCATTGAATTTGTATGAATTTGTACTAGAATAATTGATTCCTTATACGGCTTTTCGCTTTGCGGCCAAGTTTCGTGGAACGTATCTAGGCCGTAAATCGAGGTATGGGTGTATTTCTAAATTATTAGATTTTCATACTTAAAAAAAAATTTTGAATTTCCTAGTAAAATCGACTAATTTTACAGTGTTATCTTTATCAACTCCAGGGTAGGAAAATCAGGGCTGAAACCATGGGTATTAATAAAAGGTTAAATTGTGTTTTGTTAATTCCGGAAAGTGTTTCTGTAAAATGGAATACTTAGAACATTTAAAAATAAATGTTATAGAAATAACTTATATGCATATTTGATTCGGCTTGTTTCTCGACTATGGTTTTTGTGTTGAATCGTCTTATCCTGTAGTAAGAAAAGTCTGTTTTAATTCGTTTTTGGTCGAATAAATAATAAACTTCAGTGATATCTTTTAGGATCACAACATATATACATAACTACTTTACGAGTTAGTTCTTTAGAAAAATGAAGAAGGAAATGTGCAAATAGTCAGATGATAATTTACAAAATTCAATATTCCCTAAACAATGTTCTTGGTGTTGCATATATGGCGTCTATATGTAGATATACAGAAGGATTCGCGACTGAATACCTTAATCAATTAACATTTTTACACCAAGGACATATCGTCGGTAATGCTGCATAACAGCGACGCTAGAAATTTCATAATTGCGTAGCTGCACAGTGTAAAATTTCAATTTCACCTTAATGGAAACGTAGATCAGAAACTACAACGTGTTTCATCAATTTCATGCCTAAAATATAGGATAGAGCTCAGTAGCAATAATTTTAAAATACTAAACAAAAAAAGAATTATAATGCCTGCTGGAAACTTAAATGTATTTTTTACTTCTGCAGTGCTGACATTAGGTGTACAATTTGTCATCTACATCAGGTTGAAATTCACTGAATATAATTTGAAAGAATTTCTAAAATGCAGTCAGAGAGGTCTTATCAGTGTGATTATCTCTGATCGCTATAGTCTTGCTAGTCTCGCTATTATGCAGTAACACCGACGATATTTATTCCTCTTTGTAAATTATTTTGACCTGTTAACTTTTAATTAAAATCAGTATTAGCTAAATATCTACTTTCCTTTAAAAGTTGTTAATATTTTTATGTCATATGAAAAATTAAAAGATACCATGATCTATTCCGACGTAGAGTAAAATGCACATGCGCTAATAACGCTATATTTCGGGTAAAATGGCGGAGTAGTTGAATTTTTAGAAAATAGATTCAATTCACATATGAACATATGTAAGTCTACTGTGCCGGTTATGTGAAAGGAATCGGAATTTGA
This sequence comes from Dioctria linearis, assembly GCA_963930735.1. Classification (NCBI taxonomy): domain Eukaryota; kingdom Metazoa; phylum Arthropoda; class Insecta; order Diptera; family Asilidae; genus Dioctria; species Dioctria linearis. The sequence goes on from OZ005740.1 coordinate 102,936,386, forward strand.
TATGCGCGTGAGGAAAGAACATTTAGTTACCTATTATAGGAAACTGTTTCAAGTCAGACCTATTAACACTATTAAGCCACTCCCACCTCCCCCAGCTCGGAGAGGTAAAATTACGATAATTCTCGTACATGTACGCTGATGTTCTACTCAGGTACGACGTACGAGGCAAAATGTATTCTCGTACCCGAGAGTACGAGGATATTGGAATTTTGAGGTCTAATATTTTTAAAATAGAATTTTCACATTGCACATTTCAAAAATAAGCAGAACGTGCCTTGATCATGTCAATGAGGTCGCCGAGTAAGCTCTGTTCAGGCACCATAACATAAATACATACAACAATGCATTTATTCCATACAATAATTTCCATATAATTTAGTCATAATATAATTTGTTCAATTTCTTTCATTCTTGCATTTCATCAATTCAAAGTCAATAATTTTGTATATACAGCAATTATTAAAAATATTCCACTGATTGTAAATAAGGTCAATTCACTCGATTTGGAAATGTCAGCATTTTTTCGCACAAATAAATTTTTAGCAGTATTAAATTTCGTCTGGAAATTCTTTCCGGCGCGACTAAAATGTACAAACAATCGCTTATTTGTAATAATCAGCAAATTGATCATATAAAAAGCCGATAATGGAAAATAAAGCATTCATTAAGTTTTAATTTCCAATGGCAAATTCACTATACGTCGTCTCTATTTCATACACCCCGCGCTAATTATAGGCTGTGTAATCAGCAGTTTCAACAGTGTAACGGTCCAAGAACCCTTGCACAATTCCTCAAGGTACTGGTCCATGAACCAGTGCCATATCTAAATTACGACAAGAGTCCAACTCCGAGAACTTGTACTCTAGCGGAGAACAAAAGAGCTCCTTCGCTATACCAACATTTTGGTGACCCCGACGTGATACAGGCACAGTGCTGTATCATACAATCAGCCATTTCAAGAAGACAACATTAAATCTTTTGTAGACGACAGCCTCAATCGACATGGATCAATTGGCAAACCATCAACAAGCAAATGGAAAAGAGATTCAGACCATAATAGAGAATTACAGGAAAGATTCCTCAAGCCGAAAAGATCTGCCTTACTTCAAAGAAAGATTGCGCAGACTACAAGAGGCATGGGATAAACTCGAAGATGCAGACAACATTATAAGAACCCAGCATGGAGAAAGGTTGCAGCATCAATACTTCGTGAAGGATTATTAAAATGCTGTTAAAGAAATCTGCGAAGCTTACCAAGAGCAGATGGCGACTTACATAGATGCATTGGAGGCTGGGTCAACGCCGATAATAAAAAAGAACACTAACACGAAGCTTCCTATTATTGAGAAGGAAACGAGTGCACCATCGCAATCTCTGGATCAAAATAAGCAACAAGATGCACTCAAGATAGACGCCCAGTTTGAATCAGACAAAATGATTATCTCCCAGGAAGTTCACAGAGTAATAAGGAAACAAAAGGGAGTCATGCAATCTTTAAAGCGACTGCTCACCAGCCTTACCAATGAAGATCAACAGCAGTCTAAACAGTATTATGAAGTGAAGTTAAAGACAATCGATCACTATTGGGCTCAGATCGAACAATACAACACTTTGGTATGGGAGCTAACTGAAGACCCAGCCCAGGTAGGATATATCATCGAGGATTACCTTGAATGGGAGGAACGCATACAGCAGGCAATCATTTCGCTTACTCAAAAAATGAACAATTTGCACCTGCAAGCATCCAAGACGAGTTCAACAGATAATGCAAGCATTAAGCTACCAAAAATAACTTTGCCTAGTTTCGATGGTGACTACCTAAAGTGGACACAGTTTCGCGACTTATACGAACAACTAATTAATTCACAAGGCATATGCAAAGCACAAAAAATGTTTTACCTGATCAGCAATTTAAGTGGTGAACCAAGAGCATTAATACAGCATCTTGCAGCAACTGAGAACAACTACGATACAGCCTGGGATATTCTTCAATCACGCTACGAAAACAAAAGGTTGCTAAGTACAGCACTTCTCAATAGATTCTTAACGCAACCAAATCTTCAACATGAATCACCAGCTGGATTGAAGAATATTCATGATGTCACAAAGGAATGCATCCATGGTTTGAAGAACTTGGGGATTGCTACAGAATCTTGGAGTCCATTACTTGTGCATCTGATCATCAAGAAGTTTGATAAAGATACTCATTCACTTTACGAGCAATCTTTGGAATCGCCAAGAGAGCTACCCACCATCAAACAGCTATTGAAATGCTTGGATATGCGATTTCAAACATTGGAAGCATTGGGAAGAAACAAACATACATCTGGGCATGGCTGTCGTGTAATACAGAAATCATTCACGAACAATTCAAGAACAGCAGCCCTAACTTCGACAAGGGTCAGCATTTGCGTTATATGCAAGAAAAACCACCCTCTGTACTCGTGTAAAGAGTTCTTATTGCAACATCCAACAAATCGTTGCAGCATTTTGAAAAAACACAATTTGTGTATTAATTGCATGAAGGAAGGCCATTCAGTCACACGCTGCACTTCGAAAAACAACTATGCCAAATGCTCCAAAAGGCACAATACACTGCTACACGCGGATACGACAACGAGACATGTCAAGATTGACCAATGTGCATGGTCAAGTACACAACGCAATCCATCGAGCAACAAGGAAGTGATGCGATCTCCTGTGCAGAGTGATACCACTGCACGTCACACAGCAACCAGCGACATAGTAGCTGAGAAGACAACCCTAGCTGCCCGCACTACTCAACTTGACTCCACCTATGTACTGTTAGGAACAGCTTTAATAGAATTTTTCAACCAAGAAGGAGCTGTAGTACAATGTCGAGCTATTCTTGATTCCGGGTCGCAACTAAACTTTATGACGGAGAGGGAGAGGGTATTGTGAATTGTTGTGCTGTCAAGTCGAGTTTTCGTTCGTGTCCGCTTTTAATTTTAATTTCTTTATTTATTCGGTGTTCTGTGCATCTGTTTTGTGTTTGTTCTACACGTTTTTCTTATTTTGAACCGTTTCTCCGTATTTTTGTCCGATCCGGTCTAATTTTCAGTTGTGTTGTTTATTTTCGGATTACACCGTGTTTGTCTCCTCGATTTGTTCGACGGGAGTGGTTAAAGTCTTTCTGGGGTAATTTTTCCTTATTTTTTTATTTTATTTGTTTTTTTTTCATCTCTGTGTAGTTTCTGCATATGGTTGCATGCTGTGCATCCGCAAAATTCTTTATAAATTTTATTCCCATTTTCGCTGCTTTCTTTTACCTGAATTGGGTTTAAAGGGCTGACGTTACCTCGATTAGGTACATATGTATATACAAGATCTGACTCTTCATGCCACCTATCTGTGAAAGATTAAAGACTGATCCACAAAACTATTTTTTAATGCTATTAGCTTAGTCTTGACGCAACCCCCCTCGTCACGAAGACTCCAATCAGTATTGTTGTTCTAAATCCCTGGACAACCATCACACTTCAGCCACGCGCCGCGCACAATAATTTTTACATCTTGGACTGCAATTTATTAAGCTTTGCTTTACACAAATCTTGTACCGGAACCTTTCCCGATTTTTTTATTTATTTCTTGCATGTTGATTTGAAGCATGGATGGTTGCTGTTTTAATAATTGTCAGTTAACTGATAGTAATCTTGCTCTAATCAAGTGCCAAGGAATTTGTGGCAGATCTTTTCATTATGCTTGCGTGGGTTTCTCCAATTTTAGCCGCCTCTCTGCTAAGTCACTGCTTGAGTTTTCTAACATATTCTCCTACTTTTGCTCTGAATGTAAGGAAATTTCGTTATCTCATATTTTAATGGCAGTAAAATGTAATAATGGTCAATTGCAGGAATTACTAAACAACACTGACAACCTGACCAATAATATATATTCTCTAAAAGTGATGCAAACAGTACAATCCTCCGACTTTTCATCTATTTCTCAGGTTCTTGAAGAGCTGTCTTGTAAAGTCGATAAACTAACTACGGCTTCAAACAATTCGAACAATTCTGCCTCTCTACATCATTGATGCACTTGAATCCAAATTGGATTGCTTACTCGACTGTTTAAAGGATGGCAAATCAAAGCCTTCAGATTCTAATCTGCGTAAGTTTACAGAATCATTCGGCAGGAACTTCATGGATGTTTCCACACATTCGAGACACTACAAAGAGTTGTCGTTAAGTTTAAACAATCACTTGAACGACCTTAAGGCATATATTAATGATATTCCTAGCTCTATTGAGAACTTGTTTGCTCAGGAATCCGTTTCCTTCCACTACAAACGAAACTTGCCACTATTTCCGACGATCTCGCTGCTACAAGGGTGATAATGGGTGATATTGCAGATGAAATCAGAACACAATCTGATCTTCGCCCAAGTGTTCCAGCTAATAATTTTAATTTCCTTTCTTCCGCTTCAAGCTTATGAAGTGAACTCATAGCGGCCCAAAATGCAACCGCCATCTCGGACATTAATCTTAGTAGCCAAAAATCCCTTCCCACAACGACCTCTGCAGTTGGTCAGACGGAGTTATCTGTAGGTAAGAATTCTATCCGGGCTTCGCACGTGCCGCTTCCGTTGGCCAAATCTTCCGAACTTGACTTGGATTTTAATAGGAATGCTCCTATTCCTGTGGAGCATTCCAAGCAAATCCGTAAATAAAGCATCCGTAAAAACCGGTCCCGGAAACGTGCAGTTGCAACTGAAAGGAGGGCGCCTTCCACAGTAGCGATTGGTACTTCATCTCACTCCTCTTTAGGAAATGGCATTGGGGCCTCTTTGAGAACGGTACCTAAACCTTCGAATGTTTTCGTCACCCGTCTCTGTCCAGAAACGATGTGCGAGGACATATCGAAGTATTTAAAGTCCAAAAATATTGCGACTGATGGTATTTCTTGTCGAAAAATCAGTAAAAGCTCTAATCCGGTTGCATCCTTTCTCCTAACTGTTTTAGCAGATATGCGGGACAAGTTGTTAGACCCCTTACTTTGGCCTCCTGGCATATTTACTAAATTATTTGTACGTTCTGAGCGCCTACCTAAAAATAAAGCTAAAATAAATAACGTTGTTCCAAAAAACTGAAGTCGCTTTCCCTTTACTATCAAAATGTAAGGGGGATTCGGACAAAAACCGCACATATCTTCAAATCCTCTGTCGCGGCTTGCTTCGATATAGTTGCTTTCACTGAAACTTGGTTGCATCATGGTATTCGCGATGCTGAAACCCTTGATAATTCTTATCAAACTTTTAGAAGAGATAGACATACTGTTTCGGAAGCTCGTGGCGGTGGCATACTTCTCGCGTGTAAAAATAAGTTCAATTGCAGCAAAATTGAACTTCCTTGTTTCTCAAACGCCCTCGATATTGAGCTCATAGCTCTTAAGCTATCACTCCTAAAATATGACTTATACATAATTTGTTGCTACATTCCTCCAGACTCCATAAATATTGTCGATGACAAAGGTCAACATATTTACGACCTACTTACTTTAACATCTAATTTTATCCATGGTAAGATGGAACCCATTGACGAATTACTACTTATTGGTGATTTTAACTTACCCAATCAATATACAATGGGTACTTAATGAAGATGACGATGACTATCTTCCACTTAATAACTTGACAACAAAGGAATCACGTTTCCTTGACACTATTTCATCTCATGGTCTCAGCCAAATCAGTAATGTTAAGAATGACATGGATAGGCAGCTAGACCTGGTATTTTTTTCTGACGCTGGGAAGTTATTAGTTGAACCTAGCTCAGTTATAATGTCTACTCTTGACAAATATCACCCTCCTCTACTAATTACATATTGCCATGAAACCGAAAATCTCGCAAATTTTGACGAAACACAATACTTTTTCAATTTTAGATAAGCTGACTTTTCGGAACTTTCTCGTAGACTTACCTCTATTGATTTCAACACATTGCTGTCTTGTAATAGTGTTGATGAAGATGTTTCTAAGTTTTACATAATTCTTTTCGATTTATTCGCTTCTCGTGTTCCCCGTGAGCGTCAGCGGATCTCTAAAACATCACCGCCATGGTTCAATAAAGAGCTGAAATGCCTTAAAAATAGAAAGAATAAACTGTGGAAAGGATATTTGCGGGACAAGGACATTATAAGTCACAGCAACTTCCTCACATCCTATAATGAGTTCAACGAACTTTCCTCTTCACTCTATGATGAGTATATTCAAAGTATGCATGTGAAATTATTTAGTGACCCACGTAACTTTTTTAGGTTTATTAATATGAAAAAAACCGACAATTACCCCAAAACCATGAGGTACAAAGATTCTGCTAGTGACGTTTCGTCTGGAATTTGCAATATGTTTGCTTCAGTTTTTGACAGTGGGGTTTCCTCGTCAAGTGTTCAACCTCGAAATAAAATCGTATGAACGACTCCCATAACGTTTCATTCACTATCCCTACAATTGCACATGAGGATATACTTGATCATATTATTGGGCTTCCAAATGACTTCACAACGGGTCCCGATGGGATTCCTCCAGCCTTTCTGAAGTCATGTTGCCTCTCCCTAGTAGCCCCGCTGAGAATTATTTTCCAAAAATCGCTCGATAGTGGTTGTTTTCCGCAGCTATGGAAAAATTCTTTCATCATACCTATCCACAAAACAGGTAGTAAAAATGATATTTCTAACTATAGGTCTATTGCGAAATTATCATGCATGCCCAAATTATTTGAATCAATCATTTACTCTCAGCTATCATTTTCCTGTAAGAATTTGCTTTCTTCAAACCAACATGGGTTTATTTCGGGCAGGTCTACAACCACCAACTTATTAGAATTCATCTCGGATACTAATGGCGGGTTTGCAAAAGGCTTCCAAACAGATTGTATCTATACTGACTTTAGTAAAGCTTTCGACAAGTTATCTCAGTATGGGTTTCCCCTAACATTCCTAAAATGGAGGGAGTCATATTTAGTTAACAGAACATACCAAATCAATTTCCGCCATTCCTTCTCTAGAGTCTTGAAAGCTTCGTCCGGCGCACCTCAAGGGAGTCACCTGGTCCCGTTGCTCTTTATTCTATCTATTGGAGACATTGTATCTGTTGTGAAGTACTGCAAAGTCTTGATTTATGCTGACGATATTAAACTTTTCGCTCAGATTAAATCTTTTAACGATTGTGAACTTGTACAGGGTGACCTCCACAAATTTTACGACTGGTGCAAAAGCAATCATTTGGTACTCAATATCGACAAATGTGAGGTTAAGACTTTCCACAGGAATCTGAAACCAATCACTTATGATTATGAATTCTCGAAATCCTCGATTCGCCGTGTTAGTTCTGTTTGTGACCTGGGTGTCAAATGTGACCAAAGATTGAATTTCGTCTCCCATATAAACTTTATGGTATCAAAGAGTTGTTCTATGTTGGACTATATAAAACGTTGGTCTCGAGAATTCTCGAATCCCACGATTACATTGCATTTGTACACTTGCTTTGTGAGACCCCTTCTTGAATACGCTAGCCAGGTCTGGTCGCCATTTTACGGTACACACATCGACCGTATCTCGTCTGTTCAGCGGAACTTCGTACGATTTGCTCTCAGGCACCTACCCTGGAATAATTCATTAATTCTTCCACCCTATAAAGATCGCTTGAAGCTTTTAAATATGCACTCGCTAGAGAAACGTCGTATGGTTGCCGATATAACGTTTGTGCATCAACTCTTAAACGGGAATATTGATTCTCCATTTTTACTTAACAAAATCTCTTTGCGTGATAGTAGGCACAATTTAAGAAGGCTACCTTTGTTGCATGTTAACTCCTCAAGGTCTAACTTTAGCAAGTATGAACCTGTTAATCGCATGTGTATTACTGTTAATAATATAGCTGAGCATTTTGTTCTCGACGTTTCTAAGCATGTTTTAAAAAAACGTCTATATAATATTTAAGCTATTTTGTTTAATGTTTTGTGCATGTAATTTCATCTGGTGTTTGGTTTATGGTTAGTGTAACATACTAATACTAACACCGACTAAGTGATGAATCGCATGTATTGTTGAGACGTTTATTTATTAAGCGTGTCCATGCAGCGAGCTTGTGTTAAGCTGGTTCTGATAGTCTAAGATCTAGCAAAGAAACTGGGTGTCGGACAAGTTACAGAAGTAATCTACATCAGTGGCATTGGAGAGCATGCCCAAAGGGCACAACATCGCCCAAGCGTGCTTTTACGCTCAAGAGTAAACAATTTCTCAACTCGTTTGGAAGCATTTGTTCTACCAAATATTAAGGCATATCAACCCGACCGTATACTCGATATCAACTCTTGGCCAATTCCACACAATATCCAATTGGCAGATCCAGAGTTCAATAAGCCTGGTCGGATTGAGTTTTTAATAGGTGCTGTGCTATATTACGAACTATTGTCCATTGGACAGATTAAGCTCGGTCCAGACCTACCAACATTGCAAAACACTGCGTTTGGATGGATCTTTGCAGGAGCGATCCGAGGAAAGAAACCTGCTTTAGCAACATGTGGCATTTGCAGTGAAAGTGAAAGAGCTAAAAATCTCTTGGAGAAGTTTTGAAAGCTAGAAGAAATTGATTCTTCGGACGAATGTTCAAACCCAACAGCAACAGAACAAAAATGCGTAAACCATTTCCATCAGAATGTCAAAAGAAGCAGAGTAGGAAGATTTATCGTGAAATTACCATTTTTAAATGATTCAACGAAAGTAGGAGAATCCAGGGACATCGCATTAAAAAGATTTCTATCACTAGAAAGAAAATTCAACAGACATCCTACGATAAGGTCGCAATACGTTGAATTTATGAATGAATTTTGCAGACTCGGGCATATGAAGGAAGTAAACCCTACTGAGATCACCAAGAAACATTATTTCTTACCACCCCATTGTGTGCTAAAGCCTGACAGTAACACCACCAAGCTCAGAGTGGTGTTTGATGCATCGGCAAAAACTTCATCTAATATATCGTTAAACGATATCCTACACAAGGGTCCCACTACTCAAGAATTTTCGGTTCTGGTCCGATTCAGGCTACCAAAATTCGTGTTCACGGCTGACATCGAAAAGATGTATCGGCAAGTTCTACTTGATGAAAACGATCAAAACTACCAGCTGATCCTTTGGAGAGACAATCCAGATACACTTTTGAAAACCTTCAGACTTTGCACAGTTACATACGGCCCAAGTAACAATTTAAATGCTATTTAGTTTTACTCAGGTTTTATAATTGTTTTATTAAGGTTTTGAAGTTACTAAATAGTTTTATGATGATTGTAAGTGATGCCAATTGGTCTTCTAGAACAATTGATTTTATTCTGATGTTTTAAAAACCTCCTGGAGAGTAGTAATAAAATTATTTAGCATTTAAGTCCATATGTACTTATAGAAGTTTTATGGCTGCCATCAATTCAACTAGGATAAAATCATTAAGCACCAAAATAGTGATTAAATACTACTTGATTTTATTAAGGTTTTATAGCATGCGCCAAGACTATTGTATTAATCTTTGACAAAACTTAAAAACAAGACTCATGAAGGTTATATTAGGAAGCACGGACGGCTACTTTAAGTCCAATTTAAGGGACATTGATCCAGAGAGCTACTGGGCTATGTAGGAATCTATCATAAAATCTGGGCTATGTAGGAATCTATCATAAAACTATTATACACCGAGGTTTTAAGATTGCATTTCAAAATTCTTTCACAAAATCATTTTAAGATTAAGACACTTAGTCAAATGCCGTTTAAACCTAGTAAGTCTTTCTAAGTGTCTTCGTCATGTGACATGCAAGAATATTGTATGCCATTCTAGGTCTGATATAAGATTTGTAGCGCTAAATTTAACGAGGCGAAATATTGCTTACACCTTTTAAGAAATCCAAGATATTTCTATGCTTCTTTGGCAACAGAAAAGATATTATCTGTCCAGCTTAACTTACTGCAAATACTAATCCCAAAAATGCTTAGTCTCGGTGAATTAGAAATTAATGCTCCATAAAAAAAACCGGAAATGGTTAAGTGATGATCTTGCTTTAAAGAGATGAGACGGCTTTGGGATGATACATTATAAATTAGATTATAAATGGTTAGACGACAAGAAGAAATCGACAAGTCGAAAAAGTTTCATCGTGGATACATATAAAACTAAATAGATTTATGCAAGGGCAAGTAATATTATTTGAGTCTCTGAGAGCGAACAGTTTTATTAGCAACTAAATTAAAGTAAAAAAAATTATTTTGCCTTTATAAATTAAAAATTTAAAAATTCTCCGAAATGTATGAAATCAAATTAGTAAAAAATGCTTGGTACGAACAATGCATATAGGTGCTATTAGCCTTGTAAATAGTATAAAAGCATGGTAAAGCTCAGAAGCAAGATTTATGTTCGATTGCAAATACATATACAAACATACAAGTGTCATAAGTACGCTACGTTTTATAATGCCTTTATACAAAACTAAATCGTTTTATTTAATAGCAAATGGCATTATATCAGTCTAGGAGCACTCAGAAAGGTTTTACATAAAACCAAATGGATTTAGAATAGAATGAATTGTTTTAATCGCAACCATCCTAATATCAAACGGTTTTATTATGGCTGTACAAGTAGCAAAGAGGCTTTAATTTGAAATCGCCATTTTATGCTTAAAATGGATTATTTTAAATTAATTATTTTCGGGAAATGAAGCCGTTTCAGAACTGGGGGATATCATTTTCAAACTTTTTTTTTCAATTCCGAACGTACTTAAAATAATATCAAAATTAAATATAGTGTAAATAAAAAAAAATTATTTTACAATTATTTCTAAACTTTTCCTAATTTTAATTATTTCTGAGGCGCGTTATAATTTTTCGAGCTGTCCTATGTGATATAATCAGTAAATTTTAAATCGCCGTAAGATTTGCTACATTAAACTGTTAAAACTGCACTTAAAATAAAATTGAATTACATTCCAACATATTAAATTAATATAAAGAGGATCATATAAATCTATTTGGTTCTATTATTATTATTATGGGTTTAAAGATCATTTTTATTTTGAAGTTTCAAGTCTAAAAGGTTTGCTGAAATAGTATTTCCAATGCCCTTTTATCTTAAAAAAGGATTGAGGAGTAGTTTTATGATGGTTTTGATAACGTTATGAGGATAGGTTGATGAGTTCAAATTACGCTTTTAGTTTTTTGAAAGGTTTGATAGAGGACTGCAAATCATCCCAAAGAGTAATCCAGATAAAACCAATAAGGCTTTATATAGTTTTAAAAATAGGCCCTCATAGCTTATTGTAGCGTGGGCCCTTTTAGTTTTATAACAGGTTTTTTATGGTCGTATTAGTATTGGCTTGACTATATAGCTTTATTACAAGTTTTATGAAATAGTATAGACAACGTTGTGTAGGCTATATTAAAACTAAAATTGTTACTTGGGGGATTAACCTCAGCTCCATTTTTGGCAACAAAATGTCTGTAGTCTTAAGCAGATATGGAGAGAGAACGGTTCCCATTAGGCGCAGAAGTTTTGAAAAGGGACTTTTACGTCGACGATGTATGACCGGATCTAACAGCTTTTTTGAGTCCAAGGAAATGCAACGACAATTACAGAATTTACTTCAGTCCGTGGGCTTCAATCTGCGGAAGTGGTGTTGAAATCACCCACAATTACTTCAAAACATTCCGAAAGATGACATTGCGCTAGAGCTCAACTTTAATGAGGAATCGGAACAACACATCAAAACGCTTGGCCTGACCTGGCTACCAAAAACAGTTGCCTTCGCAATAAAACAGCCTGGCAAGACACCAAACGGATTACAAAGCGAACTATATTGTCTGACATTGCCCGCATATTCGATCCTCTAGGCCTCGTGAATCCCGTGACTGTAACGGCAAAGATTTTCATACAGAAACTATGGTCGCTAAAGCTGGACTGGGATGCAGCCATACCCACTGCAATGCACACAACCTGGCTTAAGTTTCCAGAAGGTCTATAGCAACTGAGCGATATCAATATTCCAAGACATGTTGCCTCAACTCAACATCCAAGTTCAGTACACATTCATGCGTTCTCCGACGCATCTGAACGAGCCTATGGAGCTGCAATTTATGTCAGAACAATATCGCAAGATAGGATAGTCGTAGTACGATTATTGTGTGCCAAGTCCAAGGTGGCACCCATAAAAACTACAACACTACGTCGACTTGAGTTATGCGCCGCAAAATTAGCTGCTCAATTGACTCAACGTGTTGTAAGAGATATGAAGTTGAATAGTCAAAAGATCTACTATTGGACAGATTCAGAGATCGTTCTCGCATGGATTAATGCAGAGTCTTCTTCATTTCATAGGTTCGTCGCCAATAGAGTAGATTCTATCCAGAGGCAAGCGAACACAGAGCAATGGCGACATGTGAAATCCGCTGAAAACCCCCCAGACCTCGTATCCCGTGGAATACCCCCAGAGAAATTGAAGAACTACAACATTTGGTTTTATGGACCACCATTTTTACATGGCTCAGACCAGATTTGGCCGTCTAACTATTCCAAAATGGACACTGATCTGGAAAAGAAAAAAATCTAAGATTGTGTTAACCGCCTCAAGAGAATGCTCGCCATTCAGCAGTGTCACCAAGCACGGAAATTCAGTCAAGAGGCTGCAGAGAATAATGGCATACGTTTTAAGATTTATTTATAATGCAAAGCCAAAAAATCAACATAAAAGGGGCGAGGCTTCAATAAGCATTCAGGAATTGGAGGAAGCGCTCATCGTAATCTTAAAAGAGGTACAACAAGAAGGATTCATGGATGATATCAACCAACTAAATCGAACTGGAACGGCTAACAATATAGTTCATTAATTAGCCTCGCACCCTTCATTCACGAGGAAGGTGTGATACGAGTAGGAGGTAGGCTAGAACACTCAAATCTATCATACGAGTCCAAACATCCAAAATGGCTGCCGTGTGCTCATCCAGTCACTAAGCTACTAATGACAGACATTCATAACAGCAACCTTCATGCTGGCTCCCAAACCTTACTGGCACTTACACGACAAAGGTTTTGGCCAATCAGGGGGAAGACTATTGCCAGATTGATCATGCAGAACTGTGTTCGCTGCAACAAGGTCAAGCCCAAGCTCATGACTCAGTTAATGGGAAATCTCCCCGCAGCCAGAGTTCAACCCACTAGACCATTTATAAATTCCGGACTGGACTTTTGCGGCCCCATTTGGACACACTTCAAATTAATAGGGAAACGCCCTCAAAAATCATATATCGCAGTATTCTGCTGTTTCGCTACAAAGGCGACGCATCTAGAAGTGTTGAGCGATCTGACGACACAACGATTTCTCGGGGCACTTAAGCGGTTTATAGTGAGACGAGGGCATTTTCTGAACTTATATTGTGACAACGCCACAAACTTTGTAGGAGCCAGAAATCAGCTGAATGAGCTTCAAGACATCATACACTCAAATAGATCTCAAGAGAAGATTACTTCAATGTGCCAGGGAAAGGGTATGGAGTTCCATTTCATCCCACCACGCGCCCCACATTTCGGTGGACTATGGGAAGCAGCAGTAAACTCAGAAAAATCGCTATTATACAAGGGTGTCGCTGCAGCTTCTCTGACATATGAAGAGTTAACTACACTCACATCAGAGATCGTAGCCATAATGAATTCGAGGCCAATAACCCCGTTATTGTCCAATCCGAATGATCTGAAAGCATTAACACACGGACACTTTCTTGTGGGGGAGCCCCTGACTTCAAGAATTGATTCACATACAAGTACGCAAAAAGTGGGTCCAGCGGGAAGATGGAAAATGGTGTCGCATTTAAGGCACGATTTTTGGCGTCGGTGGTCTCACGAATACCTATGTGAGCTGCAGCAAAGACACAAGTGCAAGCAGCAATCCATGAACGCTCGCCCTGGCATGATGGTGTTAATCAAAGAAGATAATTTGCCTCCCCTCAGATGGCAGCTCGGCAGGATTACCCAGGCAATACCGGGAAAGGACGACTTGGTTCGAGTTGCTGACGTCAAAACCACGTCTGGAACTCTGAGAAGACCGATACATAAACTGGCACCTTTGCCAGTTGATGATAAAGATGACGTACGAGCGAATGAAACACAGGAAAGGTTTCCGAGACGCAGAGATGACAAAGATCAAGAGGACGCAAGTCCAGGACCTGCCAAAATATCACGACGTTCGGCAAGCTCTGTACTTACCACGCTCCTATTCACGTGTCTCATACTGCCGATTCTAGGAAATTCACCAGTAGAAATATCGCCGTTTAAATCTCAGCCGGGCATATATTTCGAAAACTTAAGCTCTACCCATTTGATCTCTAATGAGTGGAATCTAGTGGTGTACTACGACATGGACAATTATTGGAAGGAATTCAACAGCATTAGTAATGGCATTAACAAACTACAAAAGATCTGTAATATCTCAACAGACACATTCTACTGGTCGTTGATTCTGAAGCAAGTCACGATTCTACAGACCGAATTGCTCAGCAATAATGAACTACTTTTATCAAATCCAAGGAAACGTAGTGCTAGAGCCCCATTGGATATAGTAGGGAATATAGCCAACTCTCTATTTGGAGTCCTTGACTCTGAATATGCAGGAAAGATGGCCTCCACTATTAACAATATGAGAAACAACGAGGATCACTTGTTGAGCTTAATAAAAAATCAAACATCCTTAATTGATTCCACTGCCAACATTTTGAAGAAGGACGAAGAAATCATCAGACACCAGTTCAATGAGGTAGATTTTCGCCTACGTCAAATAATCAACAACATCAACAACATCACAGAAGAGCTTCACCAACAAAGACTTGCACAGCTATTTATGTCATCAGCCATACAGTTAACGTTAATGACATCAATTTATCGACGCCTGCAAGCTACCATGCTAGACGTGATCATAGACACACATCACGGCAAGATAAATGCTCAGCTACTTTCTCCGAGACAGTTAAAACAAGAACTAATTACGATAAAGGACCATTTACCGGCGACTTTAAGGCTCCCAGGGAATCGCAAAACTTTGACTCAGATCTACAGTTTAATGACTATAGAAAGTCGAGTCGCCGACAAATACGTAATATTCAGAATTAAACTGCCACTGTTTGCATATGAAGAATTCGAACTATTTCGAATTATTCCTGTTCCAGTGGCAATCAATAATACCTTTATGGCTATCAAACCTTCGGCTGATTTCATAGTAATTAACCTGCATCGGGACCAATACTACCCGCTTAGCGAACAAGAATTAGACACATGTGAAACCATGGAAAAGGCTACTTACATGTGTAAACAGAAACACCTATATACAGAAGGGGAGCCAACATCAGGGCCTGTGAAATGAGTTTCATAAATCAGGGAACACCTTCACCGAACTGTCAGGTAATGGAGACTGAAAACAGTCCCAAGTGGATACAATTATTTAATCCCAACCGATGGATTTATTCATTAAAAGAAAAAATTTCAATAAATGTGGTATACCAAAAAACCGTATCAACGCAGATGCTTGAAGGATCTGGACTTCTGAAAATCCAGAGCAATTGCGCAATAAAGCAAGAGCTTATTACAATTCAAGCCCACAATGTCTACCCGAGCGCGATGCGAACATCACTTCTGCCAACGGAGAACCTGGGGGATCTTATTTCATCAAAGCACCTGAAAGAAATGCAGCACAGCCCTATGCGCTATCAAGCTCACTTGGATGAGCTCAAAAAATTGAGCGAGGGTATTGCCGAACTACAAAGAAACCAACAGTTACCAAATGAAATCAAGCCAGTCGATGTTCATCATTTCACCTTGGGCTACTCAGCACTTTTCATTGGACTACTTATTGCCGCCTGCTTGATATACAGGTGGGCAAAACAGAAATGCAGGAAGGCTGTACCGATAAGGAGTTCTGGAGAGCCTTTCACAAATAGCTTTCGTGGTGAGGAAGTTTGAACAAGCTGTTCAACGCGGGGAAGTTCTTCAGCAGCATAACATACATACATACAATAATTTCCATATAATTTAGTCATAATATAATTTGTTCAATTTCTTTCATTCTTGCATTTCTTCAATTCAAAGTCAATAATTTCGTATATTTAGCAATTATAAAAAATATTCCATTAATTGTAAATGAGGTCAATTCACTCGATTTGGAAATGTCAGTATTTTTTCGCACAAATAAATTTTTAGCAGTATTAAATTTCGTCTGGAAATTCTTTCCGGCGCCACTAAAAATGTACAATCAATCGCTTATTTGTAATAATCAGCAAACTGATCATATAAAAAGCCGATAATGGAAAATAAAGCATGCATTAAGTTTTGATTCTCAATAGAAAATTGTGTTTTTACTATACGTCGTCTCTACTTCATACACCGCGCTAATTATAGGCAGTGTAATCAGCAGTTCAAACAGTGTAACGGTCCAGGAACCCTTGCACAATTCCTCAAGGTACTGGTCCATGAACCAGTGCCATATCTAAATTACGACAAGAGTCCAAGTCCAAGAACTTGTACTCTAGCGGAGAACAAAAGCGTTCCTTCGCTATACAAACAAGGTCAATGTATCAAAACCACTGACTTTTAACAATGCACTGCGTGATTTGCTATTTCATGTGGCACACATTTTGTGTTTCAGTATATCTGGGTTTGACTACCCATTAAAACGTTTACAACATAAAAAAACATACGCAACCAATCAGATGATATTTTACACTCGAAAATCGAAATATTTTTAAAAAAATATGTTTTTTTGTGTCCAAGTGATATTTTAATCGCTTATAAGGAATTAAATTCATTCCGACTTTTATTTTCAAAAAGTTATGTTTACTTGAATCCTGCGTTTGGCCACGAGAGATGGAGCATGGTAACACTATCTTGACCTTATTATTCCTGCGGTGATTGCATCTGCAGAAAAAAACATAAGAAAACGTTCAGTAAGCGATATTTTGTGTTGGTAGCTGCAACTCTGCCATAGCGCGAAAGAGAAAACTATAAAACTTGTGCCATTCTTTTCTATAGACAATGGCAATACGCTCAGTCAAAACCGTCGTGAATACTTCCCAAGCCATGAAACACAAATCTATATGGGTGCGTTCGGAGTCCGTTCTCTAAAATATTCTATGTATATTGATACTTGTGGAAAAGTGCCAAACATTGACTTTATATGGGCTACAGAGCCTAAACTACTATCCATACAGAAAAAGTAACTTAAAGCTTGGCTCCTTACGTTCCCAAAGGCTACACTTCCTATATACCTTACTTAACAAAATAATGAAATCGTTTTGATGACAAAGTAACCTTACCATTCTACGCTCAGTATCTCTCAGATGAATGATAATTGCATGTGTGTATGTGTAGCCGGAGTCCGAATTTGTAGACAATTACAGTCGATATCATCAGCCCACGGCATAGCGACACTACAATGATTACTCAGCTGAGAGTTTTTGTTTGAGGATTCCTAGTCATTTGGTTAAAATAATTTTTTTTAAATAATTTTGTTAGAAAAGGTATTAAAATTTTATTTCGATTCGGAAGATAAGAAAGCAAGCTTGCGATTATCGCAAAACTATTTTTCTGTATGAATAGTACTTTAGGACGCTGGAGTATTCAAATCAAACTTTTGTCAATTTTACATAGGACATATATTAGAATGAGAGAACTCCGTTCGGGCTCCCATGTCGTATTGAGGGAGGATTTTTCATGGCTTGTGTAATATTCTCGAGGGTTTTGGCTCAGTCTATTGTAATAAGTCACTGGTGAAAACAGAATCAAAGGACTTCTGCTTTGGCTTTTCAAACTTACCACCCAAATGATAAATTGCGTTACGTTGGCTCTGCCATAGCCGAATACAGCTGCTACTGCGAAGTGAAGCTACACGGCGAGAGACTTTGGCCTCCAGAGACACGTTTATGTATACACTTCGGAGACATGTCTCTACAGACTTTTTCGGTCTTCGGCCTCCCGTCGTTTATTTCAAAATAAACAGGTCTCCAAGGTTCTGTCTCCGGTCTCCGAAGTTTGTTCATTGGTTGTCTCCAGGTCTCCGGAAACTTTGTGTGTTCTGGTCAGTGTAGTGTAGGTCTACTCGGAAAGGACAAGGAATAAAGTAAAGTGACAAATTGTTACAAAGAATAAAAAAATTAATGATTAATATAATGGATTTAGTACAGAAAATTTGTTTCGTCAATAGAGTTCTGGCTAAAAAAAAAATGACACATTTTTTGTCTTATCCTTTATCCCGTAAAATTTGTACATCAAGAATATATTTTTTAAGCATATTCATTTTTTGCATAACATAAAATTATCAATAACTCTTGAGATAATTCTTTCTAACAATCTCTTGCCTGACAATTAACAAAGATCTCTGGAGATCTCTAGAGACCAAACTTGCAATTTCGTGTAGGTATATGTTGCAGTCAAAGCACGAAATCCGTCAAAACCCGATTTTACTAGGAAATTCTAGTTCTAACAAAGCGCTCTCGGTAATTCTAGTTTGAACTAATATAACACAGTTAAAACTTGAATTAACGACAGCGCTTTGTTAGAACAAATATTAACTAAAGAATGTTTAGTTAATTCTGGTTGTGGCTGAATTCTGGCGTAGCTCTTAGTTAAATTTAGAACTGACTGGTTGCTATTAGTAAATTTGCGTTACAATTGAATTCTCTCGCCATTAAATCTTGATGTTTATTTAGGATGTGGCTATTTATAAATACAGTATGTATACGCAATAGGTGAGGGGGGGGGGGGGTCACTGATCTGAGCCCCCCCCCATCTGCCCCCCCCCCCCTCCTGTATATATAAATAGCCACATCCTTAATAAACATCAAGGTTTAATGGCGAGAGAATTCAATTGTAACGCAAATTTACTAATAGCAACCAGTCAGTTCTAGACTTAACTAAGAGCTACGCGAGAATTCTGCCACAACCAGAATTAACTAAATATTCTTTAGTTATTACTAGTTCTAACAAAGCGCTCCCGTTAATTCTAGTTTTAACTGGGTTATATTAGTTAAAACTAGAACTACCGAGAATGCTTTGTTAGAACTAGAATTTCCTAGTAAAATCGGGTTTTGACTATCTCTAGAGACTTTTTTTATTATGGTCGTCGGAGACCTCATTTTTTGGCCTCCACAGACAAGAGTCTTTAGCCGTGTGTAAACATTCCGGAGATCTAAGTCTATGTGAATCTGAGACTAGAGAATAAAAGTCTCCACTGTGTATCTTTAGCTTTAAGCTAGACTATTCAAAAAATTTAATACCAATACTTGTATCAAAAATTTCTTCAAATATAACATTTTGATAGTTATCTAATCTAAAAAGTAAAATGAAATTTTACTAAATTGTCTCCAATTTCAATTTATTGAGTTAAGGATTATGATGCTGATGTATGCTTAAGTATGTCATAATTCAAGACAAAAAGAATCCGTAAGATCATGGACTCATCATAATTTTTCAAAGAAAAGGTTATAATAATGTAATTAAAAAAAACTAGATGTGTTATTTTAGTTCACGTAAGTAACCCTTTCAGATGGTAGCTATAATTTTTTTTATTATATGAGAATTATTATCTATATACATATTCCCACAGCCTCCGATCTGAGTTAATTAACTTTCGTATACAATGCTCGGTAATAATATAAGTGTTTCAGAATGAAAATGTATAATTTTGCTAGGAACTTTCCCTGGTTGGAATAGTAATTATATGTAGAAATGACTAATACATTTCTTCTGACAGATGCTATTATACCCTACTAATTTTGATGAATTATTTTATTGATTGAGCCACAAATTTAAGGCAAAACTATGTACAAGAAACCCATCACCAGGAAATACTCAGCAGAAACCAAAAAATCGCTTCAGGAAAGTTTTTGTACACAGTGATTCTGCAGTATGCCTGCAATTATGAAGTCTTCTCTTCTTTAGATTTTCTCCTTGAAACAACAATTGCGATTTTCCCAGGTTCTACCTTCGGTGCTTTCCAAAACTTCCTTTTAAACATCTTGAGTGACACTAATTATCTGTGATGTCATGAACAAACAAAAGATAAGGAAGGGAGTTTCTTCTGCCTTTAGAAAGAGGCCTTTTGTCTTTTGTGGTAATGGTTTTAACGTTTATACTGCTGCAATTGCCTTGTTTGAGACACAAACATGAAAGTGTGTCGGAAAGCGTTTCCTTTGGGACGCATTTTCTTAATTTCACAGTTGTTTGAGTAAATAATTAAAAGCGCTTACCTTCTACAAATCTATATGGAAATAATATTAAAGTGGTATCTTAGAGCGAGCTTATATATATAAATATGATGTAAATATATAAAACCTTATTTTATACGCAAGTACTTGAGAAAGTAATATTTTCTATTTACCTTAATTTACTGAGTTTCTGCAGTTCATTGTGGGGGAGTTACATCTCTAACAAGAAGCATCTTCTCTTGACTATATTTTATTATGGTGTCCATCTCCAAGTTATTCTATGTTGACCTCGTGAGTGATTGTGCTACTACTCACGGTAGGCCAATGCTAAAATCTGATTTACTGTGCAATTACAGATTATTTAGAGCATGCTCATAAAACATGACAGAGAGGACAATTAATTCACACAAGTTGTTCTTTTGCCACTTCTGCTTTCTTAAAATCTGCTTTAGTCTATAAGTGCTTAGAGTCTTATAAATACCTTTCAGCTTAAGCATAATAATAATTTTTTTCCCATGTTTTTACTGACTAAACAGAAATTTGAATTTAATGCAACAATTTACAAAAATCTTCAATTCCTCAGTCCTATCCTAATCTTAATTTATCTTTTAAATTTAAAATGGGTATCCTAGTTCTAGTTGCAATGCAAGAAAGGTTTCAGTTTTTGAATTAAGGAGTTGTCAGAGTGCATGCAGCGTTCGAAGAATTTAATATTATGGTTTTATTTTATTTTTAACGATCTCACTAACCGCCACAACATGAAGCCGAACTGTTGAATGTAATTTTTTCTGGGTTTATTAAAGGAAAACTTTGATCTTAATTATATGACTCTTTATTAGCGCAAATCATAAACTTTAACAAGGCAACATGATAAGCAACTATTAATATCATTCGTGCGTGGCCCTTTAAAATGTTCTTAAGCATATAATACTTACCTAAATATTCTAAATTATAAAATTCTTTATTTACTTGAATTATTTCTTTGCTTGTATTGTTCAGTTAACGTCTTTAATAATAAATTGGAACAATTTTTAGTACTTAAAATAATTAGACAATGTTAATTTTCACTTATTAATTGGCAGACCTAGCGAGTAAAGGAGCAATCAGAATTCCAGACAAAGTTTTAGGACTCATACATATAGCGTTCTAAAGCTGATGAGTTGTCTGGACGGTATATTGGCTAGATCACAACCGTTCTTAAAAAGAGAGAACTTTGCTATCAATTTGTGCTAAGCAGTCGACAAACTGTCCACTCCTATACCGGAGACAGACTTGTGGTTTTGATATTACAATTTTTACTAAATCGCAGGTGTATCTCTATACACTGAAAAACGTTTTGATATCGGTATATACTCATGAGAACTACGACCCTAGTTATAAACCATCAATCTTTTAATACACGAACCTTTTAGAGTCCAGTTTTATATAACAATTTTGGCTGCATGTTTTTCTGATATTTAATGTTTGACATTTGTCAAGTTGAAGTGTTTGGAGTTGATGTGCTCAAATTTTGTTTTGATTTGAAACAAGTGCAAGAAAAGCTATAAAAAGATAATTTTAAGTGAGAAGGAACTAAAATGCATTATAGATATTTGGTGACAACATGTCGTTGACTTAAGATCTGCGAAAGGAAATTCTTGTCCAAAATCACAATTGCTTATTTTTCCCCATGCTTACGCAATCGCAGTCAGTTAAATACTATACAAAACCCCCATCAAATGTACAAAACTGCAAGCATAGTAAACTAAAAACAACAAATTCTGAGAAAAAATTTGTCGTATATCTCTTTTCGGTTTACCAGGCAGTAGGCAGGAAGACTAATCAATCCAATTTCCAAGAATAATGTCTCATATGAAAATATACATAAAATGAATGCAGAAAACTACCAAACCCGTACGTCTCTACTCCTCTCTAAGTTCTAGTTTTCAACATTGATGAGCTACAGCTTTAATATTTTCCTACTTGAAGTGATGTGGCACAGTTGTTGTCGCTTCTAGTAATTTTATTATCTTAAGATAGAACTCACAGCAGCAGAAAAAAATAAATAAAATTCTAAACATGAGTAAAAAATATCGGTAAGAAAATGTTGCTTGATGTGATTTATGTTTTTTGCAGAGATGAAAAGAAGCATGTGGGAGTTTCTAGGGAAAGTCCCTCGAGCTAAGCCGGACTCTATAACTCTCCATTCGCGATTCTCTAACAGGAAAAACGTGACAAGTGTCGCCATATTGAAGGACGGCTAATCTATGTGGGAGGGTCGTAGAACATTGTGGTTTTTTCCGACTGACTTAGATTCTAGGGTACACAAATATAGGTGAGCAATTTCTGAAAGGGAAGGGGTGCTTTTGGTGATGGGGGGGCGGGCTTACGTCATGTTTGATATCAAATTAAACAGGAAGGAGCGGGTAAGCGAGTAGTGTAGTTTTTTTTTTATCATTGCAACGTCATAAATGATGTTTTACCGCCGAAAGACGGATATTTTGCACTCGGGTCATATACACACAAGTTCCTATATTTTGCATACATTTCTTCCGTTCTTTGTTTCATATCCATAAGTACTCTATTGTGTACGTTCTGCTCATGGAAAGTGAATTTCCACGACTTACCACGTCTTGCAAATATGTGCATATTTGTGTACCAAAAAACTGCCATTTTTTCATCTTAAGAAGGACTGTTTCACTTCTGTTGCAGTGATCCCAAAAACCATTTACTGGAAAAACTAATTACATATCTAATTTGGAGACAAAAGGTAGATGCAATTTAAGCCTACATACAAGCTTTGATTTTTATAGCATCTCTTCTGTACTGGAAAAGCCAATACACCATTCTTGCGTGATTTAAAATTTTTAGTGGGTATTTTGAGACACCAAAATCCATATTTCTCTGTAATTATTGCAAAGATTTCAATAATTTATTTTAGTGAATATAACCAGGATATGCGGTGAATCACAAAACACAACAAAAAAACAATACTGTCAGTTGAGAAATATTGTTACTAGCATAGCCGAGAGTTTTGTCAAGCGGGAGAGTTTGGTAATTCTCAATTCAAATCCCCAAGTTACAGAATTTCCAGTGGAGAGTTAAGTGTCAAAAGAACTCTCATCTCCAGAGCTCCACCACTCTCCGTGTTAGTGAATCCGGCCCATTGGATCAGTATGAAATTGTTCATGGCATAATTGGCGTCTATAAAAGTAACTTTGCAAACGAAATAACTGAAGAAACTATAGGCAAATTTAAATGATATTTTAAAATGCTTTATACAAATAAATATCTTTAAAAAATAAAGCCATAGTTCCTTCGGTTGGAGCACCGTCAACATATTTGCTAGAATAAATCATCATCATTTTCGTCTTCAATATTTCCACCACTTCCACCACCAGTAGCAATAAGAAATCCACCATTCCACCATCATCTAGTAAAGTTAAAAAAAAAGAAAACAATAAGAAGAATTGGATGTTCTTTTAAATCGAGGGATCGATTTATTTGAAAAATTTGTCAATAAATGTATTGAACAGACAACTCTAAATTCGAACTATTGAAGCAAAATAATGAATTATTAGCAAAAATTTCAGAGAAAACTTAAAGGAAAAATTTCAACCCTTAACCACAGACGAGCGTTCCCCAGGGACCGCTTAATTCTTTGCATATTATTGCCACCGTAGGCTATTCAACTCTTGTTTTTGCAGTAGCTTGCTAGCTTTAGTTCTCTACCGAGTGCTGATGAGGTAAGTACGATTATTTGTGTTATTATTGTGGGAATGTGTATACAGCGGTAACTGGGACCGGGCGTCTGTGGTTACGAAAGTATTTTTGTTTGTAAGGAGTGCATATTTTAAGTGAAGTTCTGATCCTAGTATAAGCCAATTCACGAAAAGAATAAAACGAAGTGATATAGATTTTGAGAAAAGGGTGTCTAGAGTTTTTGATAGCCTGATTAGGACAAATTAGATCTTGGGATTTATAGGAGCCTATAGAAATGTATGGAGCAAAGAAAAGAATAACAACCTTGCAGGTGGCCTGTAACCGAAAATTTGTAATATAATTTTCTGAATTTCAGGTAGAATGGATCCTAATTCAACGAAATTAATGAATTTTTGTTATATTTTGGGTTAATTTCTTTTCTTTAGTTCTTTATTTTTAAACCATTATAATTTCTATAAACTTTAGAGGTATAGTAGTGTTATGATTTTTAGCTCCCATTTGGTGATAAGACACGTTTAAATTTCAATATTTTGTTTATATTATTTATTGTTAATACAATTTAAGTAGAGGTCCGTAGGACCTCGCGTCTGTGGTAATGTGACAGATTTATACGTCTGTAGTTAAGGGTTAAATTGCAATATGAATTAATTTAGAGCTCTTTGAACGAATTTTGAATTAAATATGAATTCACAACGAGAGCGCTCAACAAAAATATAAAGAACGGGGACTATAAATAAGAACGCCGATGAATATTCAAAGTTAGTGGTTTATTTCACAATACGTCAGATTAAATACACTATACTAAATTTTAAAATAAATATATTTCGGGGATTTCCAACTCACTAATATAATATATCAGACTATGTCACTTACTAAATAAAATATCATTTACAATAAATAATGATAGAATAACTATCAACTTAAATAAAACCAATTATGATAGTTTCAATTTTCAGGAATGGCACCAATAGGTATAAATACAAATAATAAATGGGATATGTAATACGAGATATGCACTAAATGATTCATCAAAATTTGCTCAACAGTCTAAAATATGGAATCGACTTTATCGCGTTGTGCTCCAGAACAAGATACTTTACTTCAGTCGAGACCCAAAGCAAAGTTGTATTTTGATTAGTAGAATTTTTGTTCTAGTCGATCCCCGGAAAAAAATACTTTACTTCAGTCGTGACTTAGAGCAAAGTTGTTAGTAGTATTTATTCTGGTCGCTACCCAGATTAACTATCTTTATCGCAGTCAAGAGCTAAGACAAAGTAATTAGGTTAACAACATTTATTCTAATCTAAACCTAGAATAACTATCTTTATATTAATCAACAGCCAAGATGAATTTCTTAGTATAATTTCTTCCAGTCGAGACCCGGAATAACCCTCTTTCATTACCCAAGATAAAGTAAAATTTTTAGTTGCAGTCGAGACCCGAAATAGATATCTTTACCTCAGCCGTTACCCAAGACAAAGTAAGTTTGTTAGTAAAATTAATTCCAATCCAGACACAATAAATATATTTATCACAGTTGGTACCCAAGATAAAGTAAATTTGTTAATATTATTTATTCTAGTCGTTACCCAGAATAAAATAAATTTATTAATAATAGTGAACCCAAGTCGATTCCGTGATGATGTCCAATCCCTAAGCGCTTGATGTAAAAAAACAAAGGAGAGCGATTCAAGCTGGCGTGTGACTTATATTGCCTCCTAAAATTAGTTAATTGAATGCGTACGTGTTCGTTGACGAAATTGAGAGGAAAGTGATTAAAATCACCTGGAATGCCAAATTTCCTGAACGCTACCCAATTTACTAACATTCCTCTTACAGAACATAAATTGTGTGAGCTTAAATTCGAACTTGTTCAGTGACTGAAGAATTGTATTTTCACCTGTAAAAAAATAATAAAATGTTGCACTAACATATGTTTACGCACTAGTTCAACTTCCACTAATGTAAACGTCTACTATCCAAAGTGCAGCTTCCAATAAGCTGTCAATATGCAAACGCCTACTCTCCTCTGTTAATCAACAAGAAAAATCTTAATGAAAGTTAAGCGAAAGTTGAACACAATGACATTCAGGTGGTGGCAGTGTAGCGCTAATGAAAATTTATCGTTGGGTTGTTCATTCATGTAGTTTTATTCCTTGAAATTTCCTTACTTTATTTTTTTTTCAAATTTCTTACTTCTAATTTTTGATGCAGATTAATTCAATTTGCTTTCCGTTAATTTCTTAGTTGTTAATTCTATACACTATTGCTGAAAGAAAAGAATTGATTAATATTTACCTGTCAATCGTGAACTAATCCATCACATATTGTGAAGATGAAAGACGTAGCTCCACACGGTCAGTAATTTAATTAATTGACTTTTTTTTTACCAGAATGCTGTAATACTAGATAAATCTTAATTGTGATCATTATTTGGTGTAAGTAATGTCCACAATGGCATGCGTTTTACAAGTTAATGACAGTCACATATTCGAATAATTTATCTAGATCAAAAAATACCATGAAATTATTTACTCGGTGAATGTATATTTTATGTATTGAAAAATAATTTTTACAAATATCTATGAAAGTTATAAGCGTGAAGCGAAAATGAACTATTTATGAAAATGAAAAAAAAAAGGAAAATTATGAAACAAGAAAAAACAAATATATGCTGTATGAAATTACCAAAGGTAAAATTAATTCTGAAAATCAACTCTTTTTTTTTAAATCAATGACGTAAATTTGCAAAATGAAATATTGTGACCATTTGGCAGGGATATGATAAGATGGCTCGCCTTATATAGAAAACTTTGTTCCATTTTCGTTATTCATAAAGTGAAATATTCGAATTTTTCCTGTATGTGACAAAAGAATGAATTTTTCTCATTAAAAGTCGATGCCAGAGTTAATAATATACATTTTGATACCTTCATCATTGAAATTAATTGAAAATTCGATCAATTTACTTAATTTTTGTAAAATTCGCCATAATTTGTCAATTCACTCTGTTTAATTTCGATGTATTACATTTTCTTGTCATTTCGTAGTATTGTGTGTCTTCTTCCCACTGTGAGTCTCTTTCGCACTCATTGTGGCAAATCGAATTATAAAACATCTCGAATATCCCGATTTACACGTAAAATCTCGGGAAATGAACGCGCCCTTCAAAATCGCGGTTCGATTTCACTCGATTTCGATACGCCAAATGTCTCGGTTACATAAAGTTCGACGTGTCTTGGCACTATCGTGCGCTGGTGATGATGTTTTTGTATCCAAGAGGAAATCTATAGGGTATACTAAGTTTGTTATTCCGTTTTTAACGCGCAGAAATAATGATGGTAGAGCAAAGTGGATTGGACACCACGCATAATATTAAAAGTCATTTTGTCCGTTCGTCCATCTGTCTGTCTGTCAGTGCACACGATAATTCGAAAACGCGTTTACTTAGAGAGCTGAAATCTTGCACACGGACTTTAACAAAAAAAAAAAAAAATTCAGTTCGCAACTCCGTCGTGGTGTTGCCATACAAAAATTTTGTTTTCCACAATATATTTGGACACACTGCCTGAGAACGCGTCGACATAGAGAGCTGAAATTTGGTGCATGGTGTTTTTAAAATGATAGAAAATAGAATTTTTAAAATCGACTAAATCGGGCAACCCGTTCTTGGTATTGCTATATAAAAATTTAGGTTTTTACGTATAGGTACTGTGAAAACGATAAGTCTTAGACATTTGCATGGTACTAAAAGCTTCTTCAGAATACGAAATCCTATAAAATTGGTTCTAATCATTTTTTCTATCCGGGGAATCGTTCTAGAAATACATGCGAAAAATCACTTCAAAAATCCAACTTGCACAGAAGGTGATCATACGAAATAACATACGGGCATTCATCTAGGGTATCATAAGAATTCCTATTAGACTAATTCTAGCTTTTTTACTTGTTCCATTCTGAGTTTGCATTTCAGCGCGAATAGATGCTATATTTATAGGAGACTCGATTAGATAGGTAATTACCTACAAGCATAGGTTAATAAATTACATTCATACGTAGATGGGACGCTGATATCGCTAATAATATTTCATTTGAGAATCACTAAAGTTATCGTTACTAAGCTAAGTGATATTCATTTTGGATACATTTAAATTTATCACATTTTGTCGGAAAAGAAAGGCAAAGTACCATCAATGTTATATATTGTTCTATCAACATTAGCTCGCGCTTGAGGTTTCGCTTTCATATCTCATTTAAATTCACTAGTGAAATTTATGTTCCACTTTGTGATATTTTTACGATTCGCATTGGCTTCGCAATATTTGCTAGGCATCTAGCGTGCCGAAACGGGTAGGATATGCGATTTCCAGCTATACAGGAAGAATGGGATGTAATAAATTAATGATATATATGATATGTAGATAGATAGGATGTATTACATTAATGTTATGGACTAGATGGGTGGGATCTGGAATGGTAAGATGGTTAAAAATAGTAGCGGTACATTATTTAACAATTTATGATAGACAAATCAAAGTTATGTAAGATTTGTAGATACTGCCTTTTTAAAAATTAAAAAAAAAATAAATTAACGTATTCGAAATACGATTTACTGCAATAATTGTCTCTTGCAATTTTCAAATAAAATCAAATCAAATCATTTACTTCATGTACCACCCATATTTTAGCTACGTATAACATTTGGCACTATGAGACTAAAGAGACTAACTATAGATTAACAAATCAGAAAATAAACAATAAAGCCATTACATTCATTATCATAAAAAGCAGACCAGATACTTCTTCGTAAGAGTAATACTAGAATATATACACTATGGATCAAATAAGATAATAGTAAGAGCAATCTTACACTACGCATACTAATCAAATATATAAAATGAAATGAGTAACTAAGGATAAAATGATAATAAAGAAAAATATATAATATTAGCCAGATGGACAAGCAAAAATTGTATGCAAGGGGTTGGTAAATCCTAAAGCTTTGGGACCTTTTTTCTTCAAATGTAATGAATCACACTATAAATTCTGGACAATATATCCTTTCACCTCAAATGATAGTAAACCGTCCAAACTTTCTAATAAATTCTCAATCACTCCCCACCTCCTCCAGGCAGCAATCACAGGTACATGTGAGTCTCAAATGATTTGTAATTCTTTGAGGTTTCCAAATAGTGCAAGAAAGTGCTACAGCTATAATGTATTTTGCCGACCTATAACTGTAGTCAAAAGTGGCTTAACTAGATAGTCTCTCATTAAATCAATGAGGTCTTCTATTTTAACGGTGCAGGTGCGAAACAAGCTGCGCTTACATTTTG
The DNA here is from genome assembly GCA_963930735.1 of Dioctria linearis. NCBI lineage: Eukaryota > Metazoa > Arthropoda > Insecta > Diptera > Asilidae > Dioctria > Dioctria linearis. Next base: position 102,965,659 of record OZ005740.1, read on the forward strand.
CCTTGGTTTCGAACAGCAAGATTGAAATAAACTTGGCAGGCCTCGCACAATCTCAAATTGATTTTTAAGGCTATTTGCATGTAAGCCTCTATACAGATTCGCTGTAGATGTAGTGTCATGAATTAAATATGCCACGCAGTTCTAAGTCGAGGACAGACGCATGAAGGTACGACTTAAGTGCAATCCAAAATGGCAATAAGAAGAAACCAACTGACATGATTAACACGGCCAAAGAACAAGAAAGAAAGCTAGAATTTATTTAATCTAATTATTAAGATACTCTAGATAAATGCACGAATGTAATTACGTGTTCACCCCGCTGTACACGTTTGATTGTTTAAGTGGTTATTTACATCAATTTCTGGAACGGTTCGTCGGAAAATAAAACTTATTATAACGCATTTCATAGGATTTTATATACTGAAGAACTATTCAGTAAAATAAAAACTCAATAATCGTTTTCACTGTATGTATACGCAAAAAACCTCAATTTTTGTGTGGCAAACACTCGCAAGGAGTTGGTTGCCAATTTAGGCTATATTGGTATTTGTATTTCCGAATATATGGTAAAAAAGTGCAAAAGTTTACTCCAGTATCGTGAGTACGGACAGACAAACATCTAAAAAGCTTTTGATATTATTGATGGGTGTCCAATCCATTTTGCTCTACCAGTATTTTTTTTGAATATTATAAACGGATTGAGAAACTTAGTATATCCTATGCGATTTCTTCTAGAGTATAATAAAACCAAAAAGGCATGAGTCTTTGGCGGTAACTTTTTTTATATGTCACGCAAATAGAAGTTTATGGTGAAATAAAATGCCAAAATCTTGAGTTTTATATAAGTACTCGCTTAGTAGAGTTATTCATTGTGTATTAATTTTGAAAAAAAAAATTAGCACCCTTCTTCAAGACGAAAGATATCTCTCTGTAGTAAGAACTATGTCGAGGCTATGAGATATACTGATAGGATGATAATTTAACACCAACCTGGTTCACCTCATTTAAAAATCGGTGTAACAAACCTATGCTTTAATATATCCGGATAAAACTTATTATCAGTAGGATATCTGACAAATTGGGTTTTGCCAAAAGTTTTATTTATCTTGTAAAAAGTATTATGGATATCGTCAGATCCGGGGTATTTTAATAATGTTAAATACTTCCTCGGTGCATACAGCATTAACTACATAAAATCTTAATATTCGAATTACTTTATCTTAAGAATTTCTGTAGACTGTTGTAGTTTTGCTTACAGAACATTTGATAATTCGCATAAATATGAGAGTTACGGTTTTGTGAATTAAGCGAGGTAGTTTTTCGTTCTTTTTGAAAAGAACTATCAAATAATAGCGGCTTAAGCCCAAACTTAAAAGTTAATTAAAATTAATTGATAAACTTCTTTCGGTGCAGTGTTGTGCTTGTAAAAGTTCTAATTTGAATACAATGAAATTAGTACTGAGTACGATAAATTGTATTTTTACATTCATTGTTTTCTAATAATAATTGAAATTTTGCTATGATTTGTTGAAATCTTTGGCCACCATTGTTATTTACTAGTATAATATTATGAAGGTCTTCGTCGAAACATTATATTGAAACCTGACTGGATCATGCTATCATGTACATAATATAATATGAATGTACATTTACATATGTATATGTACATACATATGTTATGTATACTTACTCCTTTAGCCATAGCCATGACCGTAATAAATTTTCTATTCAACTCTACGGTCAGCCATAGATTATAATTTAAATTATCTGTCGAATATTCAGTATAATTTAAGTTGCATTTAATAGGTATTTTCCACATATATCCTCCAATGTTAAATTTATTTCAGAGCGAGCTGGCCGGACTCACTATAGGTATACGTTCATTTTATTGATTATCGGCCCGGACTGCTCTATTCGTTTCATTCAAATGGTTGAACCACCATCCGAACGAAATTCCAACTTTCAGCTTGAAATATCTCAAATGCAAATTTATGCATTGAAACATTATTGAACCTGGCGAATCTATGAAACTCACGAATGTTGACATTCCAACTTACAAAGAGCACGTGAACCGCAGATGGAGGAGAAAGTTTTTTTTTAAGAGATTTTGATTTGGATTTTATCATAAAAATGACTTGATAACAATAACAATTGGATTGATGGGCGGCGTATAGGCAAATTCGATAAAATTACTTTAAGGAAAAAACAAAAATGAGAGTAAACATTTGCTTACAATATTTCCGCATCTTCTCTAATTTATTCATTCGCGGAACCCCAGCCGAAAGTTGGGTGAATCAGCCAGTGGGTGCGCTTTGATGTGGTTTTGAGGGACGTACAAAGTGATTGAGCTTCCGGTCGATATTCAATTTTCCGCCCGCCTCGCCTGGCCAAAATGAAGTTTGTCTGGTTGCTAAAGCGGATTTCACTTGCAATTGTAAGAAAAGTTTGTACGGAATACGAAACCTGATTTAGAATGTTGTACTGACTTTACTGCACATGCATAGATGCAAGATGATCAGAAAACCATTGTTGATTAATGTACATAAATAGTGCAATCTTTGCTCGCTCATTACCGAACTAAAGCTTGTATATAGTCACTTCTATCTTCTACATTGATTCCCCAAAAAGCATTCCAAACACATTAAAAGCACCCATGAATATCAATGAACGCGTATATTCTATCCTGTAGTAATCCTTTGGCATAATATCAACTTATATGTGCACAAAGACCCGCCATAATTGTCTATGCCACTAGAGTACTAGATGAACATGAAACACACCGAAGCGCGAGGAGGCACAATCTGGCATAGAGGAATAGGTTAGGTTCTCATCCCGGCATTTGAGATTACTAAGAGCATAGGCATGAAAATTGTTCCTGTTGAAGTATATATTCAAGGGTAATGCTGCTTGCGTTATTATGTTCGGGCACCGATTGCGCTGTTTAATTTCATAAACACCCGCGGGAATTATTTTCACATTGCACTCGTGGATGAAGTGGGTTCTAGTACGAGCGTTTCTCTGAAATGGTATTACACTTGGCGCTGCCACTTCAGAGCCCAATATCCGGGAATCGTGTCAGCCTTGTCAGAAATTAACTGCTGGAAAATTTGTTTTTACCAGATTTACCCGCTTGGTTGGCTCTAAATTTGTAAAATTGTTTAAAACAATAATCGGCACTTATGTAGCCGTGCGAAACATTGAGAGGCTATAAAGCAGAATAGCTGCATTATTCTCACCATGATATGGCATAGATTTACCTGCTGTAATAATATTCCTGAGAGCATTTTGAATGCTAACTAATTGGCTTTATTGAAAATTACATGAAAAATCCGGTTTCATGACAAAATGTAACTATTTATACAGAACAATATAGCTATCCAAAACGATACCACCCGACGCTACCAATCGTATGGTGACCAGCCGCGGTATTCTAAATTAACTTTACGCACTATTTATGTCGTTTGTAAAGCATATTTAATTAACATCAGTTTGGTGCATTTAGAGAAGTAACGCCTATTCAAGCATACCATGATAATCTCGAAGTCTTCATTTTACTGTACTGAAATTGTAAGACTGCAAGGAGTAAACTCCTGTCATAATTATGATATTATTATGCTATATTTATAATACCATAACAATTACTTTCATAATCTCTAGCGATACTTTGGTTTCGCTATGAAAGTAAGTACCTATAGTACTTCGATTTGGCCGTTCATTCTCTGTGAATTTTCGAGCCTTCCTTGGCCTACTCTAGAAATTTTCACCCCTCAAAAATGATGGTGCCGATACCAGCGTTTACTTTCTGGCGTTATGTTGGAGTACACACTTGGAAGATTCACAGTCATCCAAGCTGAGGTCCTCCGGGTTGAGGTCTTCACAATCGCAATGGCAATAAAGTTTGTTTCTGATATAGTAATCAAGGAAAACGACTTCCTATCCTTACAGTCAGGAAGCTTGGATGGCTCTTAATGGTCCTCGCATAACATTAAGGTTATAAGGGGACTAAAGGACATGCATGGTGTGTCTGCATTGGGATACCAGAATACACGGGAATTATGAAGAATGAAAGAGCGGACGTGCTAGCCAGGTTTCCTTTCTTGGAGCTTTCTACTAACGGTTTTTCCTTCTCGTTCGCATCTCTCATCAAAACAGAATAAACAACTTGAATTATTAGGCTGGTGCCCCACTGAAGCGAGCGCAAGCAAAGCAAGACAGAGTTTTCTGCTTGCAATTAGTTTTCATACTCAATATACATACGCGTGGCCAAAAATTGAGCATTGCTCACTGAACCGAGCAAAATAACGTTGAAATGTTTGTCAATCGAAGAGAAGTCGGCTGACAAACGAATTGTGCTATATCTCAAATAAGTAATGCTAGATTCCATGTTAAATACCGGACTACTAATAATAAATAAAAGGGTAAAATTGAAAATTGCAATTTTGAGGAAATAGGAAGAACTTTATATTCAGAAAACATGTATGCACAAAGGATTGTTTGGTCCTTCATAAGAATAAAAAAATATTTTTATCAAAAATTTGTTCTTATCACCAATTTTAAATATTCGATTTAAGAAACCCAAAAGCTGTGCCTTAAAATGACCTATCACACGCTGCACCCCAAAATGTAGTCTTTTCTGTATTCTGGCACTAACTGAAGTTTTTACTGGATTTGCTTACGAAAATTGCAAAAAAACATAGGAAGTGTCACTTTTTGGATACAGAGTGTAAAGATCATTTTGTAGCTAAGATGTAGGGCTTCTTAAATACAGTATAAAATTGGTGTTAATGACATGATAGTTGCTAAAAAATAGTAGTTAAATCAAGAAGAAAAGCGAGTACAGTTTCTATCACCCTGTAACTGCGAAACGGTTGATATTGCCGCCACCCCCCCCCCCCCCCCCCCCCCCCCCTTCCAGTCAATGTTTTGGTTGGCTACGTGGGTGGAAATACCTTGTATATATAACAGAAATTGTTCGTTGGGATATAATTTATAATACAATGAAAATGTGTTGATTTTCGTGTTCTGTCATCTAAATAAATAGATTTTTGATTAAAATTCATAAATACTCTATTTTAATGAGAAAATATGCACACGTTTTTATTACATTTTGTTGTATAAATGAAAGTTTTTTTTAAGTATTGGCTCTTAATGGACAAAGTTTGGCTCCTGATAAAACAACATTGTATTCTGGCGTAATCTCACTACGTTTAGATTTTTTGCGAAGAAAGAAAAAGTTTATTTTCCTCGCTTACGCCTGACAAATTCCTTTTCTTAACAATCTTCAAGAGATAAAAGTAACAAGAATTCGCATCTACTTTTAGTACTTACAAGTTTTCCCTCTTAAACCCAAACCACGGATGTATAAGCTCTCAATGCAGATATACGAAGAAGGAAACGTTTAAGAAAAGAAGCGCAGTTCCTGTTCAATGAAGAAAATCCTGAAAAAATCCATTTGCTCCCCAATATATGTGTACTTCTCGCCATTTATTGCTAGAAAATATCCCCTCAATATGCTGTAAACAAATCCTTGTATATCGATGAGATTTGAGATAAAGGGCCAGCGTTGTGTTCGCATACGAAAAATCTCCAAATTGTGTTCGCATACGAAAAATCTCCAAATTGTGTTTTGGAGCATTGTATCTGATTTTATTTCTCCTTTTTTTCAAACGGATTTGATTGTCTTCCTGTCAGCATCTGTCTGGCACATTGACTTCAAGCCCCTGCCTGGCAGATTTTTAGCTGGACTGAATAGAACACCTCCTTTTTACATAAGGTATGTACATATATAACATAATGGTAGTACACACATGTTTACGTCATTAGAGTAAATTGGGACCATAATTGCAGCCCACGCAGTCTTTCGAGCCATTAGTCAGGAATATTGCGAACAAGTTTTGTGCTCAAGCTAACGACAAATGACTTCCCCCCAACTTTTAATTGCCCGAAAATTTTAGGAAGGGTAGGATAGAAGAGTATTTACGAAGGAAGACTTTTCTGTAAATGTCAGTTAAATTGGGGAGAAAGTGGATTAATAAGTGCGCACCATTTGAATAATAATTAGGCCTCGGTTAAGGGCTATCTGAGCGCAAAGGGGGCAGTTGAAGATAAAAAGGTAAATCCTCAAATAAAGTGACAAGATTAAGGGGGTGCGAAAAGGTTAAGTCAAATTAAGTGATCACCATTAGCGTGTTAAATGAGGACGTTTGTACGTTGGACAGCAATTTGCATCTTTTCAGCAAAAAATTAAGAAGTTTTGTTTAACTGGTTACAATTTTACTTAAGTTACTTAAGGGAGGAAGTGCCAATTGTTGGAATATACGTAATCAGTCCTATGAGACTTATTAAAATGAGTCCGGTAAAATATACCCCACCCACGGAATGGCTGCCCCTACTTATAAATTATTGTTTTTTTTTCTATATGCCTACAGAAATTACCTACTTGAATTCGACATTGGAATGTTGTTGACACAATAATCTCTTTTCTATTAAGCTAACTTTCTATTGACTATCAGAACCAGCTTAACACAAGCTCGCTGCATGGACACGTTTAATAAATAAACAGTCAACAATACATGCGTTTCATCACTTAGTCGGTGTTAGTATTAATATCTTAAACTAAACATAAAGAAATCACCAGATGAAATTACATGCAATGCAACATTGAAAAGAAAACTTTAAAAGAAAATTAAATAGAACTAAAGAGATTAAATATTATATAGACGTTTTTGTAAAACATGCTTAGAAACGTATACAGCAAAATGCTCGGCCATATTATTAACAGTAATACACATGCGATTAATAGGTTCGTACATACCAAAGTTAGATGTTGAGAAGTGAACATGCATGAGAGGCAGCCTTTTCAAATTACGCATACTAACACGAAAAGACAATTTGTGAAGTAACAACGGAGAGTCAATATTCGCGTTTATGCTATGCGACGTTTCTGTAGCGAGTGCATATTTAAAAGTTACACGCGATCCTAGGGTGTAAGAATTAATGAATTATTCCAGGGTAGGTGCCTGAGAACAAATCGTAAGAAGTTCCACTAATCAAACTCGATACGGTTGATGTGTGTACCGTAAAATAGAGACCAGGAGGGTGATTCTGTGCTCTTTGTCGTTCTATTTAGTCGTGAATTTTGACATATTTTGTCGAGTTTTTTCTTTTAACACAGTTCATTTTGTGTCTTCACTATTATATACCACAAAATGAACTATAATGACTTTTCGATGAACAAACGTCAAAAAACACGACAAAAATAATCGACAAATTAGTCAACTGCTCCCAGAGGTTGTGACAAAATTTTTTACACTGGTAAATGGAAATTCTACACCTAATTAGAGCAATTCAAGTGCTTAAATTCGAAATAATATTTTGCATTTGTAATGTGAATGTTCATTCTACGTCATGCAAGGCTTGCTCAGCTGAATAAAAACACGAAAAAATCAGTAGAAATGTTCATTTCATTTAGTCGATTATTTTGACATTCAAGTTCGACAAAATCCACAGAATCACCCTACAGACGTGGCTGTAGTATTCCAGAAGGGCTCTCACACGCTGTACAAACGCAGTGTAGTGGTGGGATTCGAGAACTTTACAGACCAAATTTTTATAAAGCCCAGCATAGAACTACTCTTTGATACCATGAGTTTATATGGGAGACAAAATTCAATCTTTGGTCACATTTGACACCCAAGTCACAGACAGAACTAACACGACAAATACATAATAAAATCAATGAAGAAATTGTGACAGAAGAGAAAACAAAAAAAAAAAAAGTAAAAAAAAAAGTAGAAGTCTGTGAGTACTTGATCTCGTCATGTGAAGTTCCTCAAGTAGTTGCGAAAAGAATAAAAGACAACTTTAATAAATATACCAAAGAATTATGTAAATAATAGCACGGCTTTCGGCGTGTACTAAATTTAAATATTCAAAAATAGAAAAGCGGAGAAACCTAAATGTTTATTAACTAAATCGATGGGATTCCTTCCATGAAGGACATCCAAAGTTTAATAAAAGCATACTTGGCTAGAGTTTTCGACTCTAACAAACAGCGACGATAGTGACAGTGCCGCGTCAATCAAAAGGAAAATGGCATTAAGGAGAAGTATTACCCCAGACAAAAGAGTAAGATATTAAAAGTGAAAGGCAACGTGAAAGCAAATACCAAGTTAAAACTAAAAGTTAAAGAACTAACAAATAGAAGTGTGCAAATGCGAGCAGATGTAGTAGATGTAAAATGAACAAAATTTCGGATAAAATAAGCCATACAAAATTCAAAACAATGATAATGCCCCTATGCCTGTCCCTAGTGGAGCTGACCATACTTCAAATATACAAGAAAATTCCCCTATGCCTAGCTCTAGTAAGATCAAGCAATTCAACATGGATTTTTCTCCAAAGGTGGATGAAAACACTTGAAATATGAAGAGCAAATCAAGAATATACAGGTAGCCAAAATTTATTGTTAGAAAAATATGATGATTTAGAGAGTAAATTTTATTTCGATAAGCCAAATAGCAATAAGAAAATAACATAACACTAAAACCAACCCAAAACACAACAAACACTAACCAGTTCGACTTATGCGAGTCAATAGAGCTGACGGACAGTCCTGATTTGGTCTGTTAAATTTACTGGCAAAAAACTATTTGCGTTCGGCCATTTGACTAGTCAGTTCACAATAAAATGTCGGCAAGCGGTGCTGACATAACTATTCTATATATGTATATCTAACGATTTTTTTTCCATAATGCGTCATTTTTCTCTAAGAAAGAAAGATTAAAATGTATATGAAATTCTTTTCAGTTATTACCCACTTAGAAATATAAACACAAATATCCACTAGCGTCTACCTTTTATTTCCAATTTCCGCCGTTTGACAGCTTATTTACTAGTCTGTACTGACTGGTCAGAATTCTCGTCAGTACAGACTAGTGTCCCGTCACCTGAGCTCGCACACGTCTGACAATGCTAATGCGGAAGCTCAACGAAGTATCATTCAGTAATTTTTTTAACGACCACCGGAAGACGGACGCGGTTGACATCTCGGCGCGACGCACGTATTATTTTTATACTGTAGATGAAATCTATAGGGTATACTAAGTTTGTCATTCCGTTTGTAACGCACAGAAATAAAAAAAAAAAGTGGTAGAGCAAAATGGATTGGACACCCCCGCATACAATTAAAAGTTATTTTGATTTTTGCTGTCTGTCTGGCCGTCCGTCCGTCCATCCGTCCGTGCGCACGCTAACTCGAGAGCGCGTTCACTTAGTAAGCTGAAATTTTGTGCACGGACATTAAAAGAAAAAAGTAAAATTAAGTTCGAAAATGAGGCAAATCGGGTAGCTCCTTCATGCGGTTGCCATACAAAAACTTCGTTTTCCACTATATATTTGGACACTACCTCAGAACACGTCGACATAAAAAGCTGAAATTTGGTACGTTGTGTTTTCATAGTAATAGTAAAAAAAATTTCAAAATGGACTAAATGGGACAACCCCTTCTTGGTATGGCCATACAAAAATGTTGGTGTTTTACATATACTTTGAAAACGATCAGTCCTAGACATTTTTAGTGTACTGAAAGCTTCTTCAGAATAAGGAATCCTATGAAATTGGTTATAGTCATTTTTTCTGTCCGACGAGCCGTTCTAGAAATATAGGCTAGAAACCAATGCAAAAAATCAAAATTGCTCAAATGAGTGACCATGCGAAATTTCATACGTGCATTCATCTAGGTAGGGTATCATAAGAATTGGTCTTAGACGAATTCTAGCTTTTTCACTTGTTTTAGATAAAGTTTATATTTCAATATAAACTCGCTGAGTGTTTAATGTTTTAAAGAAAAATTAATCACATTATATCCCCTTTTCCACTCCACATCCTGACAAAATCAGAAGTGGGATCAGTGTGATTGTTTTATACAAAAAACGAAACGAAAAACCAAAAATGGAACGCATTTCGCCGTATTGTGATAATTTTCATGTATTATTTGTAAAATCGGACAAATAAAACGAGATTCGTACAGTGAAACCTATTAACGGTTCTAAAGATTAAAACAAAAAATAATCATTGTTGTGTACCTTCGTTTGTGTAGTTTAGTCATGAATATGGGGGCGGAGAAAACGCAGAAATTACATATCGGTTCTTTTAAACTAAAAAAGTTAAAAGAAATTTGTCGTGGATTGGGCATAGCGTGTGCGGGAAAAAAATGCGACTTAGTGAAACGTATTATATTGGTTGGAAATATCTTTTCATGTTTTTCTCGATGTACACAACAGCACAGTAAGCAAGTAGCGAAGAAAAGCAATAGTAATATAGTAAGCCGGAACATAAATTGTTAATGATGTTGATTCGCAGTGGTGATCACATTTACATCGTATCAAAATTAACAGCTGGGAAAGAAGTCCTTTGCAACTTCACTATACTATTTAAGCAACAAACACGCGCACAGACATTCCCCCAACAACATAAAAGACAAAATATTAAACAGGTACAAGTAAAATGTCGTTGCATCACCGCCGTCGCGTCGTTGTCAGCGCCACGCCAATTGTCAAATGAAATGAATTCAACTCACCTTCTCCTTCTTTAGATAATATCACATGTGTAAGATAGCACAAATTACTAAACCTGGTATCTGATCGTAAAAAGCCAACTAATTGTGAAATTTTTTGTGGCAGTAACGGCAAATAGTCATAGATTTTAAATTTTTTTTGGCAGGAATGGCAAATAGTCATAGATATTCTAACAAGGGTCATAGAGTGGTAGATTGAAAATATTGGGTTCAAATAGTGGTAGATCTATGACTAAAGTCTTAAAGTGGCAACCCTGGTTGGAACACAAACAAATCTTTCTCCATATGCTGCTCCATATTCATATATCTCTTCATTGGCTGACGCCCAAGTATGCATTCCGGCGAGTCTGCGTACTACACCAACTGTTCATACAACGAATAAAGAAATTAAAAGAAACGTAGAATTGGGATGACAAGTTACTGATTTTTGCAGTGCAATCGAAATTAAAAGGACCAGCGAAGTTATGGGCGGATTGTGGGACAGTTTTTACTGTCTGGTCTGAATTTATAAAACATTTTCTAAATGACTTTCCTGTCATGACAAAAATCGCGGATATACACATCGAAATGATATCTGCAAAAGGAAAATTTAACGAAACATTAGAAGAGTACTATAACAAAATGGTGGCGTTGAAAAATAGATTTGCCGGAATCTGCAATTATAAAATACATATTTAACGGAATAAATGAAAATAATTTCAGAAATACGGTTGCCACGCAACATTATACGCTTTGCAACGATTTATTGCAATTTATTAAAATAAGTCCAACCGTCAATCCGACTATAGATTTATCAAAACCATTCGTAGCTAAACACAAAGTTAACCACCAGTCTTCTGTTGCAGCCAATTCTACGAACCAAACTTCAAAAATTATTGAAAAAAAAAGCCAGTAATTTGCTATAATTGCTCAAATATCGGACATATTTGCTTTCGTTGTCTTTTTCCTCAATAGAAGGAGCGTTGTTCCAGTTGTTTCAAAACGAATCACACTACTGCTCAGTGTCCAACAAAGCAAGAAGAAAATTCAGTAACTTAAGCAAATGTTTATATCATCGAATAGGTACCGGATACTACATCAGAAGTTATAAAACCCATTGAAATAAATGGAAAAATTATTAATGCTTTCATTGAACCCGGAAGTAATAGAACTTTAATTCAAAATCTCTCGCGGTACAAATTGGTATCATTGAGGGATGTCAAATTATTATAAATGGATTCGCTGGAAGTAGCTACCATTGTACGGAACAGTTGAAAGTAAAAAATAGAATTAATGAGAACATTTACGAAACTTATATTTTAGTGGTAGACAATAAATACCTGAAATATGAAATTTTACTGGGACCGGATATCCTCTGCCAAGAATGCCAGTGTTTAGTTATCCAAGGAGAAGAGTGTTGGTTAGAAAAAAAGCGAAAGATCTGTGTAGAAAACGATTTGCCCTCTGAAAAGGTTTTGGAACTTTATAATACATTAAAACGTCACTCAACATGTTTCGCTACGAATCTAAATGATCTAGGCAAATGTTCTAGTAGTAAGATGCAAATAAAATTAAAATTAAATGACAATAAAAATTATCGAAAATATGAGAATGAAATAATCCGACCTTCAGAGTCCCCCTTTGCTTGACTTGTTGTGTTAATTGAGAAAAAGAATGGAAAACATCGCCTATGCGTCGATTATCGACAGCTAAATAATCTCACAGTAAAATTACCGTATCCAATGCCTAATCTATAGGAGCAGTTCGCCTATTTAGCTGGAAATAGATTTTTCACCACTTTGGATTTGAAAATGGGGTATCTTCAAATTGAACTCGAAGAAAGCTCGAAACAGTACACCGCGTTCGTCACTCACCAGGGACATTACGAATATAATCGGATGCCCTTTGGGTTAGTGAATGCTCCGAGTGTATTACAGAGTATTATTAACAAATTAATACCTAAACTAACTGCGGGAGAGGTAATGGCTTTTCTTGACGATGTTATCATACCTAGTAACGATATAAATAGCGGACTACAATGATTAGAGAGATTGTTAAAGGAACTGAGATTGGATAAAGGCAAATTTTTAGAACGAGAAATTTCCTACCTTGGACACGTGAACGACGAGAAAGGCATTCGTCCTGGAGAAGAAAAGGTATCGGCAATAGGTAACTTTAAGGAACTTGTGAATTCCTCGGATTAAGCGGATTTTTTCATAAGTTTGTGAAAAACTATTCACTTATCGCAAAGCCATTAACCGGTTAATTAAAAAGGGCTGCAGAACATAACTTTATATGGGGATCTCCGCAGCAAAATGCTTTTAATGAACTGGTCCTAAATCTAACAAATAGACCGCTATATGATTTTAACGCTCAACATGAAGTACACACGGATACTAATAGCATTGATCTGACTGGTGTGCTTTTGCAATCCGTGGACGGCAAAACCTGGAAACCAGTTTGCTATTATAGCCGACAGTGTACCGATTCCGAAAGAAAGTTCCACAGTTATGAATTATAGGTGTTAGCGGCCGTGGAATCCATGGATCGTTTAAGAATATATGTGTTGGGAAAACATATTCGTCTTTTTACAGATTGCTCTCCGATTGCAAAGACAAAAACTAAGACCGAAATTATTCCACGTGTAGCCAGGTGGTGGTAGAGACTATTGGAATATGATGTAGAATTCGTACATAAATCAGGAGGCCAACCAGCTAATGTAGACGCGTTAAGCAGGGCACCGGATGAGCCTGCTAAGGACGCGGAAGTCGCTGGATTTGTGTTAAAGTAGCAGCTTATACCGACGATTTGCTACTGACTATGCTGCTGTAGGATGAAAAGCTAATTCATATAAGAATGAAGTAAAGGATGAACAGGAGAAACAATTTCGGACGGAATATAAATTAATAAAAAACCGCCTATATTGCCGTGGAGCTGATGGTGAAAAATTCGAAGTACCTAAAGAAGTACGATGGAGAATTACTCAATATAGCCACGATGAACACGGACATTTCCGCACAGAAACAATCATTTCTCGAATAAGTAATCAGTTTTAATTTCCTAAATTACGCAGGTACGTCATACTACACTTCGCTTCATGTATATCTTGCAGTTACAATAAAGAGAAAAGAGAAAAACCGGAAGGAAGTCTTCATCTGTCGGAATTAGACCCAATTCCATTTACAGTTAGGTACATATCGATCATTTAGGCCTTTTATCTTGAGCAAAAAGGGAAGCATGTATATAGTCGCCATATCAGATGCTTTTAGCAAATATCTGATTGTAAAAGCAGTAAGGAATACAACAGCTATTGCTGTGATAAATATTTTAAATGATTTGACAAGTCATTTCGGGCTTCCTCAACGAATCATCACGGACCGTGGTACCGCTTATACCGCACGGATCTTCGAGGATTACTGTAGTACCCCACGGGCGGTGAATTGCCAAGTGGAAAGAGCCAACCAAACCATACTATCGTATCTACATATATTTGTTCAAGTAGGAATTTATTTGGATTCTCCGGTATATAGCCAAAGCTAAAAAATGTTTTTAATTTTTTATTTCGTTACATAACCCATTATATTTTTGGTGACAAATTTCAAGTCTTGGTTTGACTCATCAACAGGTCGCAAATATCGAAATTGAGTGACTTGAAAAACAAATGAAAAAATGGAACAAAGAAACGAATGAAAAAATTAAAAAAATTGAGAAAAATAGAAAAAAAAATTTTATTAAAAAATTTAAAAAAATGTAAAAAACCAGACGTATTCGAAACTAATCGAATCGGTATACGCCCAGAGTGGGCTGAAAAAATAAAAAAAGGAATAAGAAGAGGCGTTTCGTGTTAGCAGAAAACCTTATACTCACCGGTACAGCTAGAATTTTTGCCTGCTGTAGACGCTTGAAACAGATTAAATTGATCTTCTCTCATATACACTCTCAGAATAAATTCCTGCTGTGAATTATATGAGGCAAAAAACACTCCTATATTATTCAGGAGCCAAGACACACCTCAGCTTGGTGAGTCCAAAAACATGGCTGTCAAACAATTTTTTCAGATAGAGAAAAGATTATCTAATAACCCATCCATGTACAAATTATTCAAAGAGTGCATAGATGAGTACGCTCATCTTGGTCACATGAGGCCGATTCCACCTACAGATAAATCATACGATAATACCCCTTTCTACTATCTACCACACCATGCAGTGCTAAAGGAGAGCACCACTACAAAGCTTCGAGTTGTGTTTAATGCATCAGCACGTACTTCAAATGTCAAATCATTAAACGAACGTCTACTAGTTGCTCCTGCAAGTGTGCATTTACCGACAGACATAGAAAAAAAGTATAGAATGATCCAAATGACACCAAAACATCAACATTTCCAAAGAGTAGCCTGGATAGATAGTCCAAATGAAAACTTAAAGGACTATGCCTTGACCACGGTCACATTTGGAACTACACCAGCAACGTATCTCGCCATCAAAACACTACAGCAATTAGCAAAGGATGAAGAAAGTAACTATCCTCTTGCAGCAAGAAGTATAATGCCGGGACTTTTATGTGGACGATTTGGTCTCAGAAGCTCACAGTTTGAACGAAGCACTACAATTACAAAACGAACTTAGAAGCGTTAGCCACAGGTACTTTTAACCTACGTAAATGGACTGCTAACCATCACGAACTATTCAGGAATTTACCACTAGAATACCGACAGTTGAAAAAAAATTTAGAATTCTCAGAATATGAGTCTATTAAAACTCTCGGCAATCATTGGTATCGAACAACTGACTCTTTCTCCTTTAGAGTCAGTGTCCCTGAGCCAAAAACAACATGTACAAAGCGAATAATTTTGTCTGAGGCCTCATCTCTTTTCGACCCATTGGGATGGTTGTCACCTTGTCTAATCACAGCCAAACTTCTCATTTAGAAACTCTGGCTCTCAAAATGCGATTGGGACGATTCAATACCCTTGGAAATATCAACACAATGGAATCGTTTTAAGGAGCAATTACATATGATACAAAGCACTCAGATTCCACGTTGGCTAGGCTATCAGCGTAACTCAACAGAGATGGAGCTAGAATTAGAGAAAGTTAGGATCATAGCATGGACAGATTCCAACATAGTCTTCGCCATGGCTTCGTAAACATCCCTTCACATGGATAATATTCGTGGCCAATCGCATCTCCGAAATCCATGAAAATATTCCACAGGGCTATATGGAAACATGTCACTTCCAAAGACAACCCAGCGGATGTAGCGTCAAGAGGTATTCCGCCAAACACCTTAGTTACAAATTCAATGTGGTGGAATGGCCCAAACTTGCTACATCAAAATGAGGAGTTCTGGCCGAAACAAGCAAAAGGAATACAAACTCAATTAGAGTACAAAAGGCCAAAGGCTCTCACCACCACTATCAATGAGCATATACATTTGCTCCCCAAATATTCATCGTTTCGGAAGACGATGAGAATAACCGCATACTGCCTTAGATTTATCAGTGGCTTGCGCAAACGACGAACTATTACCCAATACATGAGTTAAAAAATGTTACCTAATACTTATCAATACATGAGTTAAAAAATGCAGAACGATGCCTAATAAAAGTTCTACAAAATAGCTCCCTTCCTATCGAAATCTCCCACTTACATAAGAACTTGTCCCTCATCCACAATCGACTCGGGAGAGCATTCTGCGAGTTGGAGGTCGTCTCTCAAAGTCTCAGTTAAGTTACGACCAACAACATCCGATCATCCTCCCTAAAATCATCACATAACAAATATTCTTACCGACCACATTCACCATTACACCCTACATGGAGGCACCCAACAATACTGAGCACTATAATAAACCCACTATTGGTAATTAAATGACACGCAATACGATTAGATATCGCATTCACAAATGTGTGGACTGTTTTCGTTTCAACACAAAACACCTAGCTCTCAGTTAATGAGCTCTCTACCCTCAGCTAGATTCAATATATAATTACCATTCCAACACACTGGGTAGATTACGCAGTCCACTTGTTATGAATACATCAACACTAAGAGGAACAAAAATAATCAAAGCTTTGTATTTGTCTATTCGTTTGCTTTGGCCACCAAGGCCATACACATAGAGCTCGTTTCTGACTTGTCAACACCAGCTTTCATAGCCACCTTGAAGCGATTTGTTGCACGATGGCGCCTCTGCTCTCACATCTACTCTGACCGAGGCACTAATTTCATTGGAGGCTAATAGACTCTTACCATCAAATCTAGAAAAATCAATCAGAGGAGCAATCGAAGTCGAATTAGTTAGTGAGATTGCAAATCAATACTTGGCACTTCAACCCTCCTGCAGCACCTCACTTTGGAGGCTTATGTTATGAGGCTGGTGTATAATCCACCAGACGCCATATCTACAAAACCCTAAAAACTCCAAACTCACATACGAAGAATTGTATACTACACCCTAGTTTCAAATCGAAGCATGTTTAAATGCCAGACCTCTCCTTACTCCTGGGCATTTCCTCACTGGTCGACATAACCTCACTATCTCTGAACCTTCCCCCATCAATCACTCCAACATCCCTCAAGATATGGCAACATATTCAGACTCTCTTTCACAACCTTTGGAAATAATGGTCAAGAGATTACCTCCACACCGTGCGCCAAAGACACAAATGGCAGACTGAGAAGGAAAACCTGAAAATTTGTACTCTTGTTCTAATCAAAGAGGATCATATTGCCATAGGAAAGCGGCCATTAGGCTGATAATTGATGTTCAATTAAAAAAAATCTGTCCTCTCGCTTTAACTTACTCCTCTTACCAATAATTTAAAATCCCCAACAAATCCACTACTCTCTGGTATTACTATATTTCAAAACTTGCCATTATATTTGAATATAAACAAGTTCAGAATCCGCCAAAAATTCATTATAGTTTTGAAAGTTGTCAAGTGCGGTTTTAATTTTCGTTATTCATTGAGTTTACTTTTATTTTTCTACTATGGAGGAACTTTTGGAAATTTTTAACTCTGAGTTATTGGACTCTGTGGATGTTGGCCTAACCCCGACACCGACAACTTCAAGTTTGAACCAAGGCCAAGCGAGCATTGTCCAGCAGTACGTGTTCCAACAAGGTCACGATTTCCTAAAAGGAAAGCCACAGCAACAACGACATCACGAAGTATGCCAGACTTGCAAGCAGCAATGCCTAATGAAGGAACGGAGCCAGCTGGTACAACAGGTTAGAAGGCAAATGACATACCCAAACCAAAAAATATTTGCCCTGGAATTATTGTTCCAACACAGCTAAGTTTACCAGGAAATTTGCATCAAATCACGTCTAATGAAATTGGTGATATAGGCGATCCACCAGTCGTTATTGAAAATCAACATTAACGAGCAATACACAAACAACCAATACAAACGATAGAAAAAGTTCAAAAGCGACATGTCAAGATTCTATACTAGAGCCATTGCCTCAGTTAATGGATCTACATCGAATTAGCGACTCCAGGGATTCCAGTCAACATTTCCGGACAAACTATGGCTACGCCCATCGTAATCAAACTATTAGAAACGAACAACATACCATGGGAC
Organism: Dioctria linearis; assembly: GCA_963930735.1. Lineage (NCBI taxonomy): Eukaryota > Metazoa > Arthropoda > Insecta > Diptera > Asilidae > Dioctria > Dioctria linearis. The sequence goes on from OZ005740.1 coordinate 102,983,806, forward strand.
AGCATTAAAAAGGCTAACAAATTCTTCCGGTGCACACTTCCTGACGGCAGCATTCTGAAAATGACAAGAAGAAAGGACGTATTCCACTTCTTCAAACAAGACACGGTAAGTCAACACAAACCACTTTTATTAAAACAAAAATATATGTACATATAACAATCATATCTAACATACATCATATACGTTTATACATTAGTTGCCTCTTCATTTATTTTTTGAGGCGGGAGGTTGATCAGTCCACATAATGTAGTTTCTCACGAAGTACCACGATTCCGACGAATATCCCGTCAAATAATGTACTTCCTAAAAATACATACACAAATAGACACAAAGAACCAATTTTATTGGTAAAAATTCCAATACACTTATCTGATGAGTAAGACCTTCATCCCAAATGTATCCCACAAATATTCTGCATATCATGAAATCTAAAAATAATCAAAACACTCTCATAAATGACTAATAAATAAAATAAATATTACAAACTTACCATTTTCCTACCTATTGCTATAGGATTACATTGACATGTCAAAATGTTAACACATCACACCAGATGTTCTCGCCTTCGCCGCAGTCAGAGCTCAGTGCAATGTAAATGGTCCCTCTATGCCGCCACTGCGGATCGCCGCCGTAAAAGTTTAAAAAACCTTGAGAACGAGCGCCGCCCAGGAAACCCATCTTGAAGGCGAATCGTAGCGGTCCGCGGCGGCTATAAAAAGGCGACCGGCTGCAGCAGAATCACCCATTCCCCATTCAGAATTTGATCCTACTGCAGAAATTTACTTCTACATTAACCTCTATCCCACACCTGAGTAGGAATTTACTCCTACTGCAGAAATTTTCTTCTGCATTAATTCCATCCCACACCTAAGTAGGAATTTTCTCCTGCAGAAATTTACTTGCATTAATTTCTATCCCACACCTGAGTAGGAATTTACTCCTACTGCAGAAATTTAATTCTGCTTATTTTTTATCTCCCACCTGAGTATGAATTTACTCCTACTGCAGAAATCTACTTCTGCTTATTTTTCATCTCCCACCTGAGTATGAATCTACTCCTACTGCAGAAATCTACTTCTACTTTAATTTTGTCCTACGTCTAAGCAGGAATCTACTCCTGCTGCAGAAACATACCACAAAATACCATTTCTAATACTACTATAGTGCTTAGACGTACAGCACAAAAAACTTCCATTTTTATTTTTGAATTAATTCATGAAGTTAATTGAGGATTCTCTTCTCTTGTTTCACAGAATTGAATGGAACCAAATCACAGTGGTGGCACTGGATCTATGATTGAATTCTAACTTGTTTCTCGAATGTTATTTTCTATTTTATTGAATTATTTTACATAGTTTTAAGATACTTTTGTACCGGTACCTCTATAAAACATTTTAGTGTTCGTGTAGCTGTTATACAACCATTATAAAATAAAAATTTAATTCTTGCAACTAAGTAGCTGCAAAAATATTCGTTGGGATCTGTGCATGGCGAGTTACGGACGTCTCCTGGAAGTCGCGGTGGTCCTCGGTCGGAGTTCAACCTTGTTCCCGGTAAGGAAAGCCAAAGGCGTACTCGCAGTCCAGTAACCTAACAAACCGGTCCGTTCGTCCGCCTTCGCCCTCCCACACCAAGACGGGTCGGAGACGTGTCTGCAACCAGTAACCTAACCAACTCATGCAGGACCCCTTCCATGCTTGTATCTCCCTCTAACCGCTGACCAAAGCTCATATGTAGGGGCGGCCGTAAGTCCCCATACCCAAATTGGTCTCCGGAAGCGTATGTTAATCAGCACAGATGTTGGCACAGGAGAAGTTGAAATTTCGAAGGCCTTTTGCAATATGGAATTCCTACGGTTGCGTTGCCTCCGTAGGGTATCATGTGCGAGGGGTCTTGACGCATTATGAAGCGAGGAAGTGTTAAAAAGTTTGGCCTACTACCAAGAGGTATACCGGCCGCTAGGCTGAGCGGGTCCTAAGCGGCGCATTGGTAACCTGTAACTACCAGTTAAGTTGGTTGGATGCTATCTTAGGGCTACCAGGATTTATGGGTACGAGTGGGGCTCCCTAAGACCTTCCGAAAGTCAGTACCCAAATATGGAGGCTGTTGCAAAGTCGGGTCGATATGGAAACGCATCTGACGTGTTTTCCCATCGTGCCTTGCGAAAACTCGGATATGACCTGGCACTCGTTGTTGCTGCCCGCCTACAGTTGATACTGTTGAGGACAACCAATGGAGACGGACTCCTGGCTTTCCCAAGAAGAGCTCTGCGCCATGGCCGACTTCGCTGGCACTGGCTCCGCTGTCCAATATGCCGGATATCCTTTCTCCGTAAATGAATACGTCGGCACTAGGCTGGGTGCGGTGATGTTTGAGATAACGGTTTCAGTGATGGCGAACCTTATGCTTTTTCGCAGGGCCTGGTAGCGTCGTGTACGTTGTCTTACTTTCGAATCTGGAGTTATCTGAGGCTGCGAGATCGCGTCGGCAATGCAGGGCTCAGTGTCTTGGTGAGATATTCCGGCCATAGTATGAAGTCCTGCTAATACTTTCTGTGTCTGCCAGAGACGAGTTATCCTAGTGGTAGGTCAGATGGGGTAACCTCAATCTCAGACCCAGGTAAGTGCAGCCGTATCTAAATACGCAACATATAATAAAAGTAGAACCTTTACCAATAACACCGGGTGGTACCTGAGAATAATTGTAACGTAAGTAGGGAGGAAGGGAACAGAAAACTTTGAGTAAATGTATTTATGTGCGTGTATGATCTTTGTGCGTATATAATTTCATAATTTTATAAGTAAGTTATTCGCATTTATAAGTATATACATATGTTCGAAGGAAAGTTCGGAATGATACTTTATTATATATCCAAAGAGGAAGGTCTATAAATTGTGCGTATATAAGAATATAAATTCAAAGGAAAATCTAGAATGGTAATCTTATGATAGATTCAAAGACGTAGATCTGTAGAATCGTGCGTATTAAATTTGTGCAATTATGAATGTGTAAAATCAAAGAAAAACTAAAGATAATGACTTTATGATACTCCAAGGAAGAATACCCGTAATTTGTGCGTGTAGGATATTTGTGCGTACATATATAAGTTTATTCAGAAGAAAGAAAAAAAAATGTGAAGTAATAACTTTATCATAAATCCATGAATTGTGTGTATCTTAATATATAAGTTCAAACAAAAACTAAGACCAATAACTTTAAAAAAAATATATAACTACAGAGGACGAACTATAGATTTGTGCGCCTATCAATAGATTAATTCAAATAAAATTCAAAATAATAAATTTATTATAAATCTAAAGAAGAAATACATATTCTTTGTGCTTATATTCAAAATGCTAGATCATACGAAGGTGGTGGTTTGGCCACGAAGCGGTCCACCCGAACACACACACACACACCAAAACTTTAGCAGTTCAATGCTGTAACGAAAACAAATCACTCTCAATCTCTCTCTAACTGTCTCTCCGTATACCTCCACAGCTTGCCCATTTTTCAGGGTGTCTGGCATAAAATAATCTTTGGTGATGGGACTTTCGGTCGTAAAAATAAAAAAAGGAAGAAAAGAATAAATAGAAAGAAAATACATTTATGAGAACTTACGGAATACACGGGAACCCGAAGGGATACTGTCCCACGTTATGCACGTTAAGACAAACAATCCTGTTCTCAGGGACCTGTCAAAGGAATGAACATCGTTCATCAACTTGACAACAGTCCGAAATCAATATCAGTAAACAGTGGTAGTAGTCAGCGATTCAATGGCTGCCGGCACTCAGGAAAGAAGCCGTAGCGTAATATCTAACAAAATCAATAATAAAACAAACCCCCAATGTAATGATCGTAGCTGGTTATTCGTCTTAAAGTAACGATAACCATAATAGGGATAAGATTATCACAATCATAACTAAATTTTCACGGCGTATGATATAATGATCGTAGCTAGATATCCGATCTCAACTGAACAAAATAAACAAAACCTAAGGTTACTGAGATCAACACTCTAATCTAAGGGTAATAACTAAAAGAAGCTGTGCTAACTGAAGGAAACCTAAAAGGCCCTAAGATTATCTAAAGATAACTGCTACAAGCTATGATCAAACTCTATGGACTGGATCGAAACATGATACCAAAATAGTCCAAAGCTAGTCACGATACACTATAATCAAACTATAGAAGTAATAGAGAAAACAATAATACGATGTTATAACTAACTTGCCTCAACAATGATTGAGGATAAAACCGGGACTGAACTGTATTAACTAGAAAGAAATATGCTAGTCGGATACTCTAGAAGATACCTAATATAACTTAAAGGTTAACCTATAAACAGGTTATACTAGCTAGGTTGAGACTCGACAGCTAAGATGCTACCACTTTTACTAAAAATAAACACTATGATTAGCCTTTACTAACTACAACCGATACGATAACGAAAAATTCAAGGGGGGTGCCGCCGATAGTCTAAAGGTAATTTCGATGGAGACTGTACTCCAACTAAATAACTAGACTTAGATACGATAATTACAGAATACCCCGACGGTAGCTGAGGTAACTCAAACTGACAGCTACCATTAGATTAGCTAACCAACAGGATACCCAGATTATCTAAAGTAATCAGTAATATACTAAAATACAACAAGGCAGCTATGCAATCTACTAAATGACTATATCATACAGACAGCTAAGGTCGTAAGAAGCTAACTATAAGATAACGATAATCGACTCAATAACTAGGATGCGATACGTTGACTTCCAAAGTAAGCCTAAATTACCTCAAAACAAAACCTCAAAATGAACGTAATTCTGACTTCTTTCCTGGAACCCGCAGATGTGAACGGAACCTTTAATCTCGGAGTAGTATGCTTCGCATACAACGTTCACCCTCCACTGGTCAAATTAGAGAACGTACATGGGTAATAATCCAACGTCAAAGAAATTCACCTGTCTTCACCTCACGTGGGACTCCGCTCCAAAGGTACCTAAATTACCTCAAAACAAAACCTCAAAATGAACGTAATTCTGACTTCTTTCCTGGAACCCGCAGATGTGAACGGAACCTTTAATCTCGGAGTAGTATGCTTCGCATACAACGTTCACCCTCCACTGGTCAAATTAGAGAACGTACATGGGTAATAATCCAACGTCAAAGAAATTCACCTGTCTTCACCTCACGTGGGACTCCGCTCCAAAGGTACCGCCCGGTATTGTATCAATCACTCCAAGTCGGATTCCAATCTAGAGGCTGCTAGCCAGCCATCCTCCCGTCAGAGTGATCGAGATAACCCCGAACGGACTCATTGCAGCAGAGCGCCACGCAAGTGCGAAGCATAGCAGGTGGACACAATTTAGAGAGTACTGATCCACTTTGAATCACACGGCTGTCCAGATCTCTACTACAAGGACCGACTTGTAGTAGGGGTCGGAACATTTGCGCGTTTCTTCCGGACCTAGAGAGAAATGGTCATCAGAACAGTGCTCACGAGCTGACGCCTAGCCGCGAAGTACGCCTCGCGTACAAAGCCCGCTTACCACTTCATGCCAGAACTAATGAACTCTAAAGAAGAGCGAAAGAGTGAAAAAAGGAATGGTTCAAGGAGATTTTACGAAGTTATATCAGCGAAGCGAAGTCGTAAGCCACCTCACCAACTACCAGGGCCAGACTTAACGAGAGCCAAAAGGGACTATCACGAAAGCTGGGGATTTACGAAAGCAAAAAGGTAGCTCTACGTAGGCCAAACCATTGACAGTTTAGCAACTAAAAGTTCAAATTGTAAATTAAAAACAACTTTCATGTGAAATGGACTGAAATGAACAAGAAAAAACCTATTCGCAAATTGAAATGAGAAGAGAAAACTGACTAACTAGAAGCCAAGGCAAAACGATATAAAACCGACGAAATGATTTTTAAGGTAAGTATCGATAGATCTACAATAAAAAGGATAGATGTGAATATCGAAGTTAGAATTTGACTAACATTTTTAAAACCGGGGAAAAGAAAAATTTGCATCTTAGTCAAGAGAAGCTTGACTAAAGATCAAAAGAAAACCGTATTTGGGCGCCATTGTAGCGAAACACACAAATGAGCGAGCAGAAATAATACTAAAATTTGTAGTTGCACCTTACTCAAGTAAACCTTGACTAAGTGCAAGAAAAAACAACCGGATTGGGCGCCATTGTAGCGAAGCAAACAAATGAGCGACCAGAAATAATACTAAAATTTGTAGTTGCACTGTGATGGCCCAATATACGGAAGATTCTTCCAGCAGCCAAGGGCGCATTCTAGCGAAATAATCAGCAATTGCTAAACAATACCTAGCATGGTATTGTTCTGCAACTGTCGGTTGTTTTGCTGCTTAGCCCAACAGCTGGCTGCGATGAGCGCTCAGTGGAGCCATCGACGATTACGATAACAATTAACCCAGCATGGTAATTGTTATGTAAAGCGATTGTTTACTACTAAGCGACTCAGGTGCTACAACCGGTAGAACAAACGACAAGGTTGTTGTCGTTTGTTTATATCCGCGTTGTGAGCAAAGAAAGTACTTCCGAATATCGGGGCATAAAAGACCAATGATTGGTCTGGCGAGTGCCGTTTAATTATCAGTCGTGTTGTAACTCTGCGGTGTCAAGTTACCGTTCGGTTCGGGTTAGCTTTGTTTTACATATTGGGATAGGTCAGTTTTGCGTAAAATAAAGGTTTATATATGAGTAATTCGAGTGTTGTCATTTTTTCAATCAGTTTTATCAGAGTTAATCGTTGCATAATTGTTCGATTGTAAGTGGGACACGACATTTTGGCGCAGCCGGTAGGATAGTCAAGAGAAGCTTCACTAAGTGCAAGAAAAAAAAACCACATTGGGCGCCATTGTAGCGAAGCAAACAAATGAGCCAGCAGAAATAATACTAAAATTTGTAGTTGCACATTAGTCAAGTGAAGCTTCACTAAGTGCAAGAAAAAAAAACAAAATTGGGCGCCATTGTAGCGAAGTAAACAAATGAGCGAGCAGAAATAATACTAAAATTTGTAGATGCACCTTAGTCAAGTGAAGCTTGACTAAGTGCAAGAAAAAAAAAACAGATTGGGCGCCATTGAAGCGAAGCAAACAAATGAGCGACCAGAAATAATACTAAAATTCGTAGATGCACCTTAGTCAAGTGAAGCTTCACTAAGTGCAAAAAAAACCAAATTGGGCGCCATTGTAGGGAAGCAAACAAATGAGCGAGCAGACATAATACTAAAATTTGTAGTTGCACATTAGTTAAGTGAACCTTGACTAAGTTCAAGAGAAAAAAACAGTTTGGGCGCCATTGTGCGAAGCAAATAAATGAGCGATCAGAGATAGTACCAAAAATTTTAGATGCACCTTAGTCAAGTGAATCTTGACTAAGTGCAAGAAAACAAACAGATTGGGCGCCAGTGTAGCGAAGCAAACATAAGAGCGAGCAGAAATAATACTAAAATTTGTAGTTGCACATTAGTTAAGTGAACCTTGACTAAGTGCAAGAAAAAAAAACAAAATTGGGCGCCATTGTAGCGAAGTAAACAAATGAGCGAGCAGAAATAATACTAAAATTTGTAGATGCACCTTAGTCAAGTGAAGCTTCACTAAGTGCAAGGAAAAAAACCACATTGGGTGCCATTGTAGCCAAGCAAACAAATGAGCCAGCAGAAATAGTACTAAAATTTGTAGTTGCACATTAGTCAAGTGAACTTTGACTAAGTGCAAGGAAAAAAAACAGATTGGGCGCCAATGTAGCGAAGCAAACAAATGGGCGACCAGAAATAACACTAAAATTCGTAGATGCACCTTAGTCAAGTGAAGCATCACTAAGTGCAGGAAAAAAACCAAATTGGGCGCCATTGTAGCGAAGCAAACATAAGAGCGAGCAGAAATAATACTAAAATTTGTAGTTGCACATTAGTTAAGTGAACCTTGACTAAGTTCAAGAGAAAAAAACAGTTTGGGCGCCATTGTGCGAAGCAAATAAATGAGCGATCAGAGATAGTACCAAAAATTTTAGATGCACCTTAGTCAAGTGAATCTTGACTAAGTGCAAGAAAACAAACAGATTGGGCGCCAGTGTAGCGAAGCAAACATAAGAGCGAGCAGAAATAATACTAAAATTTGTAGTTGCACATTAGTTAAGTGAACCTTGACTAAGTGCAAGAGAAAAAAATAGTTTGGGCGCAATTGTGCGAAGCAAATAAATGAGCGATCAGAGATAGTACCAAAAATTGTAGATGCACCTTAGTCAAGTGAAACTTGACTAAGTGCAAGAAATAAACACAGATTGGGCGCCATTGTAGCGAAGCAAATAAATGAACGATCAGAAATAGTACTAACATTTTTAGTTGCACCTTAGTCAAGTGAAGCTTGACTAAGTGCAAGAAAAAAAAAAACAGATTGGGCGCCATTGTAGCGAAGCAAACAAATGAGCGAGTAGACATAATACTAAAATTTGTAGTTGCACATTAGTCAAGTGAACCTTGACTAATTGCAAGAAAACAAACAGATTGGGCGCCATTGTAGCGAAGCAAACAAATGAGCGACCAGAAATAATACTAAAATTTGTAGATGCACCTTAGTCAAGTGAAGCTTGACTAAGTGCAAGAAAAAAAAACAGATTGGGCGCCATTGAAGCGAAGCAAACAAATGAGCGACCAGAAATAATACTAAAATTCGTAGATGCACCTTAGTCAAGTGAAGCTTCACTAAGTGCAAAAAAAACCAAATTGGGCGCCATTGTAGGGAAGCAAACAAATGAGCGAGCAGACATAATACTAAAATTTGTAGTTGCACATTAGTCAAGTGAACCTTGACTAATTGCAAGAAAACAAACAGATTGGGCGCCATTGTAGCGAAGCAAACAAATGAGCGACCAGAAATAATACTAAAATTTGTAGATGCACCTTAGTCAAGTGAAGCTTCACTAAGTGCAAGAAAAAAAACAGATTGGGCGCCATTGTAGCGAAGCAAACAAATGAGCCAAGTCAATGAGTCAAGTGAATCTTGACTAAGTGCAAGAAAACAAACAGATTGGTCGCCAGTGTAGCGAAGCAAACATAAGAGCGAGCAGAAATAATAATAAAATTTGTAGCTGCACATTAGTTAAGTGAACCTGGACTAAGTGCAAGAAAAAAAACAGATTGGGCGCCATTGTAGCGAAGCAAACAAATAAACGACCAGAAATAATACTATAATTTGTAGATGCACCTTAGTCAAGTGAAGCTTAACTAAGTGCAAGAAAAAAAACAGATTGGGCGACATTGTAGCAAAAGAGTGCGCCCGCTGTCAGCCCTACCCATATCCGTCTTGCCACGAATGTAGATAGGTTTTGGAACTGACACCTCCTGCTGCAAATTCATTGTAGGGATTCGTGTGCGTGGCCGCACAATATTTTGCCGCTAACTATCAGCCGGCGTAGGCCGGTTCTTGCCACCCACATCTCCTTGAAGCTTGAAAAGCTGTGCGAAAATAAAAGAACAAACAGAGAACTGGCTCATCTTCACGGGGACTTCAACGCCGTACCAATGGCTTACCCAATCGGAGAGAGTTCAACGCTGCGAGAGGGAGAGAACGTGGACTCCTGGTGTAGGTGTAGTCGTGACAGGACTTAGATTGGGCCCATCGCCCCTATCCACTCTGCCTAAGAAGTCCCAGTGAATATAAGATTATTAGCCCCATCTTGTATTTGTGTGCTCCGGCGTCTCACACCATTAGCCACCCACATGGGCCATCCCCACGAACTGTGGAAAGATTGCGAGAAACTCCGATCTCATCAGTGTCGGTAAAGCAAGCTGCCAAAAAACAAAAAACAAAAAAAAACTAAAACACAACAAAAGAAACAATGGGGAGAGGAAATGGTAACGAGAGACAATGAAGTTTAGTTATGTAATTCTTTATTCAGTGCTCACTTTTCTTTTACCTGATTCGACCACGTTCTTTGCTGTTATTTCACAATTAGCACATCATATCTTAATGGGGCTACCTAGCTCGTTCACACAGTCTTATCAATTAACGAACAAAACATTGATTGTGTGACCTACCTATTCGCTCGAGCCCTATTCTATAGAAGCTTAATACTACGTTGTAAATTTTACAAATTGCTCAAATCAAGATTGGGGAATTCCAGCATGCAAATTAACCTAAAAAACTTTACTTTACAGCTGCGGTAGCGCCAGGCGATGGTCAAATCCTAGTCTGCAATCTTTTCATAATTGTGTCACCTCTTTTTCTTCCTGCTTCCTTTTTTCTTCCTTTGCTTTAGGAACTTTTCTGCAGACTTATCACAGGTAAAATTGTACAAATATCTGTTCATTGCGCCATATGACACTCTATCAATTTTCCGGTTATTTTTCAGGAAATTCGGGTGATGAAATCGTAATTAATTTAGCTCATAATGCGATTTTCCGTAATGTTACTTATTCGGGGTAATTCTTCAACGAAATCACCTAACCACCAATATGTCGCTTCAACACCGTTCACAGTGAGCGAAAGCACTTGTGTTTTGCCTTAACAATGACGAGGGTTTTGTAGCAATAAAACGCACTTCTCCTTATTTTTATATACACTCCGTTAATTTATTTATTAAACAATGTTATCTTCAATCTCTATTAACTAGGTGCGGAAATCTTATACCTTTTCGATAAAATCCTTAGCTAAAATCTTTTAATAAAAATCTCAACAATATCCGCGAGGCGAACTAATTGACAAATCACGATCAACTCTTTATTAACTATGCGAGGAAATCTTATTCCTTTTCGCTAAAATCCTTAGTTAAAATCTTTTAATAAAAATCTCAACAGTATCCGCGAGGCGAACTAATTGACAAATCATGATCATCTCTTTATTAACTAGGCGAGGAAATCTTATTCCTTTTCGATAAAATCCTTAGTTAAAATCTTTTAATAAAAATCTCAACAATATCCGCGAGGCGCACTAATTGACAAATCACGAGCAACTCTTTATTAACTAGGCGAGGAAATCTTATTCCTTTTCGATAAAATCCTTAGTTAAAATCTTTTAATAAAAATCTCAACAATATCCGCGAGGCGAACTAATTGACAAATCACGATCAACTCTTTATTAACTAGGCGAGGAAGTCTAATTCTTTTTCGATAAAATCCTTAGTTAAAATCTTTTAATAAAAATCTCAACAATATCCGCGAGGCGAAGTAATTGACAAATCACGATCAACTCTTTATTAACTAGGCGAGGAAATCTTATTCCTTTTCGATAAAATCCTTAGTTAAAATCCTTTAATAAATTCCGTTAATTTATTTATTAAACAATGTTATCTTAAATCTCTATTAACTAGGCGAGGATATCTTATTTCTTTTCATAAAATCCTTAGTTAAAGTCTTTTAATAAAAATCTCACAACTCAACAATATCCGCGAGGCGAACCAATTGACAAATCACGATCAACTCACTTTAACTTTTTAATTTTCTAACTCATTAAGACCCGGCAGTCAGGATAGGAAAGTGCTTAATTAGCATTCGTATCCTGAGAATGTTTAATCATGCCCACAAGAATTTCTTGCCGGACGGAGGTGTAATCCGATATTTTCATAAATATCGAGCACCATTCCGTCGCTTTATTGCCATGCTACTTTGTTGTGCACTGGAATTTAAATTTTTTTTGTTGACAAATCTTACTGTGGATAAAATTTGTCGTTGAATTCGACTTTATTTGTCGTCTTTTCAAGTGCGCTATGCAAAGAAGTTGCTGATGCCACTTCTTTTGGCTGTGAAAAGATAAACTGGTCACGTTGTTAAAAATGTGATCAGCTTATTGAGCCCCCTTATGACTTGATTTTAATTTTCTTTTAAATTTCTTTTTAATGGTTTTAGGGCCTGATGTTGTGTACATACCTTCCCCCTGTGAGGAAGAGAGCTATTCTTTGGAGAGGAATAGGTCTCATAAAAATTAAAATAGAAAAGGATTCCCATGTGATAGTTGTTTGACGTACTTTTGTTTCCTTTTTTTTTTTATTATTATGGTCGGGTTTTTCTAAGTGTTTTTCCCTTTTCTTCGAGGTAAACTTTTGCATGATCCGATCGCCAAATGGCCTCCTGGAATATATTGGAATACTTCATTCTAGTTGACCACCACTTTCTACTCGTTATATGTTTTGCGTATGACCCCTGGATGGAGTGGTCCCGTGCGTTTGGTTTTACGTATGGATTGGGAGCGTCCCCGTACTGTCTGGGGTGCCGAGGCTACACCTGGTAGATACCATAGAGTGTTGCTGCCCCTGTTTTCCCATCGAGGGCAGTCCCTAGTAGCTGCAGGTAAAAATTTTTGTAAGAAAAAGGAAAAAAAAATTTGCTGTGTGGTAATTCGTTTTTTTTTTCTTTTTTAGGCGGCGTATTTACAGTCGTAGGTGTTCGTGGGATGTGTACCTGTGGTCCTAGTTGTTTTGATTCAACGACGACGAGTTTGGCGAGGGAGTTCACCGCCACCCCTCGCCTGTACCCAGCCGCTTTCGATTGGGTTGACTAGGAGGATGAAGAGTAGGGAGCCACCGATGCGGTTTTTTTCTTTGTTTTTCTTGCATTGTTTCATTGCACTGTTTTTACTAAAACCAAACAATAAAAAACAATATTAAAATTGCAGAGCTTCGTGTTTTGATTTTACGTTCCCCGTTTCGTTTTGCGACGTGTCAGTCTTGATTTGTTTTAATTACTTTGTTGTGCTGTATTTTATATGACTTTTTTTCATATTATTATATAATAAAAATTTTCTCTGTATTTGTTTTTGTTGTTACTTAGTTGCTCATTTTTTTTAAACTAATTCATTCGTATATAATGTCTAATCTAGTGTTAGTTTTTATTACGTTTTTGTTTTATATTAGATTAGTGTTGTTAGCTTAATATTATTTGATTAATATATTTTGTTATTATTTTTATGATTTATATATATATATCTATATATATATTTTGTGTTATAAAAATTTCTGTTGCTATTTATATACGTATATATACCATATCTCTGAAAAAATTTAGCTGCTATACACTGTTCCTGGATAAATTTATAAAAAATATTTTTTTTTGAGGGTTACAATATAATCCATATATGATATTACTAGTGTCTGTAATTCCCCTATATTATACCATACTATACTATACACAATACTAGTCATGTTATGTTAGTATACTATATTTATTTTTATTAGATATTATTACTATTTATTTGTTTTGGGCTTTTTCTACATTTGTTTATTTTGTTTTTTATGCAACATTTTTCTTACTTGTTTTATTCTCTCTCTTGAGATTTACATTATACTTGTAATATTACTAGTGCCTTTGCTTCTATCTATTTTAAGAGTCGGCTAGTGGTTGTTAGATAGTGACCGTTTGGAGTGGTGACCCCTATACCACTTGCACTGACCTAGTAGGTCGTAGGGTGCGGGTCCTTTTGAGAGGGGTAGGTTCGATTATTTTGATTTGTTCGATTTGTTCCTCCGCCTTGGGGGATTTTTCAGATTTGCGGGAGCAGTAATATTTAATAACTGGGGTCAGCCATTTGGCGAGGAGGTATAGTACCATACATGTAATGACAACACTAGTTAGGGACACTGAAGTTGTTGCTAGTACATGTGTAGGGTGGTGACTTAAGTGAGGCGTTATGTTTGTTAATTTTTTGTCCAGCTCTTTTAATGACTGGGTAATAGATAGTTTTGTGCATCTGGACAAGTAGCATGGAATTTGTGGTATATCTCTAGTAACTTCTTGGGAGACACCACTAGCGGATGCAGTTGATGATTTTTGCTGGCAATTATTATATCGAGTAAGGCTTGCTGCCTATACTCAATCTCTACAATTTGTAAAGTGAGGCTAGAGATTATTTCCTGCCTCAGTTGTCTCATCAGCAATTCATCGGTGATATTTTGCATTGTATTTACCTGGTGAGTTATTTGACGCTCTCTTTCCTGCAGGGATGTCAACGGCTTTTGGATCTGCTGTAGTGTAGATTTGACTACACTGATCTGCTGTCTTTCCAGATCGGCTAGTGCGTTGGTGTTTGTTTCGAGGTCCTCGAGTCGACTATATACCTCTTGTTCATTATTGTTGTCCATGGTTCCGAATAGGTAGTGCATTGCATTTCCTATTCCATCGAAAATAGATCTTGTGGATCTCGACAGTGGAACCACTTCTCGAATGACACTTGTATTTCTCTTGATATTTTCCAAGAGTGAATGAACGTGTTTTTGTTGAACCAAGCATAGCTCATCCGTTTGAGAACGATTTGAGTATAGTCGGTAAACTAAATGTTGGGCCTGTTCTGCCATAAGCGTTTGGTTGTCCAGTTCCATCAGATTGATTTCCGTTAAAATATTCCATGCGCTGTGGTATACTCGTAGTTTTCCCAGATCTTCATATAGTACTCCCGTGTTGTTAGGGGGGCTTATGGTGTAGGGATCCGCTAGTATTTGTCCCATTGTCAGCTGGAGATAGTACATTAACACAAATATGTGCTTCATGGTCTGCAGAAAGGTGAAGGATAAATAGCATATAATATTTAGATATAGTATTGCTTAATTGGACGGTTGATAGTTTGTCTATTGGGAGCTTACTTGCTAAAAGGAAGACGAGATAGCACAGAATCAGAGAAACATAACAATTCATGTTGAATCTCGTAAATTTATAGTAGGGTTTTTGGTGTTAAGAGCATTGTACTTTTTCACCAAAATTGTACTGGAGAGAAGAAAAAAATATTTAATTCACTCGTAGCTACCAAAACAAGGTATGGGGAGTGTAAGTTAGAGCATGCTAAACTTCATCAACTTATCTATGAGCTCTTAAGTCAATGACCATTGTTCCTTTTCAAACAAATTTTTTTACTGGTAAAATGTTTGATTTACTCTTAGCTACTAGAAAGTAAAAATTTATTTGTTATATGTCCCGATTTATTTTTATTTTGTTATAAGTAACAACGTATATATGGGCACGTATATTTAGCGTATTGTTTATTTATTTAAATAAAATTTAGGTAAGGGTTGACTTCGTGAGTCATAGTGATTAGTTCCGAGTGCGGAACCTTTAAGTAGGTAGGTGTTAGTTTAACTGGCGAAATTTTGTTTCAGTGGAACTTATTTTCTAAGGGTGTATGTACCAGTATACTACTCGTAATAGGGTTTCAAACGGTTGTTGTCCACTACAACCTGCCGCTTGCCTATGTTTATGGTAGTGTTTTGTGGACTGGTTACATTGATTACCAGATATGGGCCAACCCAAATTTGAGACAGTTTATGTTTCCTACTCTCACTTTTGAGGAGCACTTTGTCTCCTAAGTGGAAAGTGAGAGGCCTGACTGTTTTGTCGTAATATGCCTTCGAGCGTTATTTGCTGGCTAGGAGATTTTTACGAGCCGTGGCATACGATTTTTGTAATCTGCACTTTAGCATATGGTAATAACTTTCGTGGTTGTAAACGGGTTTAGGATCCCGTCTTAAGTTAGATGGGACATTCGCTGTGAAGCCGTGAAGGCAATCCATCGGGGTTAATTTAGTACGCTCGTGTACACTATTATTGTTCACGAATGCAGCGGTTCGTTGGAATTGATCCCATGTTTTGGGATTATCGTCTACGATTGTACGCAGATATTCTATTAAAGGTCTATGTGCACGCTCTAGTGCTCCATTAGACTTTGGATGGTATGCTGAAGTCTGTAACTTCTTTATATTTAGCAATTTGCAGACCTTCTTGAATAGCTCACTCAGGAAATTAGTTCCCTGATCGGTGACTATTCTCCTTGGAATGCGGTAACGTGTGACAATCTCATCGAAGAAGATTTGCGCCACCGTTGCTGCTTCTACATTATGTATGGCATACCAATCGACAAATTTGGTAAGCTTATCTTGAAAACTTAAGATATATTTAATACCTTATAAGGTCTCTTCTAGTGGACCTACCATATCCAGGGAAACCTTGTCGAAAGGTTGTTCTATGATGTCTGTTATTACCATTGGCACCTTAAATTGTGGCGATGCTTTCATTGTTTGGCACTTCGGGCATTTTTTATGTTACTTTCTTATATCGCTAAACATGTGTATCCACCAATAATTGCGTCTAGTTCTTTTATAAGTCTTTATGACACCCTGATGGCCGCCGAAAGGAGAGTCGTGGTAATCCTTTAGGATTGTTTGAACTTCCCTGGGGCTCGTGATTTTCTCAGGTGCCTTGACTGGACTTATATCTTGTTCAAGCGTAGCAGGGGGTTGTGTTTCCACCTCTGGGGGTTCATTTTCTTTATATTCCACTGCCGTGGGCTGTGTTTCAGCGCTGGAGCTAGTATTGGCCTCTTGGGCTTTATTGAGGAAATAAATTCCTCCACATCAGAGTCTATAGTGTGGTGAACTTGGGGTTGTACTTTTAAGGTGTTGCCTGTATAGTCTTCGTTTAATATTTGTGGAATGCGGCTTAATGCATCCGCATTGGTATTATACTTCCGTGGTTTGTATTCGATGGTATAGTCGAATTCTGATAATTTATGGTGATATCTCACCAAACGGGAAGTCGGGTCTTTAACATTAAAGACACCTTTGAGATGCTTGTGGTCAGTATAGACCGTGAATTTCCTGCCTTGAACGTAGCATCGGAAATTCCTAGTGGGCCAGACTATAGCCAATAACTCCTTTTCAATAGTGGAGTAATTTCTCTCGGCTTTGTTCGGCGTTCGGTTTGCATAGGCGATAGGCTGGTCTTTGCCCACTTCTCCTTGGGAAAGCACAGCGCCTAATGCTTCGTTGCTGGCGTCCGTTGTGAGGTTAAATGTTTTTGAAAAATCTGGATAGATTAAAAGGGGTGGTGAAATCAGAGCATTTTTAATGCTTTGGAATGCTTCTTGGCATTTCCCGGTCCAAGTGAATTTTACATCTTTGCGGAGTAAATTCGTAATTGGACGAACGATTTTTGAGAAATCCGGAATGAACGTCCTATAGTAATTGACAAGTCCTAAAAAGGACTGAACTAGCCTTACTGTTTTAGGAACAGGCAATATTTGGACGCAGGCCGTTTTGCTGGGGTCTGGTAATGCACCTTCGCTAGAGCATTTGTGCCCTAGGTAAAGAACTTCTCGTCTCAAGAACTGGAATTGCTCTGGCTGCAATTTGAGGTTGTTTTCTCTCAATTTGCCGAAGACTTTGCGAAGTTTATCATTGTGGTCATTTAAGTTTTTTCCATAAATGACGATGTCGTCAAGATAAACGAAACATTCGAGGCCTTGTAGGCCTGTCAGAACGAAGTTCATGAGGCGATGGAATGTAGCGGGAGCTCCTTTGAGTTCGAATGCATACGCTTAAATTCGTAGTGCCCGTAATTAGTGCTAAGAGCGGTCTTATGTCGATCGTTTTGTCGACTAAGACTTGGTGATAGCCGTTGGCTAAATCGAGGGTGGTAAAGTACCTGGCATAACCCAGTTGATCAAGAATATCCTCGATTCGGGGTAGCGGAAATGCATCGCCAATTGTCTTTTCGTTTAATTTACGAAAGTCGACAACGACGCGCCGCCTTGCTTCACCATCAGGTCCCATCATTTTGGGGCAACTAATAAGGGTGAATTCCAAGGGCTTTTGCTAGTTTGGACTATCCCGTTGTCTAACATTTCTCGCATTTGCTCATTTATTACTTGTCGCTGGGTCTCTGGTAATCTATAGGTTTTTTGATTTATTGGGGCTTGATCTTATATTAATGGAATGTTATGGGTGATAGCCTTTGTATATGTAAGCTTATCACCTTTAAGGTAAAAGATAGCATTGTATTGTACTCATAACAGAGTTCGGATATCGAAGCTTTTTCTTCCGCGTTCATGGTTTCATCCAGGTTGAGCTCTTGATCTAACCTAATGAGTTGCGGGCTATTTCTGGTATCTTCCTGATCCGCAAACAAGTATCTTACATGTTGCAAAATAGCTGTATTTTCCGAAAATCTCGTATTTTCCTCGTTGTTGTGTTTAGGCGTGTGTTTCTTTTCCTTTTTACTTACACTTCTGTTGTCTAATCGTAGGGGATGCGGTGCCTGCGGTTCGGGTGGTGGAGTACTATGTTGTGCTGGTACTTTTCTTGGTTTAGAGTACTCGTATCATTGACACTTTGGTTTATAGGCCGTGGGAAATTGGTATTCTTAACTATATTTGAAGGTGGAGCCAACATTGCCTTTAGTGGGGTCTTACGGATCTCGCACGCACCTTTTGTAGGGCTCTGGAGTCTCATTTGATTCTTAATATTAACTTTTTAGATGGTGGAGTCGCCTTTGCCTTTGAGCAAGTCTTTTTGATATCACACGCACCTATACTGGGGCTCTAATGCCTCGTAAATATCTTAAATCTAGGTATATTGGATTGAGGAATCAGCTGCATTTGGCTTATCGGCTGATTTATATCTCTCGCATCCCTTTCTGTGTCCTGAGGCCTTAAGAATTTTTTTTAAATTCTCTTTATTGGACGGTGGAGTCTGCCTTGCCTTTGCCCGGGTCTTATTTGGCTCGCACGCGTCACTTATTTGGGTTCCTAATTGAGATAAGAACTTGTATTTAGGAATTTTAGAACTTAAAGTCTTGTTCGACTTGGGCTCGGATTCGGGAAGCTCACTGTTGTTTATGTTGCTCGTTTACGACGCATTCGGCTTGAGAACGTTTTGTATATATCCGGATTCTCCTGCTGGGATGACGGCGTAGTCATGGATAGGTTGCAGCTGTACCAATAAACTGGAGATGACCTCTTGAGAGTCGAGTATGGCTACTTGCACTGTTTCTCTTCCAGTGGGCAGTAAACTGTTGGCCAGGAAGACTCCATCGCCTATTTCTTTTGAAAGACAGAGCATTTCTTCTTTCACTCGCAATGGGACTGTGGTGATCATTTGTGACCTAGTAGGTATGCATATTGATTCTTATAAGGTAACCAGATGCTGCCTCATTTCGCTGGTCTATTGATTACCCAGACAGCTTTTTTCGTATTCCAGTGGCTCTTGTTGAACCTGGCAGCCAGCATTACTCTTTTGAGTTGCCTTGGAGACACTGCATGTAGATAGCTTAACCTGTTTAGGTTCCATATTTTCTGCCAGTGTTCTCACTTCGACTGCTTTTCTGGAGTACAGCTTGTCCGTGTTGTATGACAAGGGCACAGTAAACTCTTCGGAATTGGTTTCCGTGCAAGGAAACTTCGGTGCTTTATTTGGGCCTACAACATTACATTGATTTGACAGCAAATCATTTCCTAATAGGCCGTCATCGGAAGGACCTGGCAGGTTTTGTACTACCTGAAACTTGCAGGGGATTTTATTTTTAAAATTGAAGTTGCCCTTGCAATTTCCCAGTGTCTTTCCGGTTCCAAAAGGGGTCTGTAGAGTGCATGCCTCACTTGAATTAATTATTTTGAGGTCTTTAATTGCTTCTTTTTAATAACACTGACCTCAGTGCCAGTGTCCACTACTAGTATCGTTTCGCCGTTAAGGCTTATGTCCAGTGGAAGTTTCACTGTAGGGACACTGGATTCGGGCGCTTGAGGCGTCCCTTTTGAACTTTTAGTTGGGTTTATAGTCGATCCGTGGAGTTTTGGGTCGACAGCATGTCGTTTCCCTGACTCCGGGCTTCCCACTTTTTCTTTTGCCTGCAGTTTTCATCTGCGTGTCCACGGCAACCACAAAAATTACAGTTGAGTCTTATGTTAAAGACTTTGAGACCTTTTGTGTTATGCTGTTCTGTTAGTGGTCTGCTGGGGAGGCGTTGAGGAACAATTTGTTGAGACTGGGGGAAGCCCTGGTGTGTCTGTCTATTTGCTCTGCTATCACGAATGTCGTGTACATATTTTTTGCAGTTCGAGCAGAAAGGGGTGTTTTTGCGCTTTTGGCAATCTGTATATGTGTGCCCTTTCGCTGACAGTAGCTACACGTGATTTTGCGGACCAGTGCATCTATGTCCGACCTTTTAGTTTCACAGTATACAGGTACTCGGTAGCGTGGCTGTGATATTGTGTTATTTGCATGGCCTGAGAAATGGTTATGGTTCGGTGCTCGAGGTGATGCGAACATAGGTGTAGATGGCATTTGATTATACGGAGATCTGTAGAATGCTCTCACCCGTAAATCTGGGTCCACTGGAGCCACTGGAGGAGCTTGTGCCACAGGATTCTGGACGAATGTAACCCTTTGTCGTAGTTTCTCCATGTCCAGAGCTTTTTTTTATGAGACATTCTAGATCACCTTCTCTCTGCGTGAGCAAATACTGACACAGATGTGGATTAGTTACTCCACTTTTGAGAGCATTTTTGGCGAAGTCCATCAGCTTTGTTTTCACAGCCGGGACTGCCTCAGCTCCATACTTTTGTGTAGCAGCCTCATTGCAGATCGTCAACAGCTGCTTCAATCTTGTAGCAAAAGCAGTGAGAGATTCCAATGGGTTCTGGCGTGTGGTGATCTATCTATTCAGCAATTCCTCGGGGAAGGTATGATCTGTTCAAATGTTCCTCTACCACAGTGAATGAAGTAGGGACGTCAGAAGCGAATAGCTGATATGCATCTCCTCTTAATCTTCTAGGGAGAACCTGAAGGAAAGCCACCTTTTCTTCGTCGTTAAGGCACTGTATAGTTTGCTTGCAGCAGCCGATGAAGGTCTGTAGCTCACGTCCCATTTGTGAGGTACTTTCACCCGAAAATAAAGGGACGAGCTGAGCCGTCAATTTTGCAACTTTGGCGTAGTCCACCATGTTTTGTAGCCTTTTGGCTGAATATTTAAATTTAGGTGGACTAATGGGACTACCTTCTGGACTGGTTTCCGTTAAGGATTCTTCCAGCCAATACATTAAAAGGTCCTCTGTTGTAGGGTCTATCACTTCACTAACACAACCACTTTCTTTTGGGCTTTCCTTAAATTATCACATTTATTTAGTTCTAAATAATTCTCACTGTTATTCTTATCTAATTCGAGGGACCGCTGAGATTCAGTTAGTTTATTTAACTCTTCGCGAAATCGAACTGTATTTTCCTTTAAAGCCTGGATTTGTGCAAGCGTATTTTTGCGGGTTTGACTTAATTTTCTACTCAGTGAATCACACTGGGTAATAGCTAGGAATTCATTAAGACTTACTTGTGTAGTGGGGCCTGACAATATGGTCCCACTTCAAATTCAAATTCAAATTCAAATTTATTGAAATTAAAGAGCACAAGTGAGAACAATGCTCATTGATTTGCGCATACTCATAATTCAAAATACAAGAAAATCGACATCGAAAAATAAAAACATTAAATAAAAATTAAAAATTAAAATTAAATTTACAATTAACATAAAGTAAAGCATAATAGTAATTAATAAGTATTAAAAAGAACATAGAAATTGCTAAATTAAGAAAAAATAAATAAAAAGAAAAGCAAATAAGCTGAGGTAAAATAATACTAGTAGATTCATAGAAATAGAATTACCAAATGATAGACAAATTTTTATAGAAATGAAAATAACTGAATTGAAGAAAATTAAAAAAAAAAATAATATTAAGCTAAATTGAATAACATAAGGCAAAAATAAAATAAAAGAAAAATAAAATAATAATTACATGCTGGAGAAATGTTGAAATGATAATCTCTTGAAGCTGTCAGGGCACTGAGTAGATCTTATTTCAATGGGCAGATTATTCCAGAGTTGAGCACCATAGACGAAAAATGAGCTACTACTGAAATGGGATCTGTGTTTCGGTATGAGCAGCAGTTTTGTGCGAGCTGATGCAAGGAGTTTTACATTACTATATAGGTAATTGGGGCACATGCGCTTAACTATGCGAAATATCATGAGACATATTTTAAATTTAATATAATTGTTCAGCGTACAACCTAAGATAGCTCTGGAAAACTCAGACACATGATCCCGTCGGCGGATGCCGTAAATATACCTAGCATAGGAGTTATATGCTACATTTATTTTATCACGACATCTGCCACTTAAATTGCCGAGAACTTCACAGCCATATGTTATGATCGGTAACAAGAGCGGTTTTACCAACCGAGTCCTTGTTTCTCTGGAGGTATAGGATGCATGACGCCACAGACCCTTTAAGCCACAATAGATTTTACCTACTAGTGTATCAGTGTGTTTATTCCAGTTTAATTTAGTATCAAAAATTATACCAAGGTTGCGAGCTGATTCAGCAAAAGGAATAGATATACCATTAAGTTTAACACAAGGTTGTTGGGACATAGCAACGTGATTTTTAAAAATAACAATAACTTGCGACTTTGAAGGATTCAGCTTAAGACAGTTCAAACTAGCCCAAGATTCAATAGCTGCCAAATCCATATTAACTTTGTTTATGCTACTATGGAGATTTATTAAGTTTGAGGATAAGCACATTTGAACATCATCAGCATATAATTTGAGAGAGGATTGACAAGTAACCTCAGTTAGATCGTTTATATATAAACAAAACAACAAAGGAGCCAAGATAGACCCCTGTGACACGCCGGTGAATAGAATTTTGCTATTCGAACATCCCTTATCCGTCGCTACAATCTGCTTCCTATCAGAAAGATAGGAACGTATAAGTTTGGTCGCCGAGCTTGAGAAGTTATATTGGGATCTAAGTTTATTGCATAAGATATCAAAGTTTACGGAATCAAATGCCTTTGTAAAATCGAGCAAGCACAAGACTGTAGCCTGATTATCTTCAATATTATTCCTGAAATCCTCAACTAAGCTGAGCAATGCAGTAACTGTACTATGTCTAGCGCGAAATCTCGACTGATACCAGCTCAAAAGGCCGTGACCTTCGATGTAACTCGTGAGTTGGTTTAAAATAAGTCTTTCTAAAGCTTTGGATAAGACAGGCAGGATACTAATTGGTCTATAGTCACAAGGCCTGTCAGCTTTGGGATTTTTCTTCACGGGTATAACCTTTGCCAACTTCCATATGCTTGGAAACCAACCTGTTGTGATTGCTGTATTGAATATATGAGTAATCGGCTTAATAAAAAATGGAAGAATTAACTTTAAAATTCAATTCATCCAGATCAATATGACTTTCAGTTTGGGGGCGTTTTATTAAATTCATACTTTTAATATTTTTCCACAGTACACGAGATGGTAAGGAAGGATTGAGCTTTTCCTTACAGTAATTAGTTTTTGCCCTTCTAATTTCAGCGGTGACTTTATTTCGCAGGATAATGAAGTTCTTCCGAAGAAAATCACCTCCAAACTTTCTCCAGCAAGTATATGCATGGTTTCGTTCAGCCATCAGAGCTTGAATATCCCTTGTGAACCACGGCGAGCTAGACTTAGTCCTACGAGATTTTATGGGTACAAAATAGTCAAAGAGATAATTTAGTCTATTATTGAAGCACGCAATTTTGTGATTAACATCTGTAGTGGAATATATATAGCTCCACAAAATGTCACCAGCCGCAAGATGCAATTTCCGAAGATCAATCGATTTGAAGTCCCTGTAAACAATGCTCTCACCACCGGTTGAGGACAATAATGCAGAGATTGCAAAAGAAGCCATAATAGCTATATGATCATTGATTCCAGGAATATTAAATTGGCTATGGTCTACTACCAGATCTGGGGTGTTAGTCACAAAGACATCTAGCAGGGAACTACCACCACTATGGTATCTTGTCGGAGCAGTATTAACGATATGCATCCCCAAAGTATTTAAGTACGCCAGGAAGACCCTAGATTTACTATTATTGATTAAGCGATTGATATTGAAATCTCCGCAAATCACACTCATCGTGTAGGCACCACTAATGTGTGCAAAATCATTGTAAAATGAACTTAAGTTAGATGTGCGGGGAGGTTTGTATGCACAACCTAGCAATATTTTATTTGACCTAATACGAACCTCCAGGAAGAGGTACTCAATTCCACTAGAAGATGAGTCCGACTTGCACCCATAAGCACACTTAATGTATGCAGCCACACCACTACCGATCGACAGGCTCCTATCATTTCTAAACAGCTTATAGCCCGGTAGCTAAACCAGAGCCTCATCTATGCAATCATTCAACCATGTTTGGGATACAACCAAAATATCAACACTATTAATAAAGGTATACTTCAATTCTTCAAAGTTTGAGAGCTGCGAGCATTAATATGAGAAATATTTAAGTTTAACTTGTAATTATTCACAAAGCTCACCAGTGCACATCTTCCGTCCATAGCGCCCGCAACATCTGGAAAAGCCATAGTATAGGTCGCCTCTGACAGCTAACAAGAGAGATACCATATCAATTACAACTAAAAAAGAGAAAAGAGAAGCAGAACAATTCAAATACATAGTTTATTGATTCATTTATACTCCGCTTAATTTTAGCAATATCCAAGTGTTGATGATAAATTGGTAAAAGCAAATTGTCAGTAAACAAGAGCAAGCTATTCTCCAACTTCAGCTAAATTTTTGTATTTGTCCAGTTGGTCCATAGAATTTCTTTTTATAGCGGGAATCTCTTTGTTATCATCCGGCCTTATGTAGATAATCCCATTCAAGGTGTAAACTGATTTGATCTTTCTGTCTTTTTTTAATTTGACAGCTGCTTGGAAAAGCAGGTTGTTCCGTGAAGTAAGACTTTCCCGGACAAATATACTTCCTTCACCATTGAAGCCAATATTGCACAATTTCGGTTTTTTCTTACTCATAGCTCTGATAAAATTTAATTTTTTAGCCACACTGATAAATTTTAAGATTACATGACGAGGCCTGTAATTAGTTTTGTCCATTGCTCGATTCCCGTTCTGGGGCACTTTGCAGTCGAGGTCCTGTTGGAGTTCGTACTGCAGCAGTTGATGATGTACCTTCCCGGCGGTGCGTAATTTTGGCACCTGGGGCTGATCCCGCGTCGAATAAAGGTGGAGGATTTGTCCTCTTTGCTGCCTCTGATTCTTGTTGGAGTTGACTAGAGTTGTCCTCAGACATGAATTCTCGGTTGAAAGGGGGGCTCCTGCCTACTTATTTCCCTTTGATGTAGTTTAGAGGGGGATTTCCTTGACCGTCTCCGTATTCCCTCTGAGTATTTCGTCCGCTGTCGCCTGATTTATTTGCTGCCGGGGGGGGGGGGGGGCTTGAGCCGTCCTAACTTCCCCTGGTGTTAGTTGAAAGGTGGGCTATTAAATCCGCCTTCGAATTCCCCTTCAACTCTGGATCGAAGTCTTCTAATGAGCGAGCTGACTGCTGTTCTTCTCGGCTAATTCGGGATTTCGTATTCGTCCTTCTGGTTGCCTTTTAGTAGTCTTTATTTCCCTTGGTGGTGCTTGTGCACTGACTGGGGTGAACGCGTGCTCGCCTGGGGCAGAGGCGCCTAAAGATGAAATCTACCCGAGTGTTGGGGTGACTTGACTTGAATAGCGTCGTCAAACGATCCCCCATTTGTTCACAGAGGATCAAGGAATTTAAGCTTTCGATTATTTAGCGAAATCAAGCTACCTTGATCCTACCGGCTGCGCCAATTTTGTTACGTATTAGGGGTAATTCTTCAACGAAATCACTTAACCACCAATGTGTCACTTTAACATCGTTCACAGTGAGCGAAAGCACTTGTGTCTTGCCTGAACAATGGCGAGGGTTTTGTAGCAATAAAACACACTTCTCCTTATTTTTATATACAATCCGTTAATTTATTTATTAAACAATGTTATCTTCAATCTCTATTAACTATGCGAGGAAATCTTATTCCTTTTCGCTAAAATCCTTAGTTAAAATCTTTTAATAAAAATCTCAACAATATCCGCGAGGCGAACTACTTGACAAATCACGATCAACTCTTTATTAACTAGGCGAGGAAATCTTATTCCTTTTCGAAAAATCCTTAGTTAAAATCTTTTATTAAAAATCTCATCAAAATCTGCGAGGCGAACGAATTGACAAATCACGATCAATTCTTTATTAACTAGGTGAGGAAATCTTATTCCTTTTCGATAAAATCCTTGGTTAAAATCTTTTAAAAAAAATCTCAACAATATCCGCCAGGCGAACTACTTGACAAATCACGATCAACTCTTTATTAACTAGGCGAGGAAATCTTATTCCTTTTCGATAAAATCCTTAGTTAAAATCTTTTGATAAAAATCTCAACAATATCCGCGAGGCGAACTACTTGACAAATCACGATCAACTCTTTATTAACTAGGCGAGGAAATCTTATTCCTTTTCGATAAAATCCTTAGTTAAAATCTTTTAATAAACTCCGTTAATTTATTTATTATACAGTGTTATCTTAAATCTCTATTAACTAGGCGTGGATATCTTATTTCTTTTCGATAAAATCCTTAGTTAAAATCTTTTAATAAAAATCTCACAACTCAACAATATCCGCGAGGCGAACCAATTGACAAATCGCGATCAACTCACTTTAACTTTTTAATTTTCTAATTCATGAAGGCCCGACGGTCAGGATAGGAAAATGCTTAATTAGCATTCCTCTCCTGAGAAAATTATTTATCGTTTGGCATGTTTAATCATGCCCAGAAGAATTTCTCGCCGGACGGAGGTGTAATCCGATATTTTCATAAATATCGAGCACCATTCCGTCGCTTTATTGCCATGCTACTTTGTTGCGCACTTGAATTTACATTTTTTTGCTGACAAATCTTACTGAGGGTAAAATTTGTCGTTGAATTCGCCTTTATTTATCGTCTTTTCAAGTGCGCTATTCAAAGAAACTGCTGATGCAACTTCTTTTGGCCGTGAAAATATAAGCTGGTCACGTTGTTAAAAATGTGATCAGCTTATTGCTTATAGCCCTCTTATGACTTGATTTTAATTTTCTTTTGAATTTATTTTTAATGGTTTTAGGGTGGTTAGGTAATTTTTCAATTGTTTTAGGGCCTGGTGTTGTGTATACAACAGTACGCACTCTGCCAACTTTAAAAATGCTGCACAAATAAAATTAAAACCCTTTGTTTTTACTTCACAGCTCGCAGGTCATATGCAGAAAAAATTCAGAAGATCCACATAAGCTTTTTTCTAACTATCGAAATTTTGCATCAATAGAATTAAAATCTTTTATCTTTATTTCGCAGATCGCACGTCATTTACTGGAGAATGCAGGAAATTCGAATGAACTAATCGCGTAATGTGATCTTTACGTAAGCTTTTCTCTTTTTATCGAAAATGTTGCACAATTAAAATTTAAATCTTTTATCTTTATTTCATAGATCGTACATCAATTGATGGAAAGTTCAGGAAATTCGTATGGAATACTCACACAAAAATCGATATTGCTTATCGCGAAATGTATCACGTAAGCTTTTCTTAGATATTTGATAATTTTTCCCAAATAGAACTAAAGTCTATCATCATTTTTTCACAGATCGCACATCAATTGATCACTTACAGGGTAACTCAGGTAATCCAAATAAGGTTTTCACGTAAGCATTCCTCAGATTATTGAAAATTTTGCACAAATAGAATTAAAATCTTTTATCATTATTTCACAGATCGCACATCAATTGATCATTTACAAGGAAACTCAGGTAATCCAAATAAGGTTTCTGTTCAGGCAGCATAACATACTTACATACAACAACGCATTTATTCCATGCAACAATTTCCATATAATTTAGTCATAATATAATTTGTTCAATTTCTTGCATTCTTGCATGTCTTCAA
This sequence comes from Dioctria linearis, assembly GCA_963930735.1. NCBI lineage: Eukaryota > Metazoa > Arthropoda > Insecta > Diptera > Asilidae > Dioctria > Dioctria linearis. The sequence goes on from OZ005740.1 coordinate 103,011,417, forward strand.
TTCAAAGTATCACAATTATTTTGTATATTCAGCAATTGTAAAAAATATTCCATTAATTGTAAATAAGTTCAATTCATTGGATTTGGAAATGCCAGCATTTTTCGCACAAATAAATGTTTAGCAGTATTAATTTTCGTGTGGAAATTCTTTCCGGCGCGACTAAAGATGTACAATCAATTACTTATTTGTAATAATCAGCAAATTGATCATATAAAAAGCCGATAATGGAAAATAAAGCATTCATTAAGTTTTAATTTCCAATGGCAAATTCACTATTCGTCGTCTCTATTTCATACACCCCGCGCTAATTATAGGCAGTGTAATCAGCAGTTTCAACAGTGTCACGGTCCAAGAACCCTTGCACAAATCCTGAAGGTACTGATGCATGAACCAGTGCCATATCTAAACTACGACAAGGGTCCAAGTACAAGAACTTGCACTCTAGCGGAGAACAAAAGATTTCCTTCGCTATACAAACATTTTGGTGACCCCGACGTGATACAGGCACATTGCTGTATCATACTATCAGCCATTTTAAAAAGACACCTTCGAATCTTTGGTAGACGATAGCCTTAATCAACATGGATCAATTGGCAAACCAGCAACAAGCAACTGGCAAAGAGATTCAGACCATAATAGAACCCCGCAAGGAGAAGAGTTGCATCACAAATACTACGTGAAAGATTATTACAATGCTGTCAACGAAGTCTGCGACGCTTACCAAGAGCAGATGGCAAGTTACGTAGATGCATTGGAGGCGGGATCAGCGCCGATAGTACAAAAGAACACTAGCACGAAGCTTCCTATTATCGAGAAGGAAACGAGTGCACCATCGCAGTTTCTGGATCAGAATAAGAAACAAGAAGCACTCAAGATAGACGCCCAGTTTGAATCAGACAAAATGATTGTCTCCCAAGAAGTTGAAGGTAGGATAAATCATCGAGGATTACATTGAATGGGAGGAACGCATACAGCAGGCAATCATTTCGCCTACAGAAAAAATGAAAATTTTCACCTACAAGCATCCAAGACGACTTCAACAGATAATGCAAGCATAAAGCTAACAAAACTAACTTTGCCTAGTTTCGATGGTGACTACTTAAAGTGGTCACAGTTTCACGACTTATACGACCAACTAGTTCATTCCCAAGGCGTCAGCAAGGTACAAAAAATGTTTTACCTGACCAGCAGCTTAAGTGGTGAAGAAAGAGCATTAATACAGCATCTTGCAGCAACTGAGAACAACTACGATACAGCCTGGAATATTCTTCAGTCACGCTACGAGAACAAAAGGTTGTTATGTACAGCACTTCTCAATAGATTCTTAACGCAACCAAGTCTTCAACATGAATCAGCAGCTGGATTGAAGAGTATTGATGATGTCACAAAGGAATGCATCCATGGTTTGAAGAACTTGGAAACTGCTACAGAATCTTGGAGTCCATTACTTGTGCATCTGATCATAAAGAAGTTTGATAAATATACTCATTCACTTTACGAGCAATCTTTGGAATCGCCAAGAAAGCTTCCCACCATCAACCAGCTATGAAAATTCCTGGAGATGCGATTTCAAACATTGGAAGCATTCGGAAGAAGCAAACATATACCTGGGCATGGCTGTCGTATAATACAGAAATCATTCACGAACAATTCAAGAACAGCGGCCCTAGCTTCGACAGGATTTGCGTCATATGCAAGAAAAACCACCCTCTGTACTCATGTAAAGAGTGCAACATCCAACAAATCATTGTAGCATTTTGAGAAAACATAGTTTGTGTATTAATTGCATGAAGGAAGACCATTCCGTCACACGCTGCACTTCGAAAAACAACTGTGCGAAATGCTCCAAAAAGCACAGTACACTGCTACACGTGGATACGACAGCGAGACATGTCAAGACTAACCAAGCTGCATGGTCAACTACACAACGCAATCCAACGAGCAACAAGGAATTGATGCCATCTCCTGTGCAGAGTGATACCACTGCACTTCACACAGCAATCAGCGACATAATATTTGAGAAGACAATCCTAGCTGCCCGCACTAATCAACCTGACTCCACCTATGTACTGTTATTAATAGCTTTAATAGAATTGGTCAACCAAGAAGGAGCTGTAGTACAGTGTCGAGCTATTCTTGATTCCGGGTCGCAACTAAAGTTTATGACGGAAGATCTAGTAAAGAAACTGGGTGTCAGACAAGTTACAGAAGTATTGTACATCAGTGGCATTGGAGAGCATGCCCAAAGGACACAACATCGTGGAAACGTGCTTTTACGCTCAAGAGTTAACAATTCCTTAACTCGCTTGGAAGCATTTGTTCAGCCAAATATTACGGCATATCAACCCGACCGTATACTCGATATCAACTCTTGGCCAATTCCACACAATATCCAATTGGCAGATCCAGAGCTCAATAAGCCTGGTCGGATTGAGTTTTTAATAGGTGCTGAGCTTTACTACGAACTATTGTCCATTGGGCAGATTAATCTCGGTCCAAACCTACCAACATTGCAGAATACTGTGTTTGAATGGACCTTTTCAGGAGCGATCCGAGTATAGAAACCTGCTTTAGCGACATGTGGCATTTGCAGTGAAAGTGAAAGAACTGAAAATCTCTTGGAGAAGTTTTGGAAGCGGGAAGAAATTGATTCTTGGGACGAATGCTCAAACCTAACAGCAACAGAACAAAAATGCGTAAACCATTTCCATCAGAATGTCAAAAGAACTAGATAAGGAAGATTTATCGTGAAATTACCATTTTTGAGTGATTCAACGAAACTAGGATAATCCAGAAACATCGCCTTCAAAAGATTTCTCTCACTATTACTGAATGAATATTGCAGACTCGGGCATATGAAGGAAGTAAACCCTACTGAGATCACCAAGCAGCATTATATCTTACCACACCATTGTGTGCTAAAGCCTGACAGTAACACCACCAAGCTCAGAGTGGTGTTTGATGCATCGACAAAAACTTCATCTATTATATCGTTAAACGATATTCTACACAAGGGTCCTGTAGTATATTGAAAAGACCTCTGAGTTGCTTTACTTAATTTATTCTCGGTAAGTCAAAATATAATGAAGTGTACAACTTCAAGTTCACGAGCAACTGCCAGCTTACATCTAATCTACTGGTTACATCAATCTAGTACTAAATGAGATAACTAGGAAGTGCCAACTTAACTTAATATATTACATCTTCCCTTAAAGGAAGTACTTAAATTCAACTTACAAATTCGATTCATTTAAACTATTTCGGCTTTGATACAATTCAGTTATACATTCATTTGATTGTTCTGCGTTATCCTATTTCCTTTCATTAGCTCAATAAATTCATATTTTTCTTATCGTGCATATTTCCTACATTACCAGCTTCTATTATAATGAATCCATTTACATTTTCTCTAATCATATATCTAGTTCAGTGTGTAGCTATATTTTCGTTTTTCTTATTTTTCCTATTGCCTAGATTGTATTACTTTACTCACTTAGTTATTTTTATTTGCTTTCTAACTTCGCTGACCAATTGAGGTAGTACTTATATATTGTTGCAATTTTATAATCTCAACTGACTTGGTTTGCGAGATTCCCCGACTGGCCAGTTCAATGATCGAAGGTAACGATTAAAACTTCAAAACAGCTCCCTTTTCATCAAAGGGTGGAACGATAGGACTAAACCGCATTTAGCTCCTTACTGAGCATAAACGTCTTCGTTACTGGGGATACAAAAGATCAGGCTATCCAAAGCATCAGCCGCCACAATGAAGTTCTTAGTGGCATCGATTTTGCATCAAGCCCACCTGGCCGAGCGGACTCCAGTGGAGTTAGCCCACTCACTTTTGAGGTCCTGAAGATTTTAACGCCAAACGAGCGAACCAATGTTACACAAATCCCAAAATCTCCAAGGATGGCGTCATAAACAGTGGTCGACGTCTTAGATCTTGGCTTCTGCTAATTAAAGATATTACGTGGCTTCCTTCTTGGTTTCCTATAAACTCCTTTCACCAATAAAACAACCGATTTATCGTAAATTTCTTTGATCGTTTTATTCTCTCGATCTTTTTCTTTTTATTTTTATTTCAATGGATTTTTATTTTAATATATGACAACTCTACTTATATCATTTTTTTCTTCACACACCAGAACAAGACAAGATCTGACAACAACATGGCGGCTTACAATTACATTATTGTTTTCCGGCCTACGTGACCTATTCTATTACATTCTTCTTTTCCCTCTTTTCAAAATTGACTTAGGCTGACCTCTAACTCTAAAAGTTTACATCAGGCAATTTGCTTAATTTTAACAATCTTTTAATGTTGGAACTGTTCGAAACAAAACGATTCGAATATATTTTTCTAAACATTAAAAATTCTGAAAAGAAAACATACTGAAAACAAGGCATGAAAATTTTACAAAATTAAATCTTATCTAATCATTCTCAATCAAAACACAGATACACAACCAAACAAAGCCATGTATTTGTCTTGAACCGTTAGATTCGTGCTAAAAAATAATTCCTGAAAAAGGAACATATTACACATATTACAAAAATATTATGCTAAAATTGAGATCTGAAAATAAAATAAATTCAATCTAATTACAATTTCCCCAAAAATAGGTATGATATCTAACAAAAGCATTTCATGTAGCATTCAATACATGCCACAAATAATCAGATCAAGCCGATCAATTTGCAATTCTATATCATCATTACAAAACATCGAACGGGAATTTATTTTTCGTCATGGGCTTCTGCACCGAAATTTTATTTATCACAGCAGCATCTGCTACCGTCTGTTTCTTGTTGCTATGCATTTTGGTTCGTTGCTATGCATATTATCACTAGTACCGTAAGTGCACAGATGTACTGCCAATTCTTGCAATCATGCGCCTCTGCTACTCCATCAGTGGTGTCGTGTGCAAGCAAGGGCTATAAAAACAACAAGCTGACTGATCTCGACCTCTTTTTGCACTTGGCATCGCTTGAGATAGGTTGACTAGGTAGGGACTAACATTTTATATCGGGTATCGACTGATATAGAACTTTTACTAATAAATCATTTTATTTTGGGCATTGACCGAAGTAATCATTTACTAACAAACACTTTATTTCGGGTTTTGACTGAAATAAAGAATCTTACTTCGGGTCTTGACTGAAGTTAAGATAACACTTTAAGTCGGGTATTGACTGATTTAAAGAGCATTATTTCGGGGATTGACTGAAATAATCATTTACTAACAAACACTTTATTTCGGGTTTTGACTGAAATAAAGAATCTTACTTCGGGTCTTGACTGAAGTTAAGATAACACTTTAAGTCGGGTATTGACTGATTTAAAGAGCATTATTTCGGGGATTGACTGAAATAATCGTTTACTAACAAACACTTTATTTCGGGTTTTGACTGAAATAAAGAATCTTACTTCGGGTCTTGACTGAAGTTAAGATAAGACTTTAATTCGGGTATTGACTGATTTAAAGCATATTGTATCTCGGGTCTTGACTGAGATCAAAATTACTAACATTAACAATTTATTCCTGGTCTAGACGGGAATAAAGAATTGTTCTAATAAAATATTAGAACAAAGGATCTTAACATTAGCTTAAAGCCAACCTCCTCAAATGCCAAGTTTAGATCGGTGAGTACCAGCCACTTGTAACATTTTAATACTTATTCATATATCTATTTGACTATTGTTTGACTTATATACACATATATATATTACACATTTCATGTGCATATCTATTTTACACATATATTTTTATTATATTATAACTTGGTGCAAATAAGTGTTTTAGTGTAATACAAAAATCACAGACCCAAACTTATGTACAGAGTTTTGTCTCAACATATCTTTTTTTGGAAATCGTGCATTACAAATCTGTGTTATTAAGTGTGTTTTCTAGTGTGTGTGCATCTCTGACCTATTTCCTTATATTTAATCTGATCTGAATACAAGTAGTGAGAAAATCCAAGAAACAAGTGTCAGTTTAAGGAACGTTAAAAGAAGTGGACAGTGTTTTTGTAGTTATAAGAAGATAGACCACTGATCTTAATCCATTATTATCAGTGCATTCATTGCAGTCTTCAGTAAATTCAAATTTGCGTGTACGTTCTAACTACGGGCAGTACATTTTATGGTCCTTCGAGCCGGATTTATGGTCAAGTGTTTTATTTTATCAATGTTTTCATTATCTCTACACTTCAAAAACTTTTGGGCAACCAAGCCACTTCCGCAAAAATCTTTGAAAAATCGTTCAATAACTACACCAAAACTGATGTAGAAGAACGAACGAAAGGTCTTATTTCCGAGCGATTAACCGCTCTAAGTGAAATTTGGTCAGATTACAAGAAAGATCACTATACAATTATTCAAGCCACGCAGGCTTTGGAAGATAGTGAACTTCAAAAGTACGACTATTTCGCAAATGATCAATTTTCAAAAGTGGAAAATCAATATTTTACCTTTCGAGGTATCCTTAGGGATGCATTAGATGCATTCGAAACAAAGGTTGCATCAAGCTCAAAATCAGAACATGAAACTTCATCGTCTCTGAGACTACCGAGCATCACAATCCCAAAATTCTCAGGTTCTTATGATTCCTGGAGACCTTTTCACGATTTATTCAATTCCCTGGTGCATTCAAATTCTGCGTTATCTCCGGTGCACAAATTGCATTATTTGAAATCAAGTGTATCTGGAGAAGCAGAGCACTTATTGCGTCAATTTCCTATGACCAACTCGAGTTATGACAGCGCATGGAAGATATTGCTTGAAAGGTATGATAATAAACGAGTTTTGGTAAATGCCCAATTGAAAGCACTCTTTAATCTACCTAAAGCAGCTCACGAATCAGCCAAGGCTATCAAAACCTTGCTAGATAAGTCTTCCGAATGTATCTTTGAACTCGAGGCATTGCAAGTTTCCACTAAGCAATGGGATGCCATGCTCATCTACATGTTGGTACAATGCTTACCAGCAGAAACGCACCGCTCATGGGAACAAGAAGTAAATACTGCAGAAGGACTCCCCACCTTCGAATCCTTAAAATTATTTTTACAATCTAGATTTAGAATTTTAGAAGCCATAGTTGATAACAAACCGTCCCTAGCCTCCAAGAATGCTCATGTCCCGAGAACATCAACCCATTTTACGTCATCTACCCAAGCATGTACCTTGTGCAAAGAGCAGCACCGATTATTTAAATGTCCGAAATTCTTAAAACTTGACGTAGACAATAAATTCAAAATTGTCACATCAAATCAATTGTGTAATAATTGCCTATCAAAGGGCCACAACACGAAAACTTGTACTAGTAAGTTTTCATGTCAGCGATGTGGAAGGAGGCATCATTCTTTACTTCACAGGAATAATGCCACTCCAAGGGCCTCGACCCAATTCAAGCCAAGGGAGCAGCAATCAGAAGCTCAACCTTGTATTTCACCTTCCACATCCAATAAATCTCTCCATACGCTTCACGCAAAAAACCAACGTACCAAACAAGCACTGCTTGCCACAGCATTGTTAAACGTTCCTACCAAAAAGGGAAACATGTTGGTATTAAGGGCACTGATAGATTCAGGCTCTCAAGTTTCATTTATAACCCAAGCGGCCTTTATCCTTATTCAACCACAACTAAGGCAACTACAGTTACAGGCCTTATAGTGGATACAATTACGGACATTTTACTTCCATCAACCATTCCAAACAAAGAATGGAATCATATACATCAGCTACCACTTGCCGATCCATTTTTCTTTAAACCAGGAAAAGTTGACCTGCATTTAGGAGCAGATGTATATAGTGAAATCCTCTTGGAAGGTTTACGAAAATGTCCTCCAGGAACACCTGTTGCCCAAAACAGTACCCTCGGATGGATACTCTTCGGAAAACTCCTAAATACTTCCACATTTTTAAAGGCATCTACGTTAACAGCAAAAGTTCACTACGACGACGACTCTTCACTGGATAACCTTCTACGTCAGTTTTGGGAAACTGAAGAAGTTAATCCAGGAAGAAAGCTGTCTAAAGCAGATCAAGAATGTGAAGAGTTTTATCAAAAAACTCATGTTCGTAACGCACAAGGCCGTTACGAAGTTCGTCTGCCTTTCACCGCAGAAAGTCCTAGGTTAGGCGACTCTCGTGGTATGGCATTACGTAGGTTCTACAGCCTAGAACGGCAATTAGAAAGTAATCCTGAACTTTGTCAGGAATACAAAGCTTGTATAAACGAATACAAGACATTAGGTCACATGACAGTGGCTAGCAAGATAGTAAGTAACGAGCAAAGCTACTATCTTCCTCATCATGCTGTGATCAAAGATAGCACCACTACAAAGGTTCGCGTCGTCTTTGATGTTTCGGCAAAAACAACTAATGGAAAAAGTCTAAACGAACAGCTGCATACTGGTCCAGTACTGCAGTCAGAACTCTTTTCCATCATTCTCAGATGGCGAAAGTATAAATTCGCTATGTCGGCTGACATAGAAAAAATGTATAGAATGATAAAGGTTCAAGCTCCAGATCCAAACTATCAAAGAATAGTTTGGAGAAATAATCACAACGAGCCTATACAAGATTACAAATTAACCACCGTAACCTTTGGCACCACGCCAGCCCCATATCTCGCAATAAAAACGCTCAATCAGCTAGCCTTCGATGAAGCCGACAAATATCCTGAAGCTGCAAGGATAGTATTGCGAGACTTCTATGTTGATGACCTTCTTACAGGATCAGATACAATGGAAGAAGCATTCAATGTACAAGATCAACTACTCAATCTGTTATCTTTAGGAGGTTTTAACTTGAGAAAATGGGTCAGCAATTCCTCGGATCTACTATCAAGGATTCCCGAAACTTATAGAGAAGTTCAATTCCCTTTACGACTAGCAAGCGATGAATCTGTAAAAACTTTAGGCATTCATTGGTATCCAGGATCTGATTGCTTCACACTACAATACAGAAAGAGACTCGATTGCCTCTCTACAAAGCGTTCTGTTCTCTCAGAAATCGCAACGCTTTTCGATCCACTAGGCTGGATATCTCCAATTGTAATTAGTGCTAAAATTTTGATGCAAGCCTTATGGCTTGCAGGATGTTCATGGGATGAACCAATACCGGCATACATTGATAAACAGTGGCGGGAATTCAAAATAGAATTACATCATATAGGTAGTATCAAGATACCACGTTGGATACATACCACAAGTAACTTATCCACTTGTCAAATACATGGTTTCTCAGATGCCTCTAATCAAGCCTATTCTGCTGCTGTCTACATTAGAGTTGTTAATGAAGAAGGAACAGTTCAAGTAAACTTACTTATGGCAAAGTCAAAAGTAGCGCCCGTCAAATACATTTCGCTTCCACGTCTCGAATTGTGTGGTGCAGTATTGTTAGCACGACTCATAAATCGAGTCAAAGTAGATCTACAATTTGACCAAGTTCCTACATTTGCTTGGACAGATTCTTCTATTGTATTAGCTTGGATACGTAGCCACCCAAACAAGTATAAAACTTACGTGGCTAATAGAATCTCCGAAATTCAAGGCTTAATCGATATTAAATCTTGGTAACATGTTAGGTCTGGTGACAATCCAGCCGACTGTAATTCCAGAGGAGTTAAATCATCATTATTAATTGATCATCAATTATGGTGTCATGGACCTCATTGGCTGCAAGGTAGTGAAGAAAGTTGGCCCAAATCGAAGCCAATTTTAGCTAACCGGATTGAGGCTGAACAAAGACGATCAAGTCATCTTACAACAACCCAGTCAAACATCAATGACTTGTTTGAGAGATTCTCAAGTTTTACCAAACTACAACGCGTAGTTGCATATTGCATCAGGTTCATTCATAAATGCAGGAACGCATGTGTTGAATCAACTAAAGAGCACCAAATTGACCCAAAGATGCTTAGCCCAACAGAAATGTCTCAATCAAAAATTCAACTCATTTAATTAGCACAGAATGCCATTTTCGGCACTGAAATCCAATGCTTACAAGCACGGAATACACTTCCAGCTAAAAGCAAAATTTTATCTCTTAATCCGTTCTTAGATACCGACGGATTAATTCGTGTAGGAGGTCGACTAAGAAATGCCAATATTCATTATAATCAAAAGCATCCCATTATTCTCCCAAAGGAAAGCAAATTAGCAATCTTGATAATTGAATATTTCCATATAAAAACTTTGCATGGTGGCCCGCAATTGGTTTTGTCCAACATTCGAAGTGAATTTTGGATCCCACAAGGACGAAAAATTGATTAACAGGTATTACATAAATGCATCGTGTGTTTTAAGCAATCCGCATCCAATAAAAATCAACTTATGGGTAATCTACCCTCACCCCGGGTCAACATAACGAGACCTTTTCAACAAACTGGGTTAGATTTTGCTGGCCCTTTCAATCTAAAGGTATCTAAATTTCGAAATAATCGGGTATATAAAGGGTATATATGCATTTTTATTTGCATGGCATCCAAAGCCATTCATATAGAAGCTGTATCCGATCTATCCACGGCTGCATTTATAGCAGCGTTCCGACGGTTTTCCAGCCGAAGGGGACTCAGCACAGATATCTTTTCAGATTGTGGCGCTAATTTCGTTGGAGCTGATAAAGTCCTACAAAGGGAATTTAGAACAGCTATATTGCAAGCTAACAAGCATATGGCAGAAACACTAGCTCAAGAAGGGATATGTTGGCACTTTAACCCACCTTCCGCACCTCATTTTGGAGGATTATGGGAGGCTGGATTTAAATCAATCAAATACCATCTAAAGCGAATTCTAGGGAATTCTTCATTGACATTTGAAGAATTCGCAACTGTTCTGACACAAATTGAAGCTTGTTTAAACTCCAGGCCTCTATGTCCTATCACAGAAGATCCAGACGATCTCAATGTTCTAACGCCGGGACATTTTTTAATCGGTTCTTCCTTACTACTTCCACCTGAACCTGTGATGGAAAACAATGTTTCATCTCTCACAGGTGGAAACATCTTCAACTGTTGCAACAGCATTTTTGGCGCAAATGGTCCAACGATTATTTAAATTCTCTACAAAATCGATCCAAATGGCAAACTCCAATCTCAAATCCAAAAATAGGAGATTTAGTCATAATCAAGGACCCGAATTTAGTAGCATGTCGCAGGCTAGTAGGTAGAATAATTAATGTTCACCCAGGAGCTGACAAATATGTTCGCGTAGTCAGTATAAAGACAAAAAATGGCGTTGTAAAAAGACCAATAGCCAAAATTTGTATCATGACGATACAAGAAAAGGAAATTGCATCAATATAGAAAATTAAAATTTCCTGTTTGTTTTCTTATAAAAAAAAAAAAAACCAACATATATTCATTCGTCATATAACATAGTCTCCAGCAGAAAATCACCCATCCATTTAAAGTTGCATGCAATCATGTTCCGTTACGTGCAAATTAAAATACTCAGTCCCAAGCAAACAAATTTAAACCGAAACCGTTACATTTAAAAATATAAAATTGCCTTTCTATAACAAACGTTCACCACAAAGAGAAACTCAAATTATACTAATCAAAAAAAAAAAAATGCAAGTATACCGTTATATTTCAAACACAAGTCACTTCGGTGCAAGAAATTTTTTTAGTTTTTTTTTTGCCGTTATATTTTGTATCAAGTCTTGAACTGCAACCAATCAATGCAGGCAAGAGATAAACAAAAAGACCCGTCATGCTTGAATAAATTCAAGTACGAAATTAAATCAAGCACCAGTTAATTCAAACCGTGGTCATGAGCGCATCAATCAATAATGATTCCGAAAATGAGTTGCCTATTACTCCAGGACGAACATGGGAGAAGGAGCTTGAGGAAGCATGGAATCTAGAAAGAGAATTTATAAAGAAGCCCCCTTCTTCCAAGCACCACTCGGAGGAAGACTCCACAGACGAAGACTGGGATCTGGATGACGAAATTGCCAGGGTATCACCATCTCCTCAACGGTCAATAGACGAGGACTATGAGGAAATTCGACAATTACAGGAGGAACTCAACAGATTACAACAGCAATGGTCCAATATGTTGAAGGTTAACCAAGGCCTCACCAAGATGTCATTGACCAGCAGACCAACGCCAATAATCATAATTGAGGACTCACCTTCTTCTTCCCCAAAGGCTGAGAAAACATCTCCTGAAGCAACTATCGAGGAGACAACTTCCACCAACTGTAACCCAGAGTCGAATCCACCTGAAGACAGCGGTGTAGATATTCAGCAGGCTGAAACAGAGTTACCTACAATTGAGGACATCCAACAATCTCCAACCAGCATCCAACAGGATGGCAGTTCAAACAATCAACCGGATGTATGCAATGTTTTAAAGGACCAATCAATACTGCCAACAATTATGTCGGATGATGATCTCCTCGTCACTATTGTGGAAAACTTAACCGGATTTAAAGAAGATTATACAGTATCGATGGCTGCTTTAAGACGCTCCAAGAATGACGGTACAAAAATCAAAGTAAGACTTTTGGCCGATAATACTATTAAGATAATAAAATGACTATAAATAACATTTGTGTTTCTCTGGTTTATTTTCATCATTGTTTGTACATTATTTTTTGTTTCTTCGTTCTTTTTGAAGGCAACATCGGGCCCGCCCTTAGTATTCTGTTACTTTCTTTATTTTACTAGGTTCAAGCGTGCTTTTCTCATTTAATGCGTTAGTAAGCTAATATTTTGAAAGACAGTTCCAGCCTCTCAACGGGGGGCAGTATGTTCGAACCAAACTGCTTCGAATATATTTTTCTAAACATTAAAACTTCTGAAAAGAAAACATACTGAAAACAAGGCATGAAAATTTTACAAAATTAAATCTTATCTAATCATTCTCAATCAAAACACAGATACACAACCAAACAAAGCCATGTATTTGTCTTGAACCGTTAGATTCGTGCTAAAAAGCAATTCCTGAAAAAGGAACATATTACACATATTACAAAAATATTATGCTAAAATTGAGATCTGAAAATAAAATAAATTCAATCTAATTACAATTTCCCCAAAAATAGGTATAATATCTAACAAAAGCATTTCATGTAGCATTCAATACATGCCACAAATAATCAGATCAAGCCGATCAATTTGCAATTCTATATCATCATTACAAAACATCGAATGGGAATGTATTTTTCGTCATGGGCTTCTGCACCGAAATTTTATTTATCACAGCAGCATCTGCTACAGTCTATTTCTTGTTGCTATGCATTTTGGTTCGTTGCTATGCATATTATCACTAGTACCGTAAGTGCACAGATGTACTGCCAATTCTTGCAATCATGCGCCTCTGCTACTCCATCAGTGGTGTCGTGTGCAAGCAAGGGCTATAAAAACAACAAGCTGACTGATCTCGACCTCTTTTTGCACTTGGCATCGCTTGAGATAGGTTGACTAGGTAGGGACTAACATTTTATATCGGGTATCGACTGATATAGAACTTTTACTAATAAATCATTTTATTTTGGCATTGACCGAAGTAATCATTTACTAACAAACACTTTATTTCGGTTTTGACTGAAATAAAGAATCTTACTTCGGGTCTTGACTGAAGTCAAGATAACACTTTAAGTCGGGTATTGACTGATTTAAAGAGCATTATTTCGGGGATTGACTGAAATAATCGTTTACTAACAAACACTTTATTTCGGGTTTTGACTGAAATAAAGAATCTTACTTCGGGTATTGACTGAAGTCAAGATAACACTTTAAGTCGGGTATTGACTGATTTAAAGAGCATTATTTCGGGGATTGACTGGAATAATCACATACTAACATACACTTTATTTCGGGTTTTGACTGAAATAAAGAATCTTACTTCGGGTCTTGACTGAAGTTAAGATAAGACTTTAATTCGGGTATTGACTGATTTAAAGCATATTGTATCTCGGGTCTTGACTGAGATCAAAATTACTAACATTAACACTTTATTCCTGGTCTAGACGGGAATAAAGAATTGTTCTAATAAAATATTAGAACAAAGGATCTTAACATTAGCTTAAAGCCAACCTCCTCAAATGCCAAGTTTAGATCGGTGAGTACCAGCCACTTGTAACATTTTAATACTTATTCATATATCTATTTGACTATTGTTTGACTTATATACACATATATATATTACACATTTCATGTGCATATCTATTTTACACATATATTTTTATTACATTTTTGACGATCTTATATTATAACTTGGTGCAAATAAGTGTTTTAGTGTAATACAAAAATCTCAGACCCAAACTTATGTACAGAGTTTTGTCTCAACATATCTATTTTTAGAAATCGTGCATTACAAATCTGTGTTATTAAGTGTGTTTTCTAGTGTGTGTGCATCTCTGACCTATTTCCTTATATTTAATCTGATCTGAATACAAGTAGTGAGAAAATCCAAGAAACAAGTGTCAGTTTAAGGAACGTTAAAAGAAGTGGACAGTGTTTTTGTAGTTATAAGAAGATAGACCACTGATCGTAATCCATAATTATCAGTGCATTCATTGCAGTCTTCAGTAAATTCAAATTTACGTGTACGTTCTAACTACGGGGAGTACAGGAACAAGTTTCATATAATTTTAAATTTACAGTGTGCTAAAATTCATTTCAATAGTTTTTCAGCTTGGTACCAATACAAACAATTTTTAAACTAGTTTTACCTAAGCCTAAGATTTACAGTGTGCTAAAATTCATTTCAGTAGTTTTTTTCAAGGTGGTACCAATACTTTCGTCATTGCTGGATAAAAGCTGAGTATAATAAACAGTAAATCGCTGTATGGAGCCATACTACCGTTAGGGATAGTGATAAGGATTTGTATATTGCCAATATTAGTCATATATTTTTTATATTTGCATTTGCCTATATTTCTCGTATATTTTTTTTTCTCCCTAGTTCCATTTGACAGAATATATCCGATAATTTTGTACATTAGTTAATCGTAGATTTCATAAAGAACAGAAAGAAACGTGTACACTTTCCATATTTGTTGACTACTGAAGCACACCAAAGCTCTCTAAGGGTTCTATATTACACAGTAATTTCTAGGTTTTTAAAATATTTGCAAATGAACGGTGTGAAAAATACAAAATAAGTGCAAAATAATTAATGAAGTCTCTAAGTTTGCAAACCAACAATTTCTGAAATGAAAATATTTGGTAAAGTTTCAATATTTGCTAACTAACTTCCGCTATAGTGCAAATTAAATGCTACATTTTCTATATTTGGCATGAAACAAGTACAAACTATAAAATATCGTCTAAAATTTTATTATATTTGCTAACTAACTTCCGCTGTAGTACAAATTAAATGCTAAATTTTCTATATTTGGCATGAAATAATTGCAAACTACAAAATATCGTCTAAAATTTTATTATATTTGCTAACTAACTTCCGCTGTAGTACAAATTAAATGCTAAATTTTCTATATTTGGCATGAAATAATTACAAACTACAAAATATCGTCCAAAATTTTATTATATTTGTAACTAATTTCCGCTATAGTACAAATTAAATGCTAAATTTCCTATATTTGGCATGAAACAAGTACAAACTACAAAATATCGTCTAAAATTTTCTGCATATTTGTTAACTAACTTCCGCTGTAGTGCAAATTAAATGCTAAATTTTCAATATTTGGCATGAAACAAGTACAAACTACAAAATATCGTCCAAAATTTTATTATATTTGCTAACTAACTTCCGCTGTAGTACAAATTAAATGCTAAATTTTCTATATTTGGCATGAGATAATTACAAACTACAAAATATCGTCTAAAATTTTATTATATTTGTAACTAACTTCCGCTATAGTACAAATTAAATGCTAAATTTTCTATATTTGGTGAAACAAGTACAAACTACAAAATATCGTCGAAGATATTCTTATATTTGCTAACTAACGTCTGCTATAGTACAAATTAAATGCTAAATTTTCTATATTTGGCAGGAAACAAGTACAAACTACAAAATATCGTCTAGAATTTTCTTATATTTGTTAACTATCGTCCGATATAGTGCAAATTAAATGCGAAGCTTTATATCTGCTAGTCGACGGGCTACAAAAGACAAACGATTTTAGATTGCTTTAACGCTTGCTGCAATTTACTCTTTTCTGACCAGCGAATTGTAAAACACTTTCTAGCAACGGTTTATAAAGTAGAGGAGATTGTCATACTGGTTTCATATTTGCTAAGAAGCAATCTATAAGGTGCCAAATACTTTCTATATTTGTTCAGTAGTGGACTATCAACAATTTATCAAGTACAGGAGATTCCCACACTGGTTTTATGTTAGATAATTAGCGAGCTATAAAGGGATAAATAATTTTCTATATTCACGCTAAATTTGCTAATCGACGGTCTACCGAAGACAAAAGATTTTCTATATCGGTGTTATATGTGAAAATTAACGGGCTATAAAGTACCAACGATTTGTACACATTTGCCATATATTTGCTCATCGATGTTCTACCGAAGACAAAAGGTTTTCTAAGATTTCTTTGTATTTTGTGATAGACGTTCTACAAAGGACAAAAGGTTGCTATATTTATTAATATTTGATAATTAACAAATTATTAAATACCAAATAATCTTCCATATTCGCTTTATATTTGCTGATCGACGGTCTACCGAACACAAAAGGTTTTATAAATTTGCATCGTATTGGCCGATCTACGGTCCGCAGAAGACAAAGGGTTTTCTATACAAAGTGTCAAATATCTGCAAAGTTGTCTGATTTCCGTTCATCAACCCATTATAAAATACCAAATATTTTCTAGACTCATCTTACATCTGCTACCCGACGATTAGTAGAACCCATACGATTTGCCGAAGTTCTAAGTTTACACATCAACCATTCAAAGTTATCATTAATGGGTAAGCAACAGCCCGGCCTTTTGGCATTTTTTCTAAATAATTTTTCATTTCTACATTCAACTAACTGACCCCAGCCGATGGAACCAAAGCCTTATATTTAGCTGCATCCCTACGCGGCCGGGCTTCGGGTGGGCGAGAGTTTTTCCGAATTTTCCACGGCGCTTTTACGGCTGACCAGGCTTAAGTTTACATCTTGTCCAGAGGATGCTAGAGACCATATCGCCTTGGAACCTTTCTTAGATGGATTTTTTAACTTAGACCTGCAGGAGAAGGTTCGAGATTTCAATCCACCTACGCTGAAAGATGCAGTACATACAGCATTCCGAATCGAAGCCAATCATCGAGCTACGAGGGCTGAGAGACGAAATATAAGAGTCGCTGTTGCAACGAGCAATAGTGGACCGCCACCACGGGAACCGCCGGACTTCAGAAGAGAACCTATGGGAAGAAATTCAGCCCCAAGGAGGCTTCCGCTGGCCAAGCGTTAGGAGGCGGAAAATCTAGTACACGATATCAGAGGCCAAGGTGTCATAAATGCATCTAATAGCACATGGACCTCTCCAGTTGTATTGGTTAAAAAAAGTGATGGCTCGACTAGATCTTGTGTCGACTACAGGCGGCCAAACGAGGTCACCAAACAGGATTCATATCCGCTGACACGTATCGATCTGACTCTTGGTGCGCTGGCCGGCTCTACTTGGTTTTTGACACTAGATTTACAGTCTGGCTACTGGCAAGTAGAAGTGGAAGAAGAAGACCGCGAAAAAACCGCGTTCACTACAGGCAGTGGATTGTGGAAGTTTTCAGTTATGCCATTTGGACTAACCAATGCCCCTGCAACCTTTCAGAGGCCCATGGAAATCGTCCTCCAAGGAATTCCACCTCAGGCGTGCTAGCATATTTGGACGATGTTATCGTACGTGGCTCCGCGTTCGAGAAAATGGTAGAAAATCTCCCCCTTGTCTTAGCCGGATTAAGAATAGCAAATCTAAAGGTTTCACCGAAGAAGTGTCAGTTGTGTCAGAGGGAGGTGAAATTCCTAGGACATGTCATCAGTGACACCCACTTGTCGACAGATCCAGACAAAACAAATGCTGTCAAGAATTGGCCTCGACGACAAACACGAAGGGATATCCAGTCATGTCTCTGCCTTTGTGCTTATTACCGGCGATTCGTTAGATATTTCTCAGCTATCGCGAAACCATTAACGGAGTTTACGGAGAAAGGTCGAAAGTTTCTCTGGACAGAAGCCTGTCAGGAAGCGTTCGAGGAATAAAAAGACCGCTTAACAACTGCACCTATTCTTACACAGCCTAATGAAAATCTGCAGTTTATCCTGGACACAGAAGCCAGCCAACACGCTTGGGGAGCTATTCTCTCACAAGTTAAAGACGGGACTAAGCACGTGGTGGAATATCACAGCAAAACATTCTGTCAGCCTAAGCGAAACTACTGTGTTACCAGGAAGGAATTGGTTGCGATAGTCAAAGCCTGCGCATGTTTTCAGCCCTACTTACTGGGAAAAAAGTTCACAATTCGAACAGACCATGCATCTTTGAGAAGGTTGATGAACTTTCGGTATCCCGAAGGACAAGTAGCAATATGGATAGAACGTATTCAGGCCTATGATTTCGAGATCGTGCATCGCCCAGGAAAAAATCACAGTAACGTAGATGCAATGTCGCGTCGTCCTTGTTCAACGACTGTGTGTCAATATTGTCAGCGGCTCGAAGAGAAAGACACAACCATAATTCGCTTTACCACCCAAGAGTATATAGCTCAGCAGCAGAAGGATGACCTCACCCTACGTTGCGTTCGGAGTTGGCTTACTATAGGTCAGCGCCCAGATAAAGATAGCATCAAAAGCTTGAGCCCCGAAATTAGGGCGTATTCTGAAACTGGATGATAACATCGCCGTCCGCATCATCAACCAAGGAGCGTAGACTATTAAACCCCGAAATCTCTTCGAAAATTTGTCCTCCAGTAAGCACACGACTCTCTATGTGGTGGACACCTTGACGTTGATAAAACGTTAGGTAAACTTCGACAGAAATAATATTGGATTGGTAGTAGTACTGATGTAAAGGACTGGTGTGCCGGATGCCTACAATGTCAAGCACGGAAGGGACCGCGGCCAAGATGGAGAGCTCCTGTAACATTGGCGCACCTTTCGGAAGAGTTGCTGTAGACATACTGGGACCACTTCCCAAGACCAATAAAGGTAACCGCTACTTAGTAGTCTGTATGGACTATTTCACCAAATGGCCTGAAGCAATTCCAGTACCAGATCAGACAGCCGAGATGGTATCCGATGCACTCATATCAGCCGTATTCAGTCGACATGGAGCTCCACTACAGCTCCATTCGGATCAAGGTAGAAATTTTGAAAGTACCGTTTTTCAAGGGGTACTGCAGAAGTTCGGAGTAGAGAAGACGCACACAACGGACCTACACCCACAGTCAGATGGTTTGGTCGAAAGATTTAACAGAACAATTCTTGACTACCTGGCGAAATTTTTGAATTCGCACCAGAGGGAATGGGACCAGTACGTGCTTTACCTACTGCTATCGTATCACGCAAGTGTACAGGATAGCACTAAACAAACCCCCGCTGAATCCTTTTTGGTCGAGAAATTCTTCTACCGCTGAAGAGGTCTTGGGAAGCCCACCTACCGAAGTTATGTCAATTAGTGAGGACATGGACAACTTGACCACGACACTGAATGCGATCCATGAGAATAATCGAGCTATGCTGAACACGGCGAACCGGCGTATGAAGAAATACTACCTAGTTTTCATGTAGGTCAACTCGTGTGGTTGTACTTCCCAAGACGCGTAATCGGACGGTGCCTAAAACTGCAGTGCGACTGGGAGGGGCTATACAAGATCACCGAGGCTGTAACCGAAGTTGTATTCAAGATAAAAAAGTGTCGAGGGGGAAAGATGGGAACTATCCACGTCGACAGACTGGCCCTATACCGCGAAAGAAACGACCTCTCCATATAACCACTAATACGTCTCCTGGTAGCCCTAAGAAGGCATCCAGCCAGCTTAACTGGTAACTACAGGATACCATTGTGCCGCTTAGGACCTACCCACCCTAGCTGGCGGGTATACCTCTTGTAAATTAGTCCACTTTTTCACACTCCCTCGCTTTACAATGAGTCAAAACCCCTCCCACATGGTACCCTACGTAAGCCGTGCTGCCGTAGGAATTCCACATTAAAGACTGTCTTCGAAATTTTAACCCATGATGGGGACTTTGGGGCACACCCTCGATCGAATGTCGATCTGCGGTCAGAGGGAGATGCACCGTGAAAGAGGTCCTGCAATCAGTTGGTTAGGTTACTGGTTGCAGAGGCTTCTTCGACTGGTCTTGGGGTTGAGGGTCGAAGGTGTACTGGTAGACGAGATTTTTTGGGTTGCAGGGCTGCGAGTGTACCTTTGGTTTTGGATACCGAGACCGATATCTAGCTCTGACCAAGGACCGGCGTGACACTGTGGATGTGATTCTGACTCGCCATGCACAAATCAAGTCCGACAAACTGGCGTCCCTTCATTCTTTCTATAATGCGTGGTAGCTGAATAAAATTTAAAAGGACACGATCCTAGTAGAACCCATCGCTACCTTAAATGAGTGGATGAATTTTGCTTGACCGTCTATAGCTCTAACTCCTTCTGGGTTATCTTTCAGTGGACGTTTTAACTTTTCTATCCTTTCTTCATTACTTCCATAATACGTGGTAGCTGAATAAAATTTAAACGGACACGATCGTAGTAAAACCTATCGCTACCTTAAATGAATAGACGAATTTTGCTTGACCGTCTATAGCTCTATCCCCTTCTGGGTTATCTTTCAGTGGACGTTTTAACTATCCTATCATTTCTTCATTACTTCCATAATATGTGGTAGCTGAATAAAATTTAAAATGACACGATCCTAGTAGAACCCATCTCTACCTTAAATGAGAAGAGTCATTCATCCTACAATCCGTGGTGGCTGGGGAAAATTTATAAAGACAAGATCTTTGCTCAAGTGTCTCTGCATTAGGAGATTAGATAAGTTTCCTACTAACTCCTTCTGAATTAGCCTTCGTTAGAACGATTTTATTTTCTTGTCTCCCGACTGCGTTTACTTTGTAACGCAAGAGTTATACCGGGTGCCCACTCCTAAGGGATCAGCTAGCTTGGACGGAGTTACAAGCTTATGAGGGTAGGGTAGTGTAACAAACCGACTCACCTAGCTATTTTGCTCTATTTTGCTTAGGTTGAGGATCCCTATGCACCCTCACAATAGTATTTTCCGTCGAGGAAATGTTGACTGACCGACGGATATGTGATACAGGCAAGGCTATGTTGTTATAAATGCTGACAGTAAACTAATATGTCGGCCGAGCCTCTTTAGAATATTTCAACAGCATTCGTGTGATCGCAATTGGAAGAGTATGGTGCTCTTGCTGAAACCAGGCATACATTATCAGTTGAACCCCGGTATACTAGCAGAGGAAGAATTCTAACATCGCAGCTTACCTGAATTTTCCCATCTCCTCTAGCCATATGCATTACCAAGGTCCCAAGAAGAATTAAGCGCAGAAAGCACCATGACTATAACCAATTCCCGTGTCATGTTTTCTTTTTCCGATAGTAAATCCATTAAACAAACTTTCGGCTCGGCAACACAAAACCAGCAGCGAACAAAAGCCCGAACCACAACAATACAAATCCGAGCCTGACATCTCCGTCGGTCAGTTGTTTCTTGTCAGAAGGTAGACATCACACAAAGCAGAACCTCAAACCAGATTAAAGACACATTCTTATGCTAACCCCAGTGAGTTATTACATTCGCGAATACAATCTACTCCAATTCAGAGATCACTTCAACCGATGGTAATAGAGGGTAACCCACACGTACCAGCACGAATCCCGAACATTTTGTTGGACTTGTACTTAGACATGTCATCATAAATAGGAAGTCGAGTTTTGACACGTCCCAGATGGAAAAGGACGGTTCTAATTTGAAAAGCACATATATATTTTGACACGTGTGAAAATGAAAGTTCAGCGACGTGAAGAGCAAATAGAAATTTCGACAAATATGAAAAAGTAATGCTTATTGAATTTAAAGAACAAATATAAATGTTGACAAGTATCAAAAATGAAAGTTTATTGAATTTGAAAAGCAAATGTAAAGTTTGACAAGTATGAAAAATTAAAGCTTAATGAATTTAAAGAGCAAATATGAATTTAGACAGGTATGAAGGATTAAAGCTTATTGAATTTAAGAAGCAAATATAAATTTGGACAATAGTGAAAATGAAAGTTTAGCGAAGTGAAGAGCAAGTATAAATTTAGACAAGTATGAAAAATTTAAGCTGATTGAATTTAAGCAGGAAATATCAATTTTGACACGTGTGAAAATGAAAGTTTAGCGAGGTGAAGAGCAAATAGAAATTTCGACAAGTATGAAAAATTAAAGCTTATTGAATTTAAAGAGCAAATATAAATTTTGACAAGTATGGAAAATATAAAATCAGCAAAGCAATTTTGATAGGTATTGAAAAAACTATTGAAATGAATTTTACACTGTAAATCTAAGACTTAGGTAAAACTAGTTTTAAAATTGTTTGTATTGGTACCAACCTGAAAAACTATTGAAATGAATTTTAGAACACTGTAAATTTAAAATTAGATGAAACTTGTTCCAACATTAAAAGATTGTTAAAATGAAGCAAATTGCCTAATGTAATCTTTTAGAGATTGAGGTCGACCTAAGTCAATTTTGGAAAAGAGGAAAAAGAAGAATGTAATAGAATAGGTCACGTAGGCCGGAAAAAAATTTTAGTTGTAAGCCGCCATGTTGGTGTCAGATCTTGTCTTGTTCTGGTGTGTGAAGAAAGAGCTCATATAAGTAGAGTTCTCGTATATTAAAATAAAAATCCATTGAAATAATAATAAAAAGAAAAAGATCCAGAGAATAAAACGATCAAAGAAGTTTTCGATAAATCGGTTATTTTACTAGTGAAAGGAGTTTATGGGAAACCAACAAGCAGGCCACGTAATCTCCATAATTAGCAGAGGCCAAGATCTAAGACGTTGACCACTGTTTATGACGCCATTCTTGGAGATTTTGGGATTTGTGTAACATTGGTTCGCTCGTTATGCAAAAAAATCTTCGGGACCTCAAAAGTGAGTGGCCTGACTCAACTGGAGTCCGCTCGGCCAGGTGGGCGGGTCGTAAAATCGATACCACTAAGAACTTCATTGTGGCGGCAGATGCTTTCGATAGCCTGATCTTTTGTATTCCCAGTAACGAAGACGTTTATGCTCAGTAAGGAGCTAAATGCGGTTCAGTCCTATCGTTCAACCATTCGATGAAAAGGAAGCCGTTTTGAAGTTTTAATCGTTACCTCCGATCATTGAGCTGGCCAGTCGGGGAATCTCACAAACCAAGTGAGTGGAAATTATAAAATTGCAACAATATATACAGGGTGTTCCATAAATGTCTTTAATCCTTTAAGGGGATCAAAGTAGAGGTCATTTGGGACAAAAAAGTCTAGATACTTTTATATCGAACTCCACATGGTTTTCGAGTAAATCGATAATATCGATATTCGAGATTTTGCATACCTTTTCAGAGTAATTTCGTTATAAGTAATATTGTAATTAAGGATTGTGACGTTCAAACCTTTATTTAAAAGAACACATATTGGCCTTTCTAAGAATGCAGTTATAATTGTGCCTTCAATTATTAAAAAAAACGGTTTTCTCTAGAATTTTTTATTTCACCAAAGTTTTTGTCGCGCTTCAGTGTACATTTATTCGAAATATCACCATTGCACGAACTTGGCAAAACTATGAAAAAATTTGCAGATTATGTTCGCTTTCCAAAATGACCTACCTAAGTGCTACCAACATTAACAATCAAAATTTATAAGCAAACATTTGGAAGATGCGCCCATCGAGGTAATCTTCAGTTTTTTCGTAAGATTCTATATTCTCCTACAGTTTTTAACCTACGACAACCATTTATAAGTCATTGCACGGAAATCTGAACTGGCTATTAAATAGGGTACTTTTCGATTTCGAATTTCGAAAATGGAGGGGGTAATTTCGAAAAAAAATACTTTTTTACCAAACTTGATATTTACGTAGATTTCGTTTTCCGCATCTTCATTTTTGCGGGAGGGGAAGACCTGGGAGGGGCAAGACCTGGGAGGGGCAAGACCTGGGAGGGGCGGGAGTTCAAAGTTTCAACTTTAAGCGGCTATATTTTCTCAATCAAGCATTGTTCTAGCAAGTAAGTCCTAAATTCATAAATGGAAAAGACATTTTTGGTGGAGGAAGCCGTATTGACCGGATCGAACAGCTTATCTGAGTCCAAGGAAATATAACGACAATTAAAGAATTTACTTCAGTCAGCGGGTTTCAATCTGCAGAAGTGGTGTTCAAATCACCCACAATTACTTCAAAACATTCCAAAAGATGACATTGCGCTAGAGCTCAACTTTAATGATGAATCGGAAGAACACATCAAGACGCTTGGCCTAACCTGGCTACCAAAAACAGATGCCTTTGCAAAAAAACAGCCTGGCAAGACACCAAACGGACTACCAAGCGAACTATACTGTCTGACATTGCACACAAATTCGATCCTCTAGGCTTCGTGAATCCCGTGACTGTAACGGCAAAGATCTTCATACAGAAACTATGGTCGCTAAAGCTGGACTGGGATGCAGCCATAACCACTGAAATGCACACAAGTTGGCTTAATTTTCGAGAAGGTCTAGAGCAACTGAGCGATATCAACAATCCAAGACTTGTTGCCTCAACACAGCAGCCAAGTTCAGTACAAATTCATGCTTTCTCCGACGCATCTGAAAGAGCCTATGGAGCTGCAATTTATGTCAGATCAATATCGCAAGATGGGTTAGTCGTAGTACGATTATTTTGTGTCAAGTCCAAGGTGGCACCCATAAAAACTACAACACTAGCTCGACTTGAGCTATGCGCCGCTAAATTAGCTACTCAATTGACTCAACGTGTTGTAAGAGATATGAAGTTGAATAGTCAAAAGATCTACACTATTGAACAGATTTAGAGATCGTTCTCGCGTGGATTAATGCAGAGTCTTCTTAATTTCATACTTTCGTCGCCAATAGAGTAGCTTCTATTCAGAGGCAAACGAACACCAGATCAATGGCGACATGTGAAATCCATTTTATGGACCACCATTTTTACATGGCTCAGACTAGATTTGGCCGTATAACTATTCCAAAGTGGACATTGATCTGGAAAAGAAAAATCTAAGATCGCGTTAACCGCGTCAAGAGAATGCTCACCATTCATCAGCGTCATCAAGCACGGAAATTCAGTCAAGAGGCTGCAGAGAATAATGGCATACATACTAAGATTTATTTATAATGCAAGGCTAAAAAATCAACGTAAAAGGGGCGAGGCTTCAATAAGCATTCAGCGCTCGTCGTAATCTTAAAAGAGATACAACAAGAAGGATTCATGGATGATATCAACCAAATAAATCGAACTGGAACGGTTAACAATAGTAGTTCATTAAATAGCATCGCATCCGTCATTGACGAGGAAGGTGTGATACGAGTGTGAGGAAGGCCAGAACACTCAAATCTGTCATACGTATCAAAACATCCAATATTGCTGCCTTGTGCTCACCCGGTCACTAAGCTACTAATGACAGACATTCATAACAGCAACCTTCATGCTGGCCCCCAAACCTGACTGGCACTTACACGACAAAGGTTTCGGCCAATCAGGGGGAAGACTATTGCCAGATCGATCGTGCAGAACTGTGTTGGTTGCAACAAAGTCAAGCCCAAGCTCATTACTCAGTTAATGGGAAATCTCCCCGCAGCCAGAGTTCAACCCGTTAGACCATTTATAAATTCCGGAGTGGACTTTTTCGCTACAAAGGCGATGCATCTACAAATGGTGAGCGATCTGACGACAGAAGGATTTCTCGGGGCACTTGAGCGGTTTATAGTGAGGCGAGGGCATTGTGAGAACTTGAAATCAGCTGAATGAGCTTCAAGACATCATACACTCAAATAGATCTCAAGAGAAGAATACTTCAATGTGCCAGGGAAAGGGTATGGAGTTCCATTTCATCCCACCACGCGCCCCAAAATGCGGTGGATTATGGGAAGCAGCAGTAAAATCCTGCAACTTTTCTGACATATGAAGTGTTAACTACTCTCACATCTGAGGTCGAAGCCATAATGAATTCGAGGCCAATAGTCCCGTTATCATCCAATTCGAATGACCTGACAGCATTAACAGCCGGATATTTTCTTGTGGAGGAGCCCCTGACTTCAAGAATTGATCCACATTCAAGTACATAACAAGTGTGTCCAGCGCGAAGATGGAAAATGGTGTCGCACATAAGCCACGAATTTTGGCGTCGATGGTCTCACGAATACCTATGTGAGCTGCAGCAAAAACACAAGTGGAAGCAACAATCCGTGAACGCTCGCCCTGGCATGATGGTGTTAATCAAAGAAGATAATTTGCGTCCCCTCAGATGGCAGAAGGCAATTCAGAGGAAGGATGGCTTGGTTCGAGTTGCTGACGTCAAAACCACGTCTGGAACTCTTAAAAGACCTATACATAAACTGGCACCTTTGCCAGTAAATGATAAAGACGACGTACGAGCGAATGAAATACAAGAAAAGTTTCCGAGACGCAGAGCTGCCAAAGATATAGAGGACGCAAGTCCAGGACCTGCCAAAATGTCACGACGTTCGGCAAGCTCTGCACTAACCACGCACCTATTCACATGTCTCATATTGGCGATTCTAGGAAATTCACCAGATTGCCTCCACTATTAACAATATCAGAAACAACGAGGGTCATTTGTTGAGCTTAATAAAAAATCAAACATCCTTAATTGATTCTACTGCCAACATTTTGAAGAGGGGCGAAGAAATCATCACGCACCAGTTCAATGAGGTAGATTTTCGGCTACGTCAAATAATCAATAACATCAACAACATAACTGAAGAGCTTCATCAACAAAGACTAGCACAGCTATTTATGTCATCAGCCATAGAGTAAATGTTAATGACATCAGCTTATCGACGCGTGTAAGCTTTCATGCTACACGTGATCATAGACACACATCACGGCAAGATGAATCCTCAGCTATTTTCTCCGGGACAGTTAAGACAAGAACTAATTACGATAAGGACCATTTACCAGCGACTTTAAGGCTCCCAGGGAATCGCGAAACTTTGACTCAGATCTACAGTTGAATGACTATAGAAAGTCGAGTCGCCGACAAATACGTAATATTCAGAATCAAACTGCCACTGTCTGCATATGAAGAATTCGAACAATTTCGGATTATTCATGTTCCAGTGGCAATCAATAACACCTTCATGGCTATCAAATCTTTAGCTGATTTCATAGTAATTAATCTGCATCGGGACCAATACTACCCGCTTAGAGAACAAGAATTAGCCACATGTGAAACCATGGAAAGGGCTGCTTACATTTGTAAACAGAAACACCCTCTATGCAGAAGGGGAGCCAACATCAGCGCCTGTGAAATGAGTTTCATAAATCAGGGAACACCTTCACAAAACTGTCAGGTAATGGGGACTGAAAACAGTCCTAAGTGGATACAATTATTTAATCCCAACCGATGGATTCACTCATTAAAAGAAAAAAAAACGTCCATAAATGTGGTATTCCAAGAAACTGTATCAACGCAGATGCTTGAAGGATCTGGAATTCTGAAAATCCAGGGCAATTGCGCAATAAAGCAAGAGCTCATTAGAATTCAAGCCCACAATGTCTATCCGAGCGCGATGCGAAGGTCACTTCTGGGGATCTTATTTTATCAAAGCGCCTGAAAGAAATGCAGCGCAGCGCTTTACGCTATCAAGCTAACTCAGATGAGCTCAAAAAATTGAGCGAGACTATTGCCGAACTACAAAGAAACCAACCGTTACCAAACGAAATCAAGCCAGTCGAAGTTCATCATTTCACCTTGGGCTACTGAGCACTTGACATCGGACATCTTATTGCCTCCTGCCTGAAATACA
This sequence comes from Dioctria linearis, assembly GCA_963930735.1. NCBI lineage: Eukaryota > Metazoa > Arthropoda > Insecta > Diptera > Asilidae > Dioctria > Dioctria linearis. Next base: position 103,039,399 of record OZ005740.1, read on the forward strand.
GGTGGGCAAAACAAAAATGTAGCAAGTCTGGACTGAGCAAAGCTATACCCACAAGGAGTTCTGGAGAGCTTTTCACAATTAGCATCCGTGAGGAGGAAGTGTGAACAAGCATTTATTCCATGCAATAGTTTCCATATAATTTAGTCGTAATATAATATGTTCAATTTCTTGCGTTCTTGCATGTCTTCAATTCAAAGTATCACAATAATTTTGTATATTCAACAATTATAAAAAATTTCCATTCATTTTAAATAAGTTCAATTCACTCGATTTGAAATGTCAGCATATTTTCGCGCAAATAATAGCAGTATTAAATTACGTCTGGAAATTCTTTCCGGTGCGACTAAAAATGTACAATCAAGTGCTTATTTGTAATAATCAGCAAATTGAACATAAAAAGCCGTTAATGGCAAATAAAGCATTCATTAAGTTTTGATTTTCAATAGCAAATTGTGGTTTTACTATACGTCGTCTCTATTTCATACACCGCGGTAATTATAGGTCGTGTAATCAGTAGTTTCAACAGTGTAACGGTCCAAGAACTCTAGCACAAATCCTCAAGGTACTGGTCATGAACCAGTGCCATATCTAAACTACGACAAGAGTCCAAGTACAAGAACTTGCACTCTAGCGGAGAACAAAAGATTCCTTCGCTATACAAACAGTTTCCACGTAAGCTTTTGCTCAAATATTTGAAACTTTTGCACAAATAGAATTTAAATCTTTTATCTTTATTTCACAGATCGCACATCATTTGATGGAAAGTTCTGGAAATTCGAATGAAAACAAAATAAATCCATATTCCTTAACGCGTAATGGAACTTTCCCGTAAGCTTTTCTTAAAGAATTGAAAATTTTGCACAAATGGAATTAAAATCGGTTATGATTATTGCACAGATCGCATATCAATTGCTCATTTACAGGGAAACTCAGGTAATCCAAATAAGGTTTCCACGTAAGATTTTCTGAAATAATTAAAACTTTTGCACAAATAGAATTAAAATCTATTATGTTTATTTCACAGATCGCACATCATTTGATGGAAAGTTCAGGATGGAATACACACAAAAAAATCGATATTGCTTATCGCGTAATGGAATTTCCACGTAAGATTTTCTTAAATAATTGAAAATTTTCCACAAATTTAATTAAAATCTTTTATCATTATTTCACAGACCGCGCATCATATGTTGGAAAATTCAGGATGTTCAAATGAAGGAATGAAATCACGATGGCTTATCACGTAAGCTGCTCTCAAATTATCGAAATTTTGCACAGATCTAATGAAAAATCTTTTTGACCTTCAATTCACAGATCGGACATCATTTATTGGGAAATGCCCTATTTACACACCTAGACTGGAAAAGTCACTGTCGTGAAACTGGAAGGTCGCTGTCATAACTTTAAAAAAAAAAAATTTCCTTCACCGCCGAAACGACTTTTCGAATTTTTACTATTCTCGATTGTGCGAAATCAAAGAAAATTTCACCGACCAAGGAACCGATAGCTATGCAAACAAATACCGGATGGAAAATTTCCTCAGCTCCCAAGCTGAATTTGCGCGCACCGCTTGTAGCTAACTGCTCGAGTTTCAAAAGTCGACTGCCCGACGAGCTCGATACGCCTCACCATAACCTCACCAGCCGGATCGAAAGTACTCACCAACAAACGAGCGCTTTGTTCGTCTCAAAGAAGATTCGCCTACCGCTCGCGAGTACTCGGCGGCACATCTGTACGGGTGTCGTGTATTAATTTAGGTAAATTCGTTGATACCGAATATTTTATGTGATAAAATTTCTCGGAGTTTGGGTCGGTCTGGCAAAGATTTATTGTATGTGGGTATCACGCGATATTTTACGGTTTACAATTTTCGTCTCCTGGATCTTGGTGCCTAGCGGTGATATTCAACTGAAAAATTGTAATTTGTGCGCGTTCTGCACATTTTAGAATTTTTCATTTGGAAATATATTTTGTTGTTGTTGTTTTCACTGCCGGCCGGATTTTTTATTTCGGTTGCCTGACTGAACACATTCTTTCCTTTTCAGGCAAATATGTTTCTTATGGAGAAACCGCATAGGGATGCTTTTTGAAAATGTAAAAACGTTAGCCCCTTTTCAGGTGTTTTGGTTCTTCACATGGAAGGGTAGTATACCTTTCAAAAGTTAACAAAACGTTTGCCCCTTTTCAGGTACCCAGGAAATTGAAATAAAATTAAAAAAAAATGAATAATAATAATAAAAAGAATGAAGAAATTTAAGATGAAAAAAAGAAAAAAAAATGAAAGGTAGCGTGAGGGTAGAACGCCACAATATAGAGAAAGACACTTGTAATGATGCGAAAGTCAAAAGTATAAATAATCCAACTCAATGGGATGAAAACATGGGTGGGAGAAGGGTGAACAAACCACCACCTATATAAATTTAAAAGACTGTTCGAACAAATTGGAATTAGTCCAAAATCGCAGAAATTTGGTTTAAAAAATATTTAACAAGAACATAATACATAACACAATATTTCAGACTACAAAATGCTTGAGAACTACTTAATAACGAAAAATTAAACCATAACTCGTAGGAGAAGACATTGTATTGGTCCAACTATCAGTTTGAAAGTAACCGTTTGCAGCAGACCAAAAAGTTCTGGAGTGAAACGGCCGGAATTCAACAAGGACCTCTTACAGGTAGCATTAACGGATGTTATCTATCATAAAATGAGTATTTCCAGGTCTTCAAAGTTACACAATATTTTGAAGACAACATCGATACGACATCTCAGACATCTCAATAAGCTTAAAGCTTCCGGGAGATCGCAGGTTACTTATGAGAGCAATATCGCACACAGGCAAATATTTTCAATAGAAAAAGAAAATTCTCTCATAGATTATATTAGAACTGCCTCAAAATTATATAATGGATTAACTAGTCTCGAGCTAATGAAGTTAGCTTATCAGTTTGGCCATAAAAACAATAAGGACTATTATTGAAACAAAAAATAATAAAGCCGTACTTCTAACACTGTCATTTCATACATCCTACAAGCTGCAACCTTTGGTGCGTTCAAGACATATTATAACCAGGCAGCAAACGAGTGGAAGTTCGATAATCCCGACAAGCCCGTGACAATTTATGATATTGCATATATTATTGGGAAGACATATCCTAAGGCATTCTCTACTCAAAATATTGTCAAAGGATTCGAGGTGTCTGGAATTTATCCAGTCAATGAAAATGTTTTCACAGAGGACAAATTTTTATCCGCATCCGTGAATGATAGACCTATAGTTAGTGAACCAGTAAAACAAGATCTACAAGGACCATCGTCCCCAACAGCTTCAACATTGCTTCATCCAGAAATTGTTTTTCCCGAGGCAATTCGACCGTTTCCCAAGGCTGCACCGAGGAAAGGCACTAATTGAGGTACGAGACAGAATTGTGCCTTGGTCAGAAAAAAGCATATGGACAAAAGCTACGGTAAGTCAAAAATAGTAAACGCTAGTAGAACAATAAATAATAAATTTTGTAACAAACATGTAAGGCTCCAATTTGTGAAAGATGAATTTTGTGCATATGTTTTGCATTATGAATTACAGCATGATTTGTGAAATTTGGACCGAGGTACGATACCTTCCCCTACACACTCAATCATGACAAGCCCATTAGCATCGTATTAAAAGGCTTGGATTGCTCATATGATGAGAATGACATTAATGTTGAGTTTTCAAGGAAGTTCCTTAACAACGAGCTGATAAAAATAGCTTCCTTAAGGAGGTGAGATAATTCTGGCGGAGCAAATGGCAATTGGTTACTACAAGTTAAGCCGTCAACGCCACGGTCATGTGGCAAGTAAATGCAACATGGCCTATAGATGCGTGAAATGCAAAGGCTGTCACGAGCCTTGCGAATGTTCTTTACCTAGGAAAAGTATTAGCGATACCCTCACTCTAGTTTTCAACGTAACCGGATTCTTAATAGCTGACAAGAGCACAGTTCCAGAGTGCGTTAACTGCGGTAAAAATGGCCACCCCGCCAACGATAGGAAATGTGGAATATACTACTATGTCCAAAAAATAAGGTGACATTTGAATTTAAACTGCGCGCATCAAAGGAGTTGGCGAATTGGTTTCTTTTTTAGGTAAGTAGGACTGTCTTTGACATCCCTGCCAAATAAAACGTCAAAATATTCATTAGTGTTTGAGATACGCTTCGTTTTGTGAGCTGCTAAAAGTGAATTTCTCTTTTTTTGCGATGTCGAAATTTGTTGAGCAAAGAATTTGCATTCAATTTTGTTTGCGGAATCAATTTTCTGCTGCGGATTCGTTGGGGTTGGTGCAGAAAGCCTTTGGTGATGAGGCTATGTCGAAAAAAAATGTTTACAAGTGGTATAGTTAGTTCCAAGCAGGCCGTGAACGTGTCGAAGCCGAGACCAAAAAAACCGCGCCAAATTCGCTCAAAAATCAAGGTTATGTTGACTGTTTTTTTCGATTATCGTGGTGTTGTGCATTCTGAGTTCCTTCCCCCGGGTCAAACAGTCAACAAGGAATATTATCTGAACGTTATGCGTCGTTTGCGTAACGCTATCCCCCAAAAGAGGCCGGCATTGTGGAAAGACAACTCTTGGTTTTTGCACCACGATAATGCGCCGTTTCACACTGCACTCGTTCTTCGTGACCATTTCGCCACAAACTCGACTCATATCGCTCCACAACCACCGTATTCACCTGATTTGGCGCCGCGCGACTTCTGGCTGTTCAGCAAGCTCAAAAGTCCGCTCCGATTACCCCGTTTTGAGACGATAGATCAGATTCAAACCGCTGCGAAGAAGGAGCTGAAGGTCATACCTGAAATCGACTTTTTCAACTGTTTCGAAGATTGGACAATCCGTTGGCATAAGTGCATTGCATCGGGAGGGGATTACTTTGAAGGCGATGAAATTAATTTGGAAGAATAAATAAAGAATTTTCAATATAAATGCAATGTCACCTTATTTTTTGGACACAGTTGTACCTGCAAATTGTAAATAGAAATCAGGAAATGAGCGATCTTAGGATAAAATCCTATTATATTTTCGTAAGTAAGTAAGTCAGCTTCACCTCAATGTTAAGTAAACAAGCCTATCCGACGAAGGTAAAACAGCCTACAACTAACAATACTAACAACATACTAACAACACTCAACATACTAACAACAATCAATAAACTAACAGTGTCAGCTTCTTTGACGATGAATGCAATATACTTTTTGGCATGAATCTCTTCGACTGCTTTACTAAAGTGGACAATTTTGTACCGAAATGTAGAGAGCTAAAAGACAACAACCAAAAAATGTTTCCTCTTATTTCACTCTTTACTAAGTTGTCATTGAACAGCTAGGTTTAATTATGTCCGCCGCACAATCTCACTTAAACAAACACAACATTTCTACAATTAATGTAAGTTCTTTAGTAACCATACACGCAAGACTCCATTTAGATAAATTTATACGAAAACACAATCCCAATACTACGCTAATCAGCGAAATTAAATTAAAACCAAAACACGACCCGAAGCTCAAAAACTATGACCATATCCGAAGTGATAGGTAGGTCTATCACTTTGGATAAGGTGGCGGTGGTACGGCTGTCCTAGTGAAGCAAAATATTGACTACATCCACATGAACTTTCCTAAGAAAATGGAGTCAATGGAAGTAACTGCAATAAAAATAAAGCTTCAAAACAGCAAATCCCTAGCAATAATAACGGAATATATATTACCCTTCTGGGGCCGGATTCTATAATTCGGAGAGTTTGGGAGATGAGACTTTTCGTTTTCTCCGATTAAAACTCCCTATCCCACCATCCGCGATTCTCTAACCTACCTGGGGAGTTGGAGAAATGTAAGTGTCACAGTATTGAAGGACGACTAACTCTGTGGGGGGGGGGGGCGTAAAGCATTGCGGTTTATTCCTTCGGATTTAGGGTCTAGAATACATAAATATAGATGAACAATTTTTAAGGGAGGGGCTTTTGGGGATGGGGTGGCACCACCCTTCATTTGGCGTTGTCTAAAATACGTCATGTTTGGTATCAACATAAAGAGAAGACGCGGGTAATATATTGGTGTAGTTTTTTTATCATTGTAACTTAATAACTGACTTTCTAGCGCCGAAAGACGGATTTTTTGCACTTTGGTGATATACACACCAGTTCCTATATTTTGCATATATTTCTGACGTTCTTTGTTTCACATCTATTAGTATCTGCTCTGTTGTGAAAATTTTTCTCATCGAAACTGAATTTCCACGACTTACCAGTTCTTCATAATGATTAGCTGAAAATATGTCCATTTTTATACAAAAATAAAACATTTTTTCACCTTAAGAAGGACTGCTTCACTTATTTTGCAGTCATCCCCAAAACCATTCACCGGACGCAAAAACTAATTACATATCTAATTAGGATTGTGATTTTATATACGCGACGACATCGACGGCGACCGAAAAGCACTCCCTCCTTAGCTTAATAAGGAGTAAACTATACGCCGAAGCGTATGATGTATTCAGGTACAACCATATATCAGATTGGTCTGAATTAAAATCTCTATTGACTCAAACCTTCGAAGTCAAAACCTCTATATCTTCCTTGCAGTCCCAGTTAAGCAATTCGAGGCAAAGAAAATTTCCTCCAAAGATTAAATGTAACACTGTCTAAATGAGGCTACACACTAATACACAACGGACAAAATACTCCTAAGATCTATATTAAAACATAATGAGAGTCAGGATGTAAGGACAATTGAAGACGGATTATCCAATCCACCACTACAAACTTTAGCCAAAATGCATTCGGATAAATCTTTTTCTGCATTAAAATTGCATATTTTGGAACACGCATCACGCTTAGAGCAGAAACAACTAGGCTCCCAAGCACATAACAAGGAAAATCAAACACCATTTGCGCAATCTTCGTTCAAATCTTCGTTGCTTCAAATGTAATAGACTTGGGCATGCTGCATCAAGTTGCCCAGTCATACAAAGCTCCGCGCAAAATTTCAACGAAGTACCAAACTAAACTCGCAATTACAACGCCATCCAGATTTCAATAAGTTCACATCTCCGTGGTAGGTCCCATATTATCGATATTGTCATCGAATTGGGCACACCATAGAAGAATTCAGGACCAGGGCGGAAAATAATAATCGTTCTAACAACAGCCCAGGAAGGCAAAATAATTTTCGGGAAATAAATACAATTCCACTGGCAAACACGGCCACAAAACCGGATTTGGCAGAAGCCAGTATTCCGAGAAAGTCGAACTCCACCGCCGAGATATAATAATGCAAATATCTCGGCTAGATCACCATCACTAAAGAGGAAAAATTTTAGAAATTCTTCGGCATCCAGGCAGGGAAACCGGATGCAGCGGGGGATCAATTTCGGCAACCTTACCTGTTGACATCTGCTCTGCTGGCTTACAGTTTTTATTGATGCTGGAGCAGATATCAGCCTAATAAAACTGCATCCACTGAAACCAGACAGTATCTGCTACAGAGATGCTATCTGCAATATCAATACGTTATTTACAGATTCCACTTCTACAGAAGGACTCATCTTCGCGAAATTAACTCTGGAATCTGCGCAGAATAACTCCGTCTTAGAACACCCATTTCAAATAGTGTTGAATAACTCCATCATCTCATACGTTGGCCTGCTTGGTCATGACTTTTTATCTCGATACAATGCTAGTATCAGTTACAAAAATAAATGCATTTCTCTAGAAATTAACGATTCAAATGAATTATATCCATATGTGGATTACTATTCAAATTACCCATATGTTTATTTCAAAAACGAAGACCCAGAACAGAGGTCTCATACTAAAAGTTTACAGTATACGGAGATAACATTCTCCAGTAGTAAAAATTATAAAAATTCTTCTCCATCAATTGCTTCACATAGCAATAATAATATATCTCCATCCAATGTTTCACAAGAAGTGAAGCGAGAAAATAATCACAATCTATCTCCATCAACAATTCCCAATAGAGCGGTACTAACTAATGATAATAAAACTCCATCTGTAGCTTCAGCTAAATCTAGTAAAATCCTAACCCCTTCATCAATAGATTCAGAAAGAGTGAAATACAAAAATGAATAAAAAAAACAAGGAATTTCGCTAAATGCTACCTCCTTCAAATTCTATCGTGTCGGAATAATTGGATAACTCCTTCCAAATTCCACAAAAGTTGGAATCATATCTCCTTCCTATTAAAAATCCGAAAGAATCGGATAAATCAAATAAAATTAAAATTCCGGCTCGATCAGAGTCCATTATTGAAATTCCAAGTCCTTTTATTCAACATCAATCGGTTCTGTTTCAGGAAGGAAATAAGGCCAGGTTTTTTTCTTGGAAATTGGATTGTCAAACCAGTCAATGGTATGGCAAAAGTCCTAATCCTCAATACAAATTAGGAAGACGCCGATCTGGGCCCTTCCTTACGAGGTGAACCCAGTTTGCCAAGACGTGGACGACTTTGTGGTAATATCCACAGACTCTGAAAGAGATTCAATTAAGGGCAGAACAATGAAACTGCAAAACCTTATCAAATTGAATCACTGCAATTCGGAGGAAATTCCAAGTCCTGCTATTCAACATCAATCGGTCTGTTTCAAGATTGAAATAAGGCCAGGTTTGTTTCTTGTAAATTGGATATTCAAACCAGTCAATGGTATGGCAAAAGTCCCAATCCTCAATACAAATGAGGAGGACGCCGATCTGGGGCCCTTACGAGGTGAACCCAGTTTACCAAACCTTGGACGACTTTGTGGTCATCTCCACAGACTCTGAAAGAGATCCAATTAAGGGCAGAATTATGAAACTGCAAAACCTTGAAATTTGTAATAAAAAATTGTGCGTCAAAAATAAATAATCAAGTGAGGAGAAAGGAGAGAAAGGAGATACTCCGATACGCTTTACCCATTTGGTTCAGTATC
>OZ005740.1:103048565-103099585 GCA_963930735.1 Dioctria linearis
AAAGTGCATTATAACAAAGTCGCAGATACTGAGGAGCTGATGAAGAAAAATCTTTGAGGGCTTCATACTTATGGTCTATGAAATGGTCCCCAGTTTCATTTCACGGATAATGCGCAGAGACAAATTCATTGAAATCCTCCACTTTATATAGTTTGACAAAACATCTGAACGTAGTAAACGTTTATACATGGAAAACATTTATTGAAGATAGTCAAGCTTGTATAATAGTGCCGCTAATATTACTATTGATGAACACTTGTTCTCAATAAAGGATAGATGCCGATTTACGCAATATATGCCAAACAAACTAGATAAATTTGCCATAAAAATTTGATTGGCAGCAAAAGCAAACAATATATATCTTATAATTGGCTCCCCTTGCTTAGGTAAAAACGAAAATAGCAGAGCATCAGCAGCTTTGAGCGAGTTCATAGTGGTCAAACTTGTGGAGCCGTATTTAGGACGAGCAAAAATATAACTACCGATAATTTCTTCACACGAGTTAATTATTTTCCTATTTTTCCGGAGAGAAAAAAAAAGGAAAAGAAATCGATTTTTAAATCACAACATAAACTTGCACTTTATTCTAAACTTTATTCAAGAAATATTTCTACATTCGTTTTTTATTTTACCGCCGTGCTGATTATAAGAGTCCCGACATTCAGTAACACCTTTCACAGACTGATTTTCTCTTGTTAAAGTTCATTTTCTAGTCTTTTTACTTTCTGCAAACATCAGCGTTTTTACAAGCTGTGTGAAATTAATTTGATATTTTTATTGTTATGATATGCTGTCGGTGCAGCATAAAATGTGGGGAATTTGTTATTTTTTGGAGAGTTTATACCTTACCAAGCATTGGCTTGGGTTTCTTTGGAATTTTATAAGTTTCCGGTAAATCATGGGAATTAATATATGTAACTCCTATTATTCTTCTACTGAATACTATATCTAATTCTTTATTTGGATTGTATGTTAATATTAGTTGTGTCCTAAACTTGTTTATGATCTCTTCTTTAATACCTATATGATCTAAGAGTTGTTCATTTACTGAGTGTGCAGTATCAGACAGGTCCATATTAGATTCACTGCTGTTCTGCTCATTTATTTGTGGACTGTTCTCGATTCTACTGAGGAAATCAGCCACTTTGTTTTCTTTGCCTTGTAAATATTCGATATCCTCCCGCAATTTCAATATCCATCTTTGATTCTCTGAGAAAATTCTTTACCTTTATATTTCGTATTCAAATATTTTATGGGAACATGATCAGTTATGATTCTGAATTTTCTACCGTACAAATAAGGTCTGAAATAAGTTACACAATAAACTATAGACAGAAATTCTTTATCTGTTACGCTATAATTTTTCTCATGATTATTTGGCGATCTAGAGACATAGCAGACCGGATGACCGTCTTGCGAGAGAACTCCTCCGATTGCGTACTCACTTGCATCGGTAGTTACTGTAAACTCTTTTTCATAATCCGGGAATTTCAGAATCGGATGTGACATAATTAAAAGTTTCTGCTTTTCAAATGCTTCAACATACTATGGGTCATTTGTATTTATTTTGGCATTTTTCTCTAAGTACTTTATTAGAGGTTGAGCTACTTTGGCATAGTCTTTCATAAACTTTCTATAGAATTCTGTCATTCCTAAAAAACTCTTTAACTGTTTTTCGGTTTTAGGCAATTTGACTTTCTTTATATCCTCTATTTTATCAGGGTCTGGTAGAATACCGTCTTTAGTTAGAACATGCCCAACAAATTGAGTTTTAGTTTTTACAAAACTACATTTATCGGCTCGAATTTTTAAATTGTACTCTGCTAGTTTTTTAAAGATTTTTTCTAATGATACAAGATGTTCTGCCAAAGTGGTAGAAAATATTAAAATATCATCTCAATAAACGACACATATTTGGTTGATATAATCTTGCAATATTTCAGTGATAAAACGTTGGAAAGTAGCAGGAGCATTTTTAAAACCAAATGGCATCCTGACATACTCGAATAGACCACAGGGTGTCACAAAAGTGGTCTTTTCAATGTCTTTTCGAGCTACTAGAATCTGATGGTAACCTTTTGCGAGATCCAATGAACTGAAGTATTGGGCTTTACCCAATTTATCTAGTATGCTATCAATATTTGGTAAGGGATATTTGCCGTCTATTGTAATTGAATTTAATTTTCTATAGTCTACAACAATTCTATCTTTTTTCTTGGGTATCACTATAATGGGTGAACTGTATATACTCTTACTTTTTCTCACGATACCTTGAGTTTCCATTTCGCTAATTTGTTTTCTCACTTCCTCTTCGTGTTGTGGTGGATATCTGTACAATTTAGCATTTATTTGCTCCGAAGTAGTGGTGTTAATTTCATGTACAATGCTTGTGGTATTTGTTAACTTTTCCCCATCTTTATAGAATAGCATTTTATATTTCTCCAGTAAATGTTTTACCCCTTCCTTCTCTTCATTGTTCAAATGATCTAGCTTTATATTTCCCAATCTACTCTCTTCTAATACATTTACTTCTTCAACACTTTTATTTAAGAATGGTAACTTTACCCCATTTTTTAATATAACTTCCCTATTTTCAATATCAATTAATTTTACATTATTTTGAAGCCAATCCATTTCTATCAAAAGATTATATGTTTTCTCTAAATTAGTTTTAACCCATTTCATTCTGGCGTTATATGGTTGTTGGAACTCAATAGGATATTTTGTTTTCACATACTCCGTGCCTTTCTGTATTTCTCCTTCTATAGTACTAATACTTATCTTTTCAACTAACATAATTTCATAAATTTCATTCGGGACATTTTGCGAATTTAATAAATTTATAGTAGAGCTAGTCTCTAATAAAGCGATAAACTCTCGATCATTGATTGTTAGGGTAATAAATATTTTTTTCATGTCCGAGACTAGTTTATAAAAAACTCGTTTTGCTCGGCCTGATTAATATTTGGTCTAGCACTAATTTCATCGACTATCATCGATTGGATACTAGCAATATTATGGTTATTATTATTTTGATGTGAGTTTCTCCACTGAGCACTATTATTGGGAAAGAAGTTTCTTCTAGGATAACCACACTCAGAAAAAAGTCCTCACTTAAATTTAAAAATGAATACCATTGAATTCCGAATATTTGAATGTTCCGAGAAAGCAAAGTAAAGGTCTTTCTTTCATTCAAAATGATAAAACATTGAATTAAAGCCTCCAATTTTCATAATTAAAATTTTAACTTTATTTCGAACATGGTGTAGAATTTTGAAAAGAAGTTGTCATTATTTAATCAAGTATTCCGATATTTAATTCTGATATTTCCACGTATTAGATGCGATAATTCTTAAATTTGAGACTTTGATTCAAAAATGTCAACTTTACTTCAAAAATTCTAAAGTTAAAATTTTAACTATTAAAATGGGATACTTTGATTCAATGTTGAAGTATTTTAAACGTAGAATGCTTTCTTTGAATTAGTTGGAAGCGTAAGCTGCAGTGTGCAAATGCGTTTAGTGATTCAGTCTCCATTCGTATATGAAGAGTAGATCGCAAGAAAGATAAGTTAACCCACGAGTGCTCACCCTTTTCGATGAAAATGGTATGCTTATACATGGAGAAATACCTTGTAATCAAGGCAATGTAAAAAGAAATGTAGTTGTAGAATGTAATTCGTTAGACAACAATACTGCATGTACTAATACTCCAAGTACTAGTATTAATGCTTCATGTAATAACGTAATTATTTACACCTTGCCTGACACCCGTGATATTGAACTTGAGAACTTGCTTAAAGAATGGAATCTTTCTCCTGCTTTACCTGAGTTATACGATATTATTACAAATATAAAATAATCATTAAAAATGCGAAATATACCTGCACTTTCAGAAAATGGGATAACTTTAAGAAGCCTGCAATATTTGTCAAAAGAAGATATTAGAGACGTTGTTAAAAATGTTGGATTTCGTTCTGAAATTCGAGCAAAATTATTCGTATGGAGAAAAAATCATGTGAGCAAATTGACTCTATAAATTTAATATTTCATACATTTAAATATCTTATGTTATTATAAAATATTGTGTTTATGTATTTTTTCATATATTCCCTTGTCTATTAGTTTGGCATTGATGGTGAAACTCTGTCAATCAATTCAAAAGTCGAGCAATGGATTCAAAATAATGGATGTGTAAGCTCATCTCAAACAAGTAACACCCCTAAATCTGAAAGTTCAATACGCTTGAATCTCTCTACAATACTGAAAGAAAATACAAAAGGACTTGCTGTACAGGGCTTCTATAGAAAAAACAATTTTTTATTAGAAAACTACAGGTAAGACCTGTAACTTTAATAATTGAACACGTAACTTCTTACAATATTCAATTATCGCCGAAAGACTTTCCCCGATTGCGAACCAAATAATTGAGTTATTTCCTACTGAAAAACAGGTAATATCAAATATTTACGTACATTTAATATATATTCATAATTTTTTTTTAAGGAGTATTATTATACACCCAGAAAGAGAAAGGGCAACCCTGGAGGTCGCCTGTATTTCAAATATGTTAACTTAAGAACTAAATTAAAGAAAATAAATCTACGACTATCTCCTGAAAGAATATCAGAAATCACTCCTACCCACTATTCGACTGTTCAAGAAATTGACGAAACAATAAGTGTTAGCTTGAAGAAATCACTAAGTTTAAACTTTTCCGATTGGGAAAAAGTAAAATGTGACTGGGAGAAAACTATTGTATTAAGACGAAATGAAATTCTGAATGAAAAATCTACAAACTGTCTTACACTTTGAGCGATTGGCCTTTGTACAAGCATTCCAAAGCACACGAATTGGTAAGACAAAGTGTTAATTATTTTACATTTTTAAGTAAAATTCATAAATTCCAGATTGAAATTGATTTCAAATATTTGTATCCCGGAAAAGAAACAGTAATTTATAAAAAATGGGATGAATTCAAAAGGAAAATTAGTACTTACTTCGAAATTAATATAAAAGATAAGGAGTGTAAGGTAGACTTTCAAAAGTGCAAGGAGATAAGAAATTTAAGTAAGTACATAAAATATTCATTACTTGAATATAATAATAAAATTACAATATTTTCAGACTCTATCGATGCAGTTTTCACGTCATTACTGAATTCTGTAATATTACCTTCTGCTCGGTTTACAGATGAAACTGGAAATAAAAAACTTAAGATATCTATTAAAGACGCACAACATAGTGTTATACTGCACCTGATAAATATAAACGATTATGAAAGAAAAATAAGTGAACTAAAGGAAAAATATTACAATGCAGGACTCACGGTACAGCCTATGATTATAGTGGTAGGATCAGACATATTTCAGTTAAATTCTTTTTATGTCTTTTTTGATAGAACTCTGTATAAATTTGACTCATTTTTAGCTTGCCTTGATATTTGTTTTAAGATTTTTGAATGCCTTTCTCTCCATTATCCTAAAACTTGTTTCGCTGTATGGCAATTTATTCAAAAATATATTTATGATATTCATTTCCCAAAGTATGATAAGTCCATACCTTCAGTTACTTCTCTAATTGTTTTCTTACAAAATAGTTAAACTTAAATATGTATCCATGCTTTAAGTGTTCATTTGTTTCTCAAACAGTAAATGGTCTTATTGATCATATGAAATATTTACATTTAATGCCATCTAATGTAACAATTGAATGCAAGCAACTGAAATGTAATCAGTTATTTTCAAATTTTAAAGCTTTTAAATCACACTTAAATAAAGTACACAAGTATGTCAGTATATCTAAAACAAGGGAGGAATGCATTATTCAAAAAGAAAATGAAAACAGTTTAGTTGAAATTTTCGCTACCCAAGGTACAAATACAATTCCTTTATCAGCAGAATGTTGTAATGATAGCCAAAAGGAACTAAAATTAAACGCCTGAAGTTTTGCATTACAATTATAAGCCAAAAGTAGTTTACCACGTAAAGTTGTTATTGTTATACAAATCTAGTAAAGAAATTGTGTTTTTCTATAGCTGTTTCTTTACGAAATTTGCTTGACCCAGAGAAGTTTTTAGAATTTCAGGAAAGTATTGACAGCATTTTAGAATTTTGTCAGGATCCTTTTCAACAGATAAAATCAGAGTATAGATTTTTTAAAGTTCTGAAAGAGAACGACTTGTATGGTTATCCCATTTGTTGCCGAATTAACTCAAGCATTGATATCAAAATAGTTGAAGGCAATCCTGCACTCGATGCAAATATTAGTGTTGCATATTATTTACCAATAAACTTTCAAAGAAACAAGTTCCTTGAACTGCCAAACGTTTTGAAAATAACTCTGGAGAATCAGGGGCGGTTGCTTAAAATTAAAAATATATGCAACTTTGTTAATGGTGATTGTTCCGTCTCGGAACAAAAAACTAAAAAGATAAATTTACTTAATAAACTAACACTTACAATAAATAATTCCCGCGATGTATAAAATAATCCCACGAAGTGACCAGCAGAATCTAAAAAGAAATCCAAATACTGGCATTTATAAAAAAATCAACAAATGGTAAAATCTCAGATCATTTAAAAATTTAAACAATCTGAGACTTTACCACAAGACAATACTTACACATCAAATAGATCCGAATCCCGCGCCACAGTCATTTCGCCAACACCTAAAATTAAAAGAAAAAACAAATCACTAACAAAATTCAAAACAAATCAAAAATCAAAATAAACACTTACATCAGCTGCCACCAACAAGTTGACATAATCAAATGGCAGCTCATAGCACAGCGACAATTATTCCGATTAAAATTATGATAACGCCATTTTGGGACCAAACACATAAAAATTCACACGATGACGCCATTTTTGGACCAAATACATGAAATCTCACAAACGACGCTGGCGTCATGGCAACGCTACCGGCAGACACAATTCCCATTGTGTTTCTGCCTATAAATAGTGAGCGATTGGGAATAGAAAATCACTTGCGATTTGACCAAGCGACAAAGCAGATCGGCAGTATTGAAGCCACATTAAGCTTTGATTAAACCAAACTAAGGGAAGTATTGCACCCTGATTACTAACCAGATTTATTAGTATTGAAAATATCTTATTTTTTCAGCATTCTTACTGGGAGATTCGTTTGACCCCAGCCCTGACCTACATGAGCAGTTCGTTGACGCTCATTCTAACAGCCAAACCTCGGTTAATCAAAAATTAATAATTATTTCTTTCTATTACAGATCAAGAAATAATAACCAGTAAAGGTTTACTTACACGACACAAAGGTGGATAACGTAAAACGCTTAGAGTTAGTACTTATAGTCAATTTATATTAAGAAAAACAAGTGAATTAATGAAATTGAATTTTTTAGGTTAAGAATATTTTGTGATGAAATAAACAGTGAATATTTTGTTATTTGAAAAAAACATCCTGTCTTATCAATTAAAACCCGGCACCTGCCCCTTTTTATGCTAAGCCCATATTGGGACTTAACATTGGTCCTTCGAGCCGGATAAGACAGGAGGATTTTCAAAATGGCGGATATCGCTAGTTTAACATTATCACTGATAGCGCTTAACGATCAAATAAAAAAAGCTGCCATAAATCACACCAAAGCAAATAGTGATACAAAGGCAGGTAAGAAATACTATGCAGCACGCATAGACTCATTAGAAAAACTCTGGAAATCGTTCACAGGTCTGCATGTAGCAATCTGGTCGACCAAATATGGCGCTCAAAGCGAGTATGCCAAAGGACAACTATATGAGGAAACCGAACTCATATATATAAATCTCCTATCCACTCTACTAGAGGAATTAGAGGAGTCATTCCCAGCACTACCTCCTAACACAAATACAAATGAACCCAGAATTCAGTCAGTACGACTTTCAAAGCCGGAAACGCGGCTTCCACCAATACATATACCGACATTTGACGGTAATTACAAATCATGGCGGACATTCCATGATTTGTTCAATTCATTAATTCACACAGACCTAAATATATCCAAGGTCCAAAAGCTACACTACCTCAAACTCAGCGTCACTGGCGAAGCTGAACGCTTATTACGTCAGTTTGAAGTGACAGAAGCAAATTATGTAAAGGCATGGGAGCTACTACAAAAACGATATAACAACAAGCGGGCTCAAGTTAACACACACTTAAAAACGTTACTAAATCAGACACCAATAAGAACAGAGTCTGCCAATGCCATTCGCTCTCTCTTAGACCAGACAGAAGAGAGCTTACACGAGCTCAAATATTTAGAACTACCCATTGAGCAATGGGATGCAATACTAATTTACAACTTGGTTCAACGCCTTCCATCAGAAACGCATCAGTTATGGGAGCAAGACCAAGGCAGCAAAACTGACATACCGACATATGCCGATCTGTCAACTTTCCTAGAGTCACGTTTCCGTACTGTAGAATCCCTTCAAGTGTGTCAGAACTTGAAACCATTAGATTGTGGACGACAAGCAAGGTCTCCTAATCAGCTAGAAAATCGTCGTGGTTACAAAACCACAACTACAAATGACCACCCGTCATCAACAAAACATACGCACAAAGGCGCATATGCATTTATGAACAAATCTTATACATGCGTCAAGTGTAAACAGAATCACACGCTGTTCCACTGCCCAGCGTTCAAAAAATTAACTCCAAGATCAAGGCTGCAATTTGTGCAACAGTTTAAACTTTGCAAAAATTGTCTCGCCTCAGGACACAGCATCAATAATTGTCCCAGCCACAAAACCTGCTTCCTGTGTCACAAGCGACACAACACATTACTACACGTAAACCAATCTCTTGAAACAAAAAACGAGATAACAAACATTGACCAAAGGCAAGCAGAAATGAAGCTTAACCAACCTAGTGGCAGTAATGAGCCAACATGACTTTTCACAACGAATGTCAACCGTGCATTGTTGTCAACAGCTCTCGTTCACATTGAGGGGCCGAACGGACAAAAACACGAAATGAGAGCACTGGTAGATTCAGGCTCTCAAATTTCATTCATAACAGAAGCGGCAAGTAGACGAATGAGGCTCCCGACAAACCCTATCAAAATCAAGGTAACAGGGTTAGGCAAAACACATACAGCTTCCATAAAGGCACAAACGTCATTCAAATTAAGGTCACTCCACACAAGCTTCGAAACAAATATAGAAGCATTCATACTAAAACAGATAACAGATTTCATACCAGCTGACACAATAAATAGCAGCAAATTGCCTTATCTGCAGCATCTACTACTTGCAGATCCTAAATTTTACGCTCCCGGCCCAATTGACATCTTACTAGGAGCAGACATCTACGGGGAAATAATTGAAAACGGAATTATTAAAGGTGCACCAGGAGAACCCATAGCACAGCACACTCAGCTAGGTTGGATTCTAATGGGTAAAACTAGAAAAAGTGACAGAACCGATAGTATTAACGCGCTCACGGTACAAGTGACAGACAATGACAAGTTGAGTCAACAACTAAGGAAATTCTGGGAATTAGAGGAAATTCCACAAAGAGTGATCCATCCCGATGATCAATCATGTGAGGAAAAATACAAAAACTCACATCGACGTTTAAGCCATGGAGCTTACCTAGTTAAACTACCCTTCAAAAACGAAAACGGACCAGAACTAGGGCAGACGAGATCCATGGCAATAAAACAGTTTCTTCAGCTAGAACAACGTTTGAAAAAACATCCAGAAATGTGTGACGAATACAAGGCATGCATAAAGGAATATCAACGATTGGGACACATGAAAGAAATCCCGCCAAGTCAAATAAAAACTGAACAGAGCATGGCCAGAGCAAACCAAATCCAGCACTATTATTTACCTCACCATGCAGTCACCAAAGAAAGCTCCACCACAAAGATGCGAGTAGTGTTCAACGCATCAGCCAGGTCATCCAACGGTCAGTCATTAAACCAGCAAATGTTAATAGGCCCAACAATACAACCCACATTGTGGGCCATCATTCTACAATGGCGGCTATATAAGTATGTACTGACAGCCGACATTGAGAAAATGTACAGGATGATACACATGCATCCAAACCATCAAGAATACCAAAGGATTATATGGAGGGATAGCCCAGACGAGCCATTAAAGGATTTTCGTTTGACAACTGTCACATTTGGAACAGCAGCAGCTCCATATCTGGCTATTCGAACACTCCATCAGCTGGCCAACGATGAAGAGCACAGTTTTCCACTCGCTGCCAAAAGTATAAAAACAGAATTCTACGTGGATGACCTACTAACTGGAGCACACGAGATCAATACAGGCTTATCACTGCAAAGGGAACTCATCAGTACTCTAAGCAAAGGAGGGTTTAACCTCAGGAAGTGGACAGCAAATAGTCCAGAATTATTAGCGAACATTCCGATAACAGATCAAGAAGTCAAACCCATCCTAAATCTATCAGAAAAAAATACGATAAAAACTCTCGGCCTACAATGGGATCCCATGACAGATGAATTTAGCTTCACTATTAAGCCAACAGTAGCACAAGAGAGCTACACCAAACGAAGCATTCTGTCAGAGACAGCTGCTTTATTTGACCCACTAGGATGGCTAGCCCCATGCGTGATACTTGCGAAAATCTTCATTCAAAGGCTATGGCTGGGTGGATATGCTTGGGACGAACCATTACCACCCATATTAATTCAAGAGTGGACGAAATATCAAAGGGGACTCCAAGATGTCAAATTCATAAAAATACCTAGATGGATAAAATATGCACCAAAAATAAAAAACATGCAGCTACATGGATTCTGTGACGCGTCAACAAAGGCCTACGCTAGCGTCGTCTTCATGCGAATCATCGATGAAAACGACTCGGTCACGACACAGCTGCTGACATACAAAACGCGAGTCGCTCCCACAAAGACAACATCACTCCCCAAATTGGAATTGTGTGGAGCTCTCATTTTATCACGCCTTCTAAAACAGATCCAACACGACATGAAACTACAAGATATAGCAACCATCGCATGGTGTGATTCTGAGATCACGTTGGCGTGGATACAAAGCCATCCGACGCGATGGAAAACATTCGTCGCTAATAGAGTGGCAGAAATCCAAGAGAACATCCAGCCACAGCTATGGCGTTTTGTGCCATCAAAGGATAATCCCGCAGATGTCGCCACTCGAGGTTTATACCCCACCGAGCTCAGTAACTACGAGCTCTGGTGGAACGGCCCCTCTTGGCTTCAGCAACATGCTGACAGGTGGCCACAACAACACATAACGAACAAGTGTCTTGAACTTGAGTCGCGAAAAGTCAAGGCTCTGATTTGCACAGATAACCATATCGACTGGTTAAACAAGTATTCATCATTTCCCAAACTCATACGCATCATTGCATATTGTAGAAGATTCTACTTCAATTGTCAGACAACCTCAACAAATCACAAGAATGGATATCTAACATGTGATGAACTTCGACAGGCAGAAGCAAAAATTATCACACTAATCCAAAAGCAAACATTTGCTGACGAATATGAAAGTTTAGTCAAACAGAAGCCAATTCCAACCAAAAGTCGATTATTAAGCTTAGACCCATTTTTGGACACCAATCAAATCATTCGAGTAGGTGGCAGACTTGAAAATGCCATCCTAACTTACGATCAAAAACACCCCATGATTCTACCTAACAATCATCACGTGTCCAAAATAATCATCGATTACATCCATTTATACACGTTGCACGGAGGTACACAACTTGTGCTCAACACCTTAAGAAATAAGTATTGGCTAATAAATGCCAGAAACACTATCCGACAACGAATTTACCAGTGCATAACATGTTTTCGAACTAAGCCAAAAACATCAAATCAATTAATGGGGAATTTACCCTCCCCAAGAACAACGCCATCTATGGCATTCGAACACACGGGAGTAGACTATGCGGGTCCAATCGACATCAAAACATCAAAAATACGAAATGCCAAAATCGCAAAGGCATATCTCAGTATATTTGTATGTATGGCCACCAAAGCCATACACATTGAGATTGTGACAGAACTCACAACAACAGCATTTCTCGCAGCCCTCAAACGCTTTACCAGTAGAAGAGGACTATGCAGACACTTATACTCCGATTGTGGTACAAACTTCATCGGAGCTAGCAAAGAACTGTCATGCCAGTTGCAAAAACTGTCATGTCAGCTCCCACATGACACCTCCAATGACATCACATTGACAGGAATAACTTGGCACTTCAATCCACCAGCGGCTCCTCACTTCGGAGGGCTGTGGGAGGCCGGCGTGAAATCAATAAAAACGCATCTAAAGAGAACACTACAGAATACGACACTCACATACGAAGAACTATCTACGGTCTTATGCCAGATAGAAGCATGTGTAAATTCTCGACCATTGACACCACTCTCAAATGACCCTAATGACTACAACGTGCTGACACCCGGTCATTTCTTGACAGGCCGGAATATCAAAGCTGTTCCAGAGCCATCTATATTAGAAAATTGCAATCTACTTAAACGATGGCAATACGCACAAATTTTGACAGAACAGTTTTGGAAGAAATGGTCTATCGAATACATCCGCAATATGCAACAACGCACAAAATGGAGAATTGCGAAAACCAATTTAAAGATCAATGACTTGGTTTTAATTCAAAACCAACATTGCCCACCGACAAAATGGTTATTAGGAAGAATCACAAAGATCCATACAGGGGCGGACAACCACGTTAGAGTCGCCACAGTAAAAACTGCATCACAAGAATACTGTCGTCCGATCACAAAATTATTTAGATTACCAATAGCAGAAGAACAAACAAACAGCAACGAAAGCCACGAGTAATTTACTACCGTATTGCCCACACGGCGCAACAGAAGGAATTGCAGCGCCATCTATTCAAATCATGATAAAATAAAAATGCCGATAATACAGTACACCAGCAAGAAACAAGCCAAACTTCAACGCTAACCAAATGCGCCAAAAATTTGACAACCTCACAAGAAAACAGCAGCGACAAAAGAACTAACCATTTTTTATTTTTTCATTTGCAATTATCTATTTTTATTTTCTTTATTTTTTTTTAACAAACTCGTAAGTTCTATCGCTTAATTTTCATTTTTTTACTTTTTATTTGCCTTTTAATTTTTTTGCACAACTTACAAATTTTTTCTTTTGCTTTGTTATTGTTATTATTTATTATTTTTATCCTTTTTGTTGTTGTTTTTATCATGATCACTAGGAGAATGAATTGTCTACCCGACCTAGACGACTGCCTAGACATCGACGACGTTCCGGAGCTTGAAAATTCTTTGAAGGACAAGCTCCGTACAACAGACATGCCCAGGCGCCCGAAGACGTACTTACCGCCCTTCGAAGCCATACAGGTACGCCCAAAAATCAGAAATCTGGCTGAGGAAATATCCACCAGAAAACCGACAAGGCCAGCTAGACCTCCTACAGGGGTACGCAAACAGAGTCTTCAAAGAGCAGAACGGCCTCTTGAACTTGTGGCTGGCACAACACCACATAACAATATAAATCGCAAAAGGTCAGCACTGACGGCCTTTACTACGCCAACAACGGCAGCAGCGACAACGCTTCACGACACAGCACATGACATTCCACACAAAAAGCCAGCATTGATGGCACCATCAACAGCACCAGTGGAGGCATCACCAAAGCCATTTATAATGCCTCAAAAGCAACACCCGACTCCAGCACCACCAAACGCGTTTATAAAGCCGCCGGCCAATTTTGTTGTAGATCCTCGGCTATGGGAACAGATCCAACACCAAAACATTCCATGGCTAAAGATTATGGCTGCTAGAAAGTGCTACCGAATCCCAACAGAGGACGGAGATACACTTCGTTTTCTAAAGTTAGCAACAGGACAAATTAGGGTTCGCTTACAAATAAAAAACAGTAACGTAAGTTTGCACACAATTAATTTATTAATTTACTCAATCTAATATAACAAAACACAATTCCTCATTTTTTGAGAGGCGGGAGGATGTTCCGTCTCGGAACAAAAAACTAAAAAGATAAATTTACTTAATAAACTAACACTTACAATAAATAATTCCCGCGATGTATAAAATAATCCCACGAAGTGACCAGCAGAATCTAAAAAGAAATCCAAATACTGGCATTTATAAAAAAATCAACAAATGGTAAAATCTCAGATCATTTAAAAATTTAAACAATCTGAGACTTTACCACAAGACAATACTTATACATCAAATAGATCCGAATCCCGCGTCAGTCATTTCGCCAACACCTAAAATTAAAAGAAAAAACAAATCACTAACAAAATTCAAAACAAATCAAAAATCAAAATAAACACTTACATCAGCTGCCACCAACAAGTTGACATAATCAAATGGCAGCTCATAGCACAGCGACAATTATTCCGATTAAAATTATGATAACGCCATTTTGGGACCAAACACATAAAAATTCACACGATGACGCCATTTTTGGACCAAATACATGAAATCTCACAAACGACGCTGGCGTCATGGCAACGCTACCGGCAGACACAATTCCCATTGTGTTTCTGCCTATAAATAGTGAGCGATTGGGAATAGAAAATCACTTGCGATTTGACCAAGCGACAAAGCAGATCGGCAGTATTGAAGCCACATTAAGCTTTGATTAAACCAAACTAAGGGAAGTATTGCACCCTGATTACTAACCAGATTTATTAGTATTGAAAATATCTTATTTTTTCAGCATTCTTACTGGGAGATTCGTTTGACCCCAGCCCTGACCTACATGAGCAGTTCGTTGACGCTCATTCTAACAGCCAAACCTTGGTTAATCAAAAATTAATAATTATTTCTTTCTATTACAGATCAAGAAATAATAACCAGTAAAGGTTTACTTACACGACACAAAGGTGGATAACGTAAAACGCTTAGAGTTAGTACTTATAGTCAATTTATATTAAGAAAAACAAGTGAATTAATGAAATTGAATTTTTTAGGTTAAGAATATTTTGTGATGAAATAAACAGTGAATATTTTGTTATTTGAAAAAAAACATCCTGTCTTATCAATTAAAACCCGGCACCTGCCCCTTTTTATGCTAAGCCCATATTGGGACTTAACAGTGATATATTCTTAAAAAAAAAGAGCAATTTAAAAATAAGATTGTCATTCCACTATTATTGTATTTTGATGATTATGAAATTAATAATGCATTGGGAAGCCATACCTCTCCCGTTTTCGCTGGCTATTACTTCTTGCCGACAGTGCCACAATATCTGTTATCAAAACTAGATTTTATTTTTAATTATATTTATGTAAAATCTCGTGATGTTAAAAGGTTTGGATATCATGTAACACTCCAAAAAATGTTAAACGACTTAAGGATTTTAGAAGAGGAGGGTATATTAATTAATGCAAGCAATGGTTCCTTTAAGATTTATTTCACTTCAGGATTAGTCCTTGGGGATAACTTGGGCTTGTCGACGTGTGCGCAGTGAAATGAAAAATGATTGCCATGAAAAAGCTGGATTCTTAAGAGATAGAACAAATTTTCATTTAGACTTGGCTAAAAATGATCTTTCAGAAACTGGCGTGAAACATGATTCAGTTTTTAATTCTCTGCCAATTTTTCATGTCGTTGAAAACTATGCTTTCGACATGATGCATGACGTATTTGAAGGAGTATGTATTCAAAATATATGCAAAGTTTTATTGTCACTTATACATGATAAAAAATTTTCTCTACACGTTATAAATAGCAGATGTACTCTATTTCAATATGGTGAAATTGAAGTAGGAAATATATCCCCATCTATTGATATGCAAAGGTTAAAATCTTCTAATCTTAAAATGTCAGCGAGTGAATGCTGGAATTATATTTATTTTTTACCGATCATGATAGGAGATCTTATTCTACGCGGTAATGAAAGCTGGGGAATTATTTGCTTATTATTAAAAATCATAGACATTCTTTTAAAACCCGAAGTATCACAGGAAGACCTAAACATTCTAGATGCTCTAATTACAAAACACCATTCTCAACATGTATCTCTTTTTGGTCCAACTCTTAAACCCAAACACCATTTTATGTTGCACTGTCACTGTCACTGCAATAAAACACGCTGGACCATTAAGATATATATGGAGCTTTAGATTAGAGCCAAAGCATAAAGAGTCAAAAATGTACTGTCATAATATTAATTCAAGAGTAAATATTTCCTCCACCCTGTCTAAAAAGGCTGGGTTAAAGTTTTCAAAATTTTTAGTTGACTATAAAAATGGGTTCAAGAGCGAAATAGATTTCAGTAAAGGTGAAATTATTGATTTAGCAAAAAGCGACTTTTATAAAGAACTTATTTTATTAAATGTCAAATTACTCATCAGTTAACGTATCCTATAGTTGTATTTTTAGAGGTAAAATTTACAAACAAAATTATTATTTAAGCATTGTGTCAGAGGACTTAGTACATTTATACAAGATTAAGTTGTTTATAAAACATGATAATAAGTTATTTGTGGTTTGCAGTAAAATTAAATTATTAGGTTTTGACAGTCATTTTCAATCCTACGAAGTGGGATCAGCTGAAAATAATATTTTTGATACAAAAGCTATAGAAAGCTTCACTAGTCCTCCTTTGCATATTTATCAAATAAATAATGGCAAAACATATTAAAGAAATAAATATTTATGATTAGGCTTTTTTTGTATCGGATGGAGTTTTTATATTTTCAAAATATGCTTTGCTCAATTAGATTTGTCGATAGAATAGATTAAATGTACATATATATTAATAAGAATCAGAAATCAGTGAAATATGCGGAAATGTTTTTTTTTCGCAATAAGAAAACTCAAAAGCTTAAATATGATACATATCTTTATATTTTTTATATGTTTGTGATACCTTCTATTAGATATTTACTCTATTCAGATCTATGTATATAATAAATCGTTATTATTTTCTTATTATTAAATGCAATGAGTATGTTCCTATTTTCTTAAAATACAATTAAGTGCCGCAGAGTAACGCAAGACTAATTTATGTTCCTTATATTATTTTTAAACTAAACGCAATATATATTGTTCTATATATAAATAATCTTCTTATTATTTTTCTAATTTTTATGCAATTGAATACATTTGTGCAGGTACTAAATTTACGTTCTTAAATCTACTTATGTACATACCACTCTTGTTACTTATAAGAGGCTTTTTCTAGAAAGATGTCATACGAAGCCTTCTAAATATTGTGAAACGTGTCTGAATACTTTTTAATTAAAAAAAAAATATATATATACGTGAAATGTTTTTCATTATAGTTTAAACAGTTCCGTCAGTTTCCATAAAAGTAAAAAAGTAGTAAAAGTACGACATATTTAATATAAAAATGTCACATGACATTCAATACTGCCATATTATTAAAACAAATACATAAAACTATCAATTTAAAAATGCACATGTTGAAATCGAAAATTAAAAGTTTTAAATCAAAGTTGTTTGGCTTTATGTTTAAGTTAATTTTGAAGCCAATATTCAAGGTGAACATTTTTAAAATTAATAGACATATAATTAAAACAATAAAACTATCAGAATCAAACTAAATATGTGATTATTGTTAACAATAATGGCACAGTTTTAGATAAATTTTAAAAACGGTAATATTGGAATAAAGTAATATGCATTCGAACCCAAATCATATTTGTTTTTCTTTGCTTCAAAGTCATTTTGCTTTGATTTTAAACGAATTTTCTCTGAGTGCAGAATTATTATTTCGAAACTGACCAGAATTATTAGCATTACGATTATGAAATCGATCGGAATTTCTTGCCTGTCTGTGATTATGCAAATTTTGTTGAACGTTACTATAATTACGTCTTTGTGTTGGCCTATGGTTATATCTTCCTTTTGGTATTTGGTGGAGTTTACAAAATTTTAAATTAAATTGATCTTGACCGATATATTTATTCAGAACTGTTCTAATTTCTTCTAATCTAAATAAATTATTTAATTCTGCAGCTAAAGCACCCGTTGTTATCTCTTTTATTTTCAACACCAATACACTGCTTAATATATTAACTATTTCACTTTGGTAATCACTAAAAATTGCACATTCTGATATATCGTTAACAAATGTTGAAATTTTATCTAGTAAATCGAAAATCGTACTTACTTTTAACATACTTATGTATGTCTTGCATTGTTTGACCTTGTTCTTTTGATGGTTTATAATGTAATTTCTACTTCCTCTTACATTCTTCCCATGAATCTGGTGGTGAAGTTTCCAAGTAATTCCTTGCTGAACACAATATCTTCTCATTATAATTGACTGTGTACACTTGGTATGCTTGTTGTGGATATTCCAATAATGCCCTATCAACAGCTGATATAAAGGATGGTAAATTCCCTGGTTTCCTTTCAAAAGGAGGTAAATAGTGGAGTTGTTGAGC
Organism: Dioctria linearis; assembly: GCA_963930735.1. Taxonomy (NCBI): domain Eukaryota; kingdom Metazoa; phylum Arthropoda; class Insecta; order Diptera; family Asilidae; genus Dioctria; species Dioctria linearis. The sequence goes on from OZ005740.1 coordinate 103,066,998, forward strand.
CTGCCTGCCCAGGAGCTCTGTCAATGCAACTAAACATTGCTCCATTATATTTGGTTGAGCCGGTTGTGCCATTCCTCTATTGCGGTTAATCGCTAGGTTGCTTTGATTTCTTCTCTCCAGTATTGTGTTAAGTTAGTGGTCGTTTCTTCAATATCTAGTAAATTTTGCTTTAGGTCACTGCGTTTCACACTTTATTATTTTAACACAATGAAAACAAAATAATATTATAAATTTTCATTTACGTTCATTATAAACCTTCGATAAGCTCGAATCACTGGATCCTTGTTCTACAGAAAAGGATCCTACCGACTGCGCCAGTTAATTATTTTCGTATTTTTCCGGAGAGGAAAAAAAAGGGAAAAGAAATCGATTTTTAAATCACAACAAAAACTTGCACTTTATTCTAAACTTTATTCAAAAAATATTTCTACATTGGTTTTTTATTTTACCGCCGTGCAGATTATAAGAGTCCCGACATTCAGCTAAAGCTTTCACAGACTGATTTTCTCTTGTTAAAAGTTCATTTTCTAGTCTTTTTACTTTCTGCAAACATCACAGCGTTTTTACAAGCTGTGTGAAATTAATTTGATATTTTTATTGTTATGATATGCTGTTGGTGCTGTACTGATGAGTGTAAGGTTTTCTGATAACACGAAACGCTTCTTCTTCTTTTTTCGTTTTTCAGATCACTTCGGGCGTATACTGGTACGATTCGTTTCGAATGAATCTGCTTTTTATTATTTTTTTTTAATAAAACTTTTTTATCTATTTTTCTCAATTTTTTGGTTTTTATCATTTTTTCATTTCTTTTCTTTGTTCAATTTTTTCATTTGTTTATCAAGACATTTCGCTATTCGGGACCTCTTGACGAGTCAAAACCAAGACTTGAAACTTGTCACCCATATGCTATATACCGGTGAATCCAAAAAAATGCCATCTTGAAAATACGGTGCAAAAGTGAGATCAAATTTAATATGTATTGGTACATGGAGGAGAAGGGAAATTCGGCAATACGTCGTTTAAAAATGATGCTGTCTGGGAAATAATTTCTCAAAGAGTGAAACGAAATGGTTTCCTTCATTCAGCCAATCAGTGCCAATTTAAGTTTCAACAACTAAAAAATATATACGTCTGCTAAATATATCAACAAGACAACCGATTATATTTCAATTCATGGAAGAGTTCAAGGAATGGCTTCCCAGAGATCATATCGTATGCCCAGTAGCTGTTACTGTAAGCACAGACAAGAAATATACATACCTATGTCGACGTTAGTACTAAGAAAGTGATGTATGCAAGAGCTCATAGCAAACCTCAATAACTCACTATTCTCGGCTAAATATATCATGGTACGAACCAAAAATTTTTTCAATATAGGCAAAAATTCATTTCTTTCTTAGAATTTAAATCGACCATATTTCTTCGGAATTTGTGTGTATTATTTATTAGTGGCTAAAGCCGATTCGAATAATTTGTGTTTGGGCAGTCTCGTCTTCGTGGAAGTTGGATTAATGTGGTTGCTTGGACGAAAAAAGTGTTGGTTCGTACCCATGGTATATTTAGCCGAGATTAGTGAGTTATTGAGGTTTGTTATGAGCTCTTCTATAAATCGCTTTTTTAGTACTACCGTCGATATCTGTATATTTCTTGTCGGTGCTAAAAGCCTGCAATATTACTCGTATGCCAAGAACAACCACAGCCGTTTTGAAAGAAGGTGCCGAAGTGTCTCAAATGAAAGAAGAAACCGAAGATGTTTCTTCGTCAGCTCCGAAAAGAAGACTGCCTGAAAATAAAATATTGCTGGAAGAGCTCTAGTTATATAGAGAGGTTATAGCCACGAGGTAAAATGAAGGGAAAGGAGAAAGGAATACGGACAGGGATGAAAAGCGGAAGCTCGAGAAAAGTATTGCTATTATCTATATGAAGATAGGAAGCAGCCGAACAATATTGGAAAGTTGTCCCGTTTTTTAGAAAGAAACAAATAATATCATATACTTTATTATACTTTTCCCAAAAATATCAGAGAATCTAGCATGGGTTTCTCCCAGTTAATCTCTTCAGAGCAAAGCGAATATAAACAGAAGCACGTGCGTTCAAATATCATAGGATTACAGCAACAACTTTGGAACCACAACATAGGAGTACAGCAACAGCCTTCGAACCAACACTCTCATTATTTCAGAAGAACCTATTTTCGCAAACGCGTGGAAACATTTTATGAGAGTAAAATTTGAAAAATCCGCGCCTTCTCATTGATTTACGAAAATGAATCATTTGCCAATCTGTTTCGTTGCATGTACATAATCTGCGCTTTCACATTTTTGTCTTTATTCGTATAAGTTTTAAAGAGAGTTTGTTTTTAATTTTTTTTTCTTCTTTCTTTCCTTTTCTAGCCATGTGCATTTTAAATGTAACACAATCGGAAATCTCGCCTGCTTCTTTATTTGTTGTTAAGTGTACTTTGGTATTACAGTGATAAGGCAGGCCGTAGATACATACAAGGAAATCATGAGCAAACTGCTGGACAAACTGGAGATTAGTTTAATTCAACATATAAAGTGTGCAAAATTCAGTTTTCTATACATATAATATAAATGTTATTTTATTTAAAAAAAAAAATGATGCAGATTGCTCGAAGTTTCATGCACTGAACAATTCTTGAGGCATCAAATTTGTCAATATTTCACCGGTTCGCATTGTTTCCAAATTTGAAGCTCTACATGTAGAAGAACTTGCTACAACCTGTGGTATTCCCTAAATACCGCAATCTCTGCCAACAGCCAAAGAGTAGAACGGAACTCCTCTCAATTATTTGACAAGCAGATGAATGTGGTTGATCATCGTCATAATTCAAAGCTGAAGTAGGTTCATGCTTTTAAAATGAAAATATTAATTTTTAAGAGATTTTAATTATGCATTTGAAATTAATTATAACCATTCTTGCGAAATTTCGTAAGTTCCCTAATTTCGTCGCTCAAATGTAAAGCGAGAAAAACGATTCCTTTCTCTTGCTCATTTCAGAATAATACACAGTTATATTTTTTAATAAAATATTAGTTCTAAGTATCAATAAAATTAAACAATCATTACAAATGACAGTTCTAATAAGTTTAGCTAACTCAGATCATTCCGAAACTTCAAATAGTTTGAGTTAACTTCAGATAACTTAACATAGCATAGCTAAACCTACAGCTGCACTCCAAATGGCACGAAAATACAAGTTTTTACACCATTTTCAATTTCGCGGTAATTTACGCGTGGGTGCTTACAAGGAAATTATAGAGATATGTATCCAGAAAAAAAATGTATTTTCAGTTGGCTGAACATCTTAATAATTTTTAATAATAATTTAATAATAATTTATTTCTGGTCTGTATACACAAGAATATTATCTTTTATAAATGCATACTAAATAAAGAACTATGGTAAACCGAAAATAAATATTCAAGAAAAATTAAGACAAATGAAAACAAAATGAAGAAAAAAAAATTTAAGTAAAAATAAAGAATTTAAAGTAAGAAATTATTTGAAAGAAAAAAGAAAAACAACAGAATATATAGATATATGTACATAAATAAGTGTTTGACGAAAACAGTGCTCATCATCCCATTACTCCACAACAGAAAAATGCCTCCACAGTATAAGTCTAAATTCATACTTCCTGCGAAGTCCCCTGATATGATTGAGAGGGGTGTTCCATAATCGAACTATTGCATCAAAAAAAGAGCGCTGCCCCACAAAATATGAAGTTTTAGGTATAAGGAAGGTTTTATGTGTGTATGAGTGCAAAAATTCAAAAAGTTCTATCAAATAAGAAGGAGATCTTTCACAAACTATTTTCTGTAAAAACACCAATGCCCTAATATTTAGATAAGTGCCCAATGAACAACCCAAGACAGTATCTTTGAACTTGGTAATATGATCATAACGTTTTAGGCCATATATAAACCGTACACAGTCATTAAAAGCAGTATTAATCTTGCGGTAACACTCAGAATCCAAAACAGGGTAGACAGTACTACAATAAATGAAATGTGGCATCAACAGAGATTTTACATGTCTCAGCTTTAGATTAGTAGAGCGTAGTTTAGCGGATAACCATAGTTGCCTAAGGCCACTATAAATCTTGCCAGGAGACTGTTATACATGGTCACAGCAACTCAACTTACTATTTATACGTACTCCCAGGCTTTTAGCTCCTCTCGTATATGGGAGAATCATTCCATTAAGGTATATAGGAGGAAGATCAGCAAAGGTAAGATCATATCTGTAACAAGCAATAGAGGTAGATTTTGAAGAATTTAGTGTAAATTGGTTTCTACACGCCCAAACAGATATATTCAACATGTCAGAGCTTACTCTATCAACGCAGTCCTCTATTAAACCTATTGGTCGCGACAAATAAATCTCAACATCATCAGCGTAAAGATGAATGTTAGCATGATGAAGTACGTCCCTTGTGGATTTTTCATTCCCTCTCCTGACCTGCTGATAGCGACCAGTCAGAAATGCTCTGATTAATTTAAGGGACGACGATGAAAATTATAATTTTTTTTTTAGTTTAGCAAGAAGTAAGCCATGATTAACTATGTCAAACGCCTTCCTAGAATAAAGCAATACCAAAGCCGTGAAATAGTTACTATCCAATGCTCTGCGTATATCCGACGTTACTTTTAAGAGTGCTGTTTCGCAGCTGTAACCCGATCGATAACCAGATTGCCACCGGGAGGCCAACCCATTTTCGAGAATATTTTTAACTATTTGATTGTTTAGAAGTTTCTCCAGGACTTTTCTGAGAAAACAAAGTAGATTTATGGACGAAAATCTTTAGCAACAACTGGAGTAGGACATTTAGCTAAAGGTAAAACAATAGCTCTTTTGCAAAAACAGGGAAATGGTGAAAATGTCAGCCAAGAGTTAAAAATGTAAACAAAGCTATCGGAAATAATAGGGTACCGATTTTTAAAAATTGTTGGTGGAATATCATCAGAACCGCAGGCTTCAAATCTTATGGACATGACTGCATTAAGAGCTTCCTCATGAGAAGCGCAACGAAAGCTGAAACCATCATGATAATCGAATAGCTCCCCTTCCATAGAAATGGGTAGTAGGGATTGAGAATTAGTGGTGGTGATGAAATATGAGTTAAGATCATCAGGATTAAGATACCTTTCCAAATATTCCATTGCGTTTTAAATTAGACCACAATTTCGTAGATCACAGGGATAGATCTAGCGTTCCTGCTAGATACCCCCTCTTGGCAGTCTGTACCGCCTTGTTAATCCCGTTTCGCAATATCTTATATCGGGACAGATCCTCATCCTTTTTAGAAACCTTGTTTTTACGGAAGAAAAATTCTCTTGCAGCGATCATGAAGTTAGTAACTCATCAATAGCAATTGTATTATAAGATCGATATGTGATTATTTCTGAAACCAAGGAAAATGAGATTCTGTATGACAAGAAAATAAAATCATGATCGAATGAGCTTGTAGGAGTAATCTGATTATGATACAGAACTTTGTCTACACTAGATACAAAGAAATAATCCAAAAGTGATGGATTATTACAATTATAAAATGTTAGGATGCCTTGATGTATAACATTCAGATGGCTGGATTGGAAAAAATTAATGAAATTATCCACACTACTACAAGCCTGTAATAGATTCATATTAAAATCTCTACCGACAATCACATTCAGATATCGTTGTGATAATTTGGAAAGTGAACACTCAAGTTCTTTAGCACTCTCAAGATTGAATATGTTCGCGGGGGGGGGGGGGGGGGCGTAAAAATACTGACGAGAAGTATCTTATCATACACAGTATCAACCTGAGCTGCTAAAAATTCAATGGGACCTAGCTTTAAAGTTGTCTTTGCTATACACTGCAACTCCTCCTCCGGGACGAATTTCTCGATTACACCTAAACATCTTGTAACCTGGAACATAAAACTGAATCCAGGAACATTTACAATACGTTATCGTCAATCCAAAATAAATCCAATATACACCAACCCTGCCAAATCGGATATTACAAGAAAAGCAGAACTACTGAAATGTAAATTGCATCGCTGGTAGCCCAATCATCTTGAGCGGACTAATGACCTAATGATGATTGGTTGAATGAATGTAATGCCGAATTTCGTTATAGCACCGGGACTACACTAATTTTTATACTTCGCATTTATATAATGAGCAATTTAATGTTTGCTCTTGTGAATAAATCAAATCGCTCATCGCTAAGCGAAATCATGATTATCAGTGGCGAATGAATTAATTACCTCATCGCTGAGCGTAATCAAGATTCTCATTGGTGAGTAAATAACATAGGTACCACATCTCTGAGCGTAATGATGTTTATCCGGGGTAATATATTTTTTAAATTCAGAAAATAAAATTCAGAAAAATAAGTCATATAATATACGTACGTATTATTTAATAGCTATAAAAAAAAACCCCACTTAAAAATAAAATAGCAATGCCTTGCTGTACGTATGGCCCGATTATAGCGATTGTGTGCCAATAAATCATCTTTCCTTAGTTTACCCTCATTCTGGATAACTTCTCGCGTTAAGCTTCTAAAAAGTGATTGTTAAAGTGAACGTAAGTTAATTAAAATAATATTTTTTGATGTAGTTTAAACAATTTTATTACTACTGTAGTAAGTATTTCCATTTAATTCGTTTGGATAAATACACGAAGAATACTTTCTGTTAGAAGAAATTATGAATTCATGATCATCAAATAATTTATTTTAACATAAGGTATGTAGGTATATATATATATTTGAAGCAAGACAGATAACGAAATCGTTATAATGTTATCAAATATTTGTAATTGTGATAGTTTCCATTTGCTACAATTTCCATCCAAGTGAAAGTGTATATAGTTATGTTACAGTCAAAACACGAAATTCGTCAAAACTCGATTTTACTAGGAAATCCTAGTTCTAACAAAGCGTTCTCGGTAATTCTAGTTTTAACTAATATAACACAGTTAAATCTAGAATTATCGGAATGCAGTTGATACTACTAGTATTAACTAAAGAATATTTAGTTAATTCTGGTTGTGTCTGAATTCTCGCGTACCTTTTAGTTAAATTTAGAACTGACTGGTTGCTATAAGTAAATTCGCGTTACAATTGCTTCGGTAGAGAAGTCGTCTAAATGACGAAAATTTTGAAATGCAGGTGATGCTACATATCAATGAAAAAATATATAAAGTAAGATTCTATGGAATAATGTGAGTACAATTTCCTTGAATTGAATTATGACATTTTCAAGTATAGTATTTTCCTAACAGGTTTTACAAGTTGTTGAATTTGTACATTATATTGAGAAGAAGAGAAATGTTGTTCAGTTTCAGTTTCAGTTTTAATTAAATCAGATTCTCCTTATGTTATTTAAAACATGATTTGAGTCCGCTCAACACAAATGACTTGTCCACTCAAGTCCACTCAAGCAGTGAGTCCGCTGAAGTTTGAGTCCGCTGAACCAGCGAAATAAAAAACGTACATTAGATATACTAGACCGACAGATCAGTAGTGAAAAAGTTAGTGTCGTACGACCACATTGTCGTACTTGACTAAAAAGTTGGGTTAATTAACATAAGAGCTCCCGGTCGCATCGGTACTAAAATTTTGTAAACTAAAAAGCGTTGACTTCCAGAGATATTTGTGGCAAATGCACACACTAAATTATATACGTATGAAAAAATATATTGAAAAATATGTTAAGAAATTTTTTTTTTTTTTATTAAAGAGAAATATAAATTAAGAAATATATTTAGTTATGTTTTTTAAAGTATAAATAATTTTTGGAAAATTTATTTTTTCAATTAATTTTGCTCAAAGCACGCACTTTGACGTATCCGTCAATATGACGGGTTTCAGTAAAAATTGGTATCAATATTGTCCGTAAATCTAGTGTTAACGTCTAATTGAATAATTTTATCACTTTACACAGAGGAAGTAATATGCACGGATAAAAAACTGTTTTACAAAGTGCAGCTGGCAAGAAAATCTACATGCACAGTATTGCAGGTAATAATTGAAATTGTACATTGCATTACTTTACGGTTATGGCAATGAGTTTAGCGAGGAATAAGAACCTTACAAGAAACCTACTTATTTTGCGTTAGTTAATCTTTCCAATAAAATGATCCCAATTTAATTTAATTTTAAGTAAAATTTTATTTTGCACATTCACCCGAGCGGCGCGAAGGACGCAGAGGTATTTCAAGCAAGAATCTATTATAGATATGGAAAACCTTGTTTTCGGCTTGATACGGGTGGGCAGTGTCAGAACCAGCTCTCTAGAGAAAATTTCACCCGCAATAGAACAGAAATTGTCTGGGCGCTTGTTTTCTTTTGTTTTGTTCCAGTTTGTATCTACATAGTTTATATGCAAACATGTACCTAGATACTTGGTCATATGTATATATAAATATATATATGAAAAACAGAATGAGTATATGCATGAGCACATCTTCTTTTTGGGTAGTGTGTCGGATGTCGTTCTACTTTTGTTTCGCAATCAAGTCACGTACGAAAAACAACTGCAGTTTGGCACTTGAGGGGCACAATTTTACGTTGGAATTGTCTCATCGGGAGCTGCTTTTGTTTTCGTTATTACTCCACATCCCTAATAAGATCCTTTTTATTCTCGCTCTCATTTAATTATTAATCTTAATTTGTTTGTAATTTACCTTTGTTTGGATAAGGGAGAGAGCTTAGTTAGATAACTTTCTGGGTGTATGGAATACGTTATTCCGAATAAGTAACTATTTTCTTCGAATAATTGAGACGAATAGATTTCGAAATAAACATAAGCGGCTAAATGTACCTTTCTGGTGTTATCTGTTGAGTGAAATGTTATTTATGTTGATTACATTCGAATGAAAATCGATGTAATATGTAACTATCAGTGTTTTGTGTAGGATTTTGGGACATTAGAATCTGGAATTTATGGACAGATGTATGAAACCTATGTTTTATTTATAGCTATGTATTATATCTATCGTATATTTTATGGAAAATAGAGAATATTTTTGTGGCGTGTTTCATTTGTAATACTTTTAGCAAAACATTTTGCATAGCCTATGGTCGGAGTTATTACTATTGTAGTAGCTGTAATGTAACTTCATCAAAATATGTTTTCTTTGCTTCTGAGTGGCATGAAAACTAGTACAAGTTAAGGGATTAGTGACACTTCGCAAGTAGTTGTTGGACTTTTTTTTTATCCATTTCAATATAAAAATTCCAATTCCTGAAAGTGTTGATTACAGTTGGTATATGTAGCTTCAATAAATAAAAATTTACGAGACAAAGACTAAAAGTATGCCATTTCTGGAAAAGGCGTTACTTTGCTTATAAAATAACAAGTATAGAAATTAATTAAAAAAAAAGTACATAAGATTAGATGTTGCGCACTTTTGTAGTGCGAACGTTGCCTACTTAGCTGTGGAGAAAGTACTCTTGAACACTTGTTGGGCGCCACGTGGTTATAAGTCAACGAACTTTTTAATGAAGCTGAATCAATAAATTAAACCACCAACTTTCATAATCAGCCTAATTTATAATTTAACTCACAGATAAAAATTCACTCTCTCTATTGATGAATTTAATGCAAACCTTGCTAATTAGCAATTTAAAGCTTTTTAACATGAGGCCCCGCACAGCAGTCTGAACTCGGAGCTTGCCGAAATATTAAATATATTGTGTAAAAAAAATTTGTTTTAAAAGGAAGAAACGAAATTAAAACAAATCCACATATCTTGCCATTCCACCCAGTACATAACCCTATCCAGCTAATTTTTTTTGGTTGTTGTTGCAATTCCGTTAGGAACACTGCCTCTTGTTATACTCTGCTACTCCGGCTGCTCGACTTTTCCTTTCGACTAATTCAGTTTCTCCTGGACGTAAAATAGCTTTCTTCTTTTCCGATTCTGAATTTGTTTTAATCTTCCTCACTTTTAGTTTTTGCTAACACTCTTTTTCAGAAAAAAAAGAAGAAACTTGTGCCGACAGTCTGTTGGGTACTCTGCAAGCTGTACCGTCGCTTGTCCAAGTTCAGTCTTCTTTTCTGCCGGAAATCGAACCGTCCCTTTCACATACCAGCATTACCTAACTCGTAACTCCCAATCAAGTAATTGTTTCTAAAATTTACCGTTCAAAATTATTCCAGCAGAGTTTTAAGTAGGCGTGAAGTTTGTTAATTGAAGAAATATTAACTGCGCTTTATTTTGTTGTTGTTGTTTTATTTTGGGTCAATTTTGTAAAGACTAACTTATTGGGTTAGGAACAGCCCGCAGTTGGTATCCAGTATAACTAATCTGAAATCTTCATGCGGCTCTTGATCCAAAATCCGGTTCTCAGCACATGGAAGTGGAAAGTCTTTCATAAGACGGAGGGCTCCAAGAACCCGAAAGGTGACAATCAGACCTTACTGATCTTATGGATACACAAGAAGGCTGCTGAAGCGCTGGAGAGGCTCTCGATGTAGTCGCATCTTCACTTGGACAAGGTAAACCTCTCTTTGCTCACGAAGAGGAAGGGCGTAGGGAAGTAAACCACATGACTGGTCTTCTCTTCACTCAGATTAATCTGCAACACAGTTCGGCAGCGTCTGCTTTATTGGTACGTTGCCTGACTGACTTGCGGAACAAAAACCCCAACAACAAAAAGTGGTGCTTGTGCAGGAGCCACGAGTCTGGGAGGACCGTATCCGCGGTCTAACGGAAGCGCAAGGCATTCAAATTCTGTATGACATCATTTGCTCTACTCCTAGGGCTTATTTTGTTGCGACAAAAGACGTTGTGGTGACCTTAATGCCCCATTTCTGCGATAGAGCAGCTATATCGATTAAGCTCTCCTTCAAGAAGGATGGAGTCAATAGTTAGTTGTGATGCCAACGCTCATCACATTGTCTGGGGCAGTTCAGACACTAACCATCGGGATCAGCAACTGCTGGAGTTCATAACTTCAGCAGACCTGGTTCTGTTGAATCGGGGCAACCAACCAACCCTTGCTACCAGCCGAATACAAGAAGTCATCGATGTGACTTTTGCGTCCTTCCACCCTTTTTCTGCCGTTTTCCGCGAGAGGAGTCTCTATCTTACTACCGCTACATTGAACTCTGTATGGATGCGGATCTCTTTGAGGTGGAACCATACAGGAGTCCAAAGTGGACCGTTTGGGGGAGATACCACAGGGAACTTGTTTCCACGCTCGCCTCGCCAGTGGCAAAAATCAGTAGCATTGCCGCCTTGGAAAAGGCAGTTAGAAGGTAGCAGTCCGCTGCGACTGAGACTTTCGAAGCTTCCTGTCCCATTAGAACGGACATTGGAAGGAAACCTATGCCGTGTTGGAACGGCAGTCTTAGTGAACTCCATAAGGCTTCCAGAAGGCTTTTTGATAAGGCCAGGAGGACTGGCTCGGAGGAAGCCTGGCGGTTCTACCGCGAGACTCAGAGTAACTACAAGAGGCTTGTTAGGAAATCCAAAAGACAGGCTTTTGCGGACTTTTGCGAGTAGCTTGACGGCTATCGTGAACCGATTAGGCTGACCAGAGCTCTTAAGTGTGGCCCATCGGCCAGGGTGAGTGTTCTGAAAAGGCAAGAAGGCCTCTTTACGGCATCGATGGAGGAAGTCTGTAAACTTCTTCTTTCAACGCATTTCCCAGACCGTAGGTTTGAAAAAGACCTGCAGTTGCGTTGCGAACATCCCCTACCTCTTTGCATTGGTGGTGATTGGTCCACTGCTGCCAATATTCTTGATGGCGACAAGGTGAAATGGTCAATTTCAACCTTCTCGACTATTAAAGCCCCGGGTCCAGACGGTATTCTGCCTGTCCTTCTGAATACAAATACTCGTATTGTATGTATAGCGTGAACTGGATATATATGTATTTAGTCTGCATTGTTATCGGTAGCCAACGGTACCCGTATCACCAAGTTTTGAATATTCAGCCTCAGCGATAAGAAATATTGTATAGATTTTAAAAAGACTGTAATAAACGCTCGATCAGTGAAGTACGTGTTTCACATTTTTTTAAATCGCCCAATAATTACTGCTCTTATAATTATCAGAAGTCTGATCTGATCCGAAATAATTTTGATTATTTTACATCGTTGAGTTTTGGAATTTTGCATACAGATTTTGTGAATCTGGTAGTTTTGCTTTATCGTGGTTCATTGTTGCGTGATTAAAACAATAATAAGTTATTAGGGGATTAAATTGTAGAACATAGGTGATCCAATTTAAGACCAAATAAAACAGATTTCAGTGATCAAGAAGAAAGATTTTGTATAAGTGCAAGTTTCTATATTGTGATTGACAGATATTTGTGTTTTGAGCATCTGGGAAAATGGAACCACGTGTTGAGACCTTTCTGTAAAACGCTACGGTTAACCAACTCAAAGAAAAGTTCAGTGAATTGCAGCTTTCTTCAACAGGAGTAAAAAATGAATTGGATTGAGGTTGGAAGAAGCTGTTAGAAAACTTACAACTAACCAAATTATCCAATATTTCCCAGTAAACCATGTGCTCCTTGCGACAAGTGGTGGAGATGAAGGTGTGAGTCCTGAAAATATGGTGGAAAGTGGAAGCGATGAAGATTTGGATGCAGAAATTGTAAAGTTATGGCAGAAATTACAGAAACAAAAGGAAATCGCTGATTTAAGAAAAAAATTGTCCTAATTGACGGAAAATGCGGAGGCAAGTAACATTAAATGTGTGTTTCAATTTAAGGACGTCGAGGATAAATTTTTCCTGCGATGATAATCTGTGTATAAAAAAGTAGATAGAAACATTCGAGGAATCCGCAGAAATTCTGTCCTGGGATACTAAAATGCGTTTTGTATATGCCAAGTGGTTAATGATAGGTACCGCAAAAATGTTTCTGAGAACTGTGTCTGTGAGATCATGGTGTGAGTTAAAGAATGCACTTTTACGGGAATTTTTTCGAAATGTTATAACTGCAGATGTTCACAATGAATTGCGAAGTCGGAAAAAGAAAAAAAGAAGAAACATCCCAACAGTACGTCTTTATCATGCAGGAAATTGCAACATTATCAAGCGTCGACGTTAGTGATTTGATTCAATATATTATAAGTGGCATCCAGTACACACAAATGAATAAGATGCTGTTGTATGGAGCTGACTGGTTATCGGAGCTCAAAAATGCACTTAGGAAATATGAAAAAATTAAATTAAATTTCTTCAACGTTATGATCAACAAAAACATCGCTCTTCAAATCATATTAGCAGTCAAAATAAAATTAAGTGTTTTAACTGCAACGTACTAAAACTATGAGAATGAAGGGCTCTTGTTTCAGATGTGGCAAATTTGGACAGAATCTGCATGAATGCTCGTCGAAAACACCTGCAACGCATATTCAAACTATTAGGGCGAATCACCTAACACCAGTTCTTCGAGAAGTTGAAAATAATTATGAATTCGTATTAAATTCCAATCCCAATTTTGAATATTTTACTAGGTATGCTTTTAAAAATGCAGACGTTTCTGAAACATGAGACTGTTCGCTGCCGACACTTTTGGATTCCGCAGCTCTATAAGCATTTGGCAACAACGTTTTTTTCCAGCATGTTTTGTGACAATGGTCAAGTCAGAGGATTACCAATTTTGCGGAATAAAACAGCTTATTGCAGATTATAGGTACTATAAATTGTAAGGTTAGTTTAAATGAGATATCTTGTAATTTGAATTTATTCGTGGTCAAGGATTCTAATATGCAAATATCTGCTATTTTAGGTAGAGATTTTTTTAAAAATGTGGTATAAGCTTTAAGTTGAATAAAAATGAGCATGACAAAAATAACAATTTAAGTGGCATAGGTCCTCACTACCATGCTCGACATTCAATAGATGATAATGATTTTAATAGAGAAATTTTAAATATTGAACATAAATATTAATGCAAATTGCCCTACAAAATTAGACAACAAGCTCGTGACATTGTACTTATATGCAGCTCGCAGTGTTAAAATCCAAGATAGTCCTGTCGCGAATGTTCATAATGATATCCAATTACATATAAAGCTTACAAAAGATATTCCCTTTTATTGCACTCCTCGAAGATTACCTTACGCTCATAGGGTTGAGTTACAAAAAATTATTGACGATCTTTTAAATCGAAAATTTATACGTGAAAGTAATTCGTCTTATGCTTCCCCTATCGTCTTGGTGCAAAGGAAAATACCGTGAGCTAAGAATGTGTATCGATTATCGAGAATTAAACAAATATACTGTCCCCGATAATTATCCTTTGCCACTAATTTATGACCTGTTAGATAGAGATAAAAAATATTTTTCTATACCATGTTAAAGTTGCTCCCGACTCTATAAAATATACATCCTTTGTAACACCACTGGAGCAATATGAATACGTTAGAATGCTCTTTGGGTTAAAAAATGCTCCATCTATCTTTTAGAAATACGTGCACAATATTTTTAAAGCTCTAATAAGAGCCGATAAGCTGTTTTCTTATATGGATGACCTTTTGATTGCGAGTGAAACGTTAGAAGAGCATTTAGATATTTTAAATCAAGTCATTGAGTTACTTGTGCGGAATTCGTTGGAACTGAGATTTGACAAGTGCAAATTTCTGTATGAAGAAATAAGTTATCTGGGATACATTGTGAATATACAGGGAATACGTCCCAACCCCGAAAACTTACGGTCTGTTAGTGAATTTCCAGTTCCAAAGTGTGTGAAAGATGTACAAAGTTTTCTTGGTCTCTCATCTTATTTCCGGAGGTTCATCCGAGATTTTGCAATTTTCGCTAAGCCACTCTATGATTTGCTAAAAAAGGACAACTTGTTTCAGTTTGGTGAAGTTGAATTGAAATCTTTTATGATGTTGAAATCAAAACTGCAAGAATCACCGATTTTATCAACATATAGCCCTAGTAAGGAGACAGAGCTGCACTGTGACGCAGGAAGCGTCGGTTTTGGTGCCATATTGCTGCAGCGGCAAAGTGACGGGAAATTTCATCCTGTTTTTTATTTCTCTAAAAGAGCATCGGATGTAGAGTCAAGATATCACAGCTATGACCTGGAGACCCTCTCTATTATATATGTATTAAGAAGATTTAGAATATACCTAATTGGCGTCGAATTTAAAATCATAACCGATTGTCAGTCACTCACCCTAACGCTAAAGAAAAAGTTGTTAAACCTGCGAATATCACGATGGGCATTAGAACTCGAAAATTATGATTATAGAATCGAAGATGCTCGGGAATTCTAATTGTTGAGGAGAGTACTTTTGAATTCGCACTCGCCGCAGCACAACGTTGTGATCCAAATATCTTGAAAATCGCGGCTGATCTAGAGAAAACGGAAAGTCAGATGTATACAGTGATTAATGGGTTTTTATTTAGAAAAATTAACGATCAGGTATTGTTTTATGTGCCACAGCAAATGGAGAGGCAGGTAATTCAAACCCATCACGAGCCCTTGTGCCATCTAGGAGCTGCTAAGTGTTATGAATATCTTAAGAGATCTTATTGGTTTCCTAACATGAAGGCGAAGATTAAAACATTTATTGAAAACTGCCTTAAGTGTGTTTACTATTCCCCAGAATCTGGTAAAGTAGAAGGCGTACTTCATTATTTTCCCAAAGGCAATAAACCCTTCGACGTTTTACACATTGAACATTTTGGCTCTTTAGGACCAACCAAAACTAAGAAAACACAAATCCTTTTAGTTATAGATGGATTCACGCAGTTTACCAACCTATATCCGGTTGCCAGTACGAAAACTAAGGAAGTTATAGCCTGTTAAGAATCATATTTCGCTTCATATAGCAGGCCTAATAAAATAATTTCAGATCGGGATACAGGTTTTATGTCGAAGGAGTTCTCAGATTTCTTAACGGAAAATAACGTCCAGCATGTTAGAGTAGCTACTTCCTCGCCTCACTCAAACGGTCAGGTAGAACGCATAAACCGAGTGCAAACACCCATGCTGGCAAAGGAGACAGACGAAGAGTCAACGGGTAGTTGGAGTGAAAAGTTGGCTAAGGTAGAATATGCTTTAAACAATACTGTAAATAGAAGTATAGGCACTACACCTAGTATATTGCTCTTTGGTATAAATCAAAAGGGGGATCATAGTGATAAGATTATAGAATATCTAGAAAATTCCGAAAATAATGTGAGCATTCGTGACCTGGATAAGATAAGAAATGATGTTGCAGATGCAATTATTATAATTAACAGGCATAAAATTCCTCGGATATATAAGAAAGGCGACTATGTCCTAATAGAAAACGTAATAACCGCTCCAGGAATAAATACGAAGTTGCTTCCCAAATATAGAGGTCCATATGAGATTCAGGAAGTATTGAGTAATGATAGATATGTTATTAAAGATATAGATGGCTTACAATTAACTAGTATTCCCTATAAAGGAGTGTGCTCTCCTGCAAACATGAAGCCTTACGTAACTTTAGATGTCAAGCATTGTAGTGAAGAATTAGAATGAAATGTTTAAGATAAGCTGTAAATTAAATCTTTTTAATATTATGTTATTCACATTCGTAGGTAGAAAATAGGATGTCTTAATATTTGATAGGTTAATTAACCGATTCGAGAGGTATTGATAACATAAAATGAAACATTTTCGATAGTATGGAATATATATATATAACTAATATGTTTCTATATTTATGATAACTAGAAGAAGATAAGTAAAGATTGTGAAAGTATACCGTAATAAAATGATAAGTAATTTTAATCTCAAGAGAGCTGTATATATTCGTAAATCTGATTTAGGTTCAACTATGTTATGTTCATACTTTAAATGAATTTGGTAAGTCCAATATTATGTATTTATGTATATGACGTCCGTTGATTATACTTGTTAGTCAAGATTAATGTAATATGTAGATTTTCATATAGTAATGTATTCATGATTATTAAGCTGCAGGCTTTAATTGTGATTCAGTGCTGATGATACTATGTGTTAGTTTTGTAAACTGTTGGCTATTGAAATTTTTGATCGTTATAATCGACCCGATTATTTTATAATTTTCGCAATCATAATGGTGACTAATATTTGATATCTAAAATGTAGGTACATAAATGATATTCATGTCTTTCATAATTTCGACTTAGTTATCATAAAAATTATTTCAAGGCAGATATCTTTGGGAAAAAGGAGATTATCTCAGCCAAAATTGGAATCTTTTATCACTGTCATCCTGGCAACACTGATCATGTATCAGAATCAAAATTATAGCGAAAATAGAAATTTTTGTATGGGAACGCTGCGATGGAGTTGCTCTACCGTATGCAAATTTTCATTGCTTTAGGTTAACACGTTCTCAAATTATTATGGGAACAGGTAGATGGGCGGATGGATAATACCAAAATTATGGTATACCTTTTGATTTCATCTAGGGTATAATGAAGCATAGCTTGAATGAAATTTGTTACGAGTTGTTCACTTTTACAAAGCCTTAAATAAACAAAAACTCATCAAAAATTTAATACACTACACAAGCTTTCTGGTATTAAGCACTTGTTATTTCCTTTTAAACCAAAGATACTTAAATTTGAATAATATATGCCTAATACTAAACAGTTGTTTTTAATTCACGAACAAGTGGGTTAGATGCTGTATTTTTTCTCACAGGACGTCTAAATAATTTAACTTGATATAAACATAACATGCTTAAATATAAACAGAATTTTGCTTCCTGCATAGGGTTATGCTTTCGCTAATTTTAGTAAGTATGTAATTAGCTGCCTCCAGATATGGTAGTACAGTTTTTTTAAATGTATAAATTGATACGTATTGTTACGAGCGTGGCCTTAGTTCGTTATTTAAAACACAATATTTCAGATATAATTCAAAAGTTCTTTCTTTATTTACATTACTGTTGTAATGATTCTTATACTTCAGAATCACCAAAAATTGAATCTTGTGCAGATTTCAACAGTGTGTTGAAAACTAAACAAGACTGCTGTTGAGAACGACTTTGTTTCTCAGTAAAAGAAAACTTAAGTTCAGACTAAACAGTGTGTCTAATCTGACTTTGATGCTGGAGGGAGAGTGCTTGTGAAGTAATAGCCACTTGACTCTTGGTTATACTGTAATTTTATTATCCAAATGCATGTACTTTTATACAAAACTTATCACAGTAAAATATATTTTAACACAAAGATTACAAAATATAAAAAATAAACACAAATTTTACGGAACTAAAAATTTGTTTACACAAATTGTACAAAAGCCAAAAGAAATTACGGAAATAAGTTTGTTTACAAAAATTGTAAACAGAAGCAAAAGAAGCTATAAAAAGCAATTGCGAAAGAAATGGTAAAAACAAAACTAGATATGATTCTATCAAAAGTATCAAAAGTTAAGCAATTGCAAAAGAATGTATGTACATTATTCTATATTCTATAAGTATGTCACTGAGTCGCACAATTAATCGAGCGTTTTACTACCTGTAATGGCAGCAAAACATGCAGCGTGCGCAATTTGTTTATGAAGTAAGCTTCTGCTGCACTCAATTAACTGTGGCATATTGACCTTCGCTAATTTTGATGATGTTCGATCTGTTCGGGAGCTGAACATGTTGGGGGCCGGCACTTGCTAAAACAGCGTCGAGGCGTTTTTGAATTGACGACCCTGACATTGATTGCCGTCTTGGTTTACTTGGCGGGTATTTGCAGGTGGTGCAGAGTTTTTTGAGCCGAATGCCGTAATTGTATGCATGTAGCACAATAACAAGTACTACTATAACAACCGTGGCTGTTGAAATTGAATACACCATGAATTTTCCTTGGACGTCCTTCATCTGCAGCAGGTCGGGATGTAAACTGTAGTCCAGGAATTGCTCACTTGGACGAATCAAGAGCCCCGGCTGAATCATTCGAGAGGTTTTGCTGAAATTTAGTGATGTTGCTACTGGTGGCGTTTCCATGATGTGACTCGTTATGACATCAAACCTTTCATCTATGGTAGTTTTAAGCGTAACTTCTTTAGTCTTGATGAAGCAACCGTCGTTGAGATGTATGATGCGAGTGCTGTTTATTAGAATCTCTTCTCTTACTCCTTTACATACCGTTGCTATAATTCTGGCCTTCGTAGTAACATACAACCAGGTGTTTTCCATCATCAGTGTTTTCCAGACAATTCCATTCAGACTTAAGTGTTGCATTTCACACATGTTTTTTGTGTGACGACCGTAGATCTCATCTATGACGCAGGATGGACTATTATCAATATTATGAATAATTGTCGGAGGGCAACGGTACACGTGGGATCCGTATATCTTGCATGCCCTTAGTTCTTCTTCCTCTAAGTTGAAATAGGTTTCATGGTTGAAATTAACGGCGAAGGTAGAAGATTTTAAGTTGTCTACTGCGAAAGAGTTATTTGTTATTATCTGAGGTATTGATGTTATGTGCATCAAATCGTACAAGTTCTTTTCTATTATGCTTAAGTAGCCATATAATTTCAGCGTGCCGTTGGTTGCGTTGACTTCTAGACGGTGCTGAGGTGTTCTGTCGATAAGAAGATCAGCGCCAAGCTTTATCGAGACATTTTTAATTAACTCGTCGATGTCTTGTGATGTTATAAAGTCTAGGATGTGCGCGTTCTCGTGTAGTGCGTTTATCCAGTTATTGTATTTGCTCTGGAGTTCATTATAATAATTTTCAGCATTGATGTAGGTCGACAAAACTTCAATGCTGACTCTATTGTGATCTGCAGTAGAGTACCAGGTGGCCATCTCATTTATGGAGTCAATTGCCTTTTCCAATCGTGCGTCGAAGTGTTTAAGCGTCTCCTCTATGACCGTATTCGAACGGTTTATTCTTTGATTAAGAAAGAGAACCTGTTGGTTGGTTGATTGCAAGATGTTTTCTTGGTTGTGTTGAAGATGTTCTATCTCTGAAT
This sequence comes from Dioctria linearis, assembly GCA_963930735.1. Lineage (NCBI taxonomy): Eukaryota > Metazoa > Arthropoda > Insecta > Diptera > Asilidae > Dioctria > Dioctria linearis. Next base: position 103,086,933 of record OZ005740.1, read on the forward strand.
AGACTTCATCATTTACTCTAAATATACCTGTGAGTAGCCTATCAAAAATGCCTCTGCTGCTTCGGTGCTTTTGCTGGATGAAGTTGATGATTTGACTGGTGGACTTGAGCAAACCTTTTCGTTTTGTTGATAAATGCTGAAATGGCACTTCACAGTGAGTTATATCCGTGAGGATCTTGTTCTTTTCGCACATTTCTTTTACCCGTTCCCAAGTGCTGTTAATTTTTTTCTGGTCTTGAATGGCCTCATCTGTAGGAAAGGTTATCTGTAGCCTCAGATTCCGCCTTTTAACTTGTGCATGTCCCAAGTTTTCTTTGTAAAGACCTGGTTTAGGTTGGAAAATCGTGTAATCTTGAGCAACGGCTACTGTGATCGAGTACAGACTTAACAACGGGGTGTGCAGGAATTTTGCTGCCCAAGTGCAAGGTACTACTTTTCTCCTTTTAATTGGTGAGCCGATATTGTTCAGGGCTTCTTGAGTATTGCTATCCTTCCGTAGTTCTGGATTGTCTGCTCTTGTTGAGCTTATATGTTGCTCGCGGTTTTGCGGCCTTTGATGAGGTCTAGATTGGGAATCTGAAATGGTGGTCACTGTTGTGCTTACCTTCAATGACGGATATTTAACGGGAGTTGGCATAATTTATTCAAAAGTCTTTTCTTGATGCCGTTTCTGTATTGTATGGATACAATGCGGGCGACGTTATCTTCGCCAGGATGGAGCTCGACAATTCGGCCCAATGCCCATTTTTGTGGTGGAAGGTTATCGTCTTTGACCAATACTAGTTCCCCAATGTTGGGATTTTCCCTCTTGGTCTTCCATTTGCTTCTCTGCTGTAGCGTTGTTAGTTATTCCGCAGACCATCTTTGCCAAATTTCTTGGTGGTATTTTGTAAGCTGTTTCCCTTTGTCATGCACCTTTGTATCCGTAATATCAGGTTCTGGTGGTGCTATTAAGGGTCGGCCTATTAAAAAGTGTCCTGGAGTTAATGCCTCAAGATCCCGGGGATCACTTGATTGTTGGCCAATCGGTCTAGCGTTCAGGTATGCCTCCACTAGATAGATAACGGCTGTGAACTCCTCATAGGTTAGGAGCGTTTCACTTAGTACCCTTTTAAGGTGAGTCTTGACAGATTTTACTCTAGCCTCCCACAGCCCACCAAGGTGTGGGCTTCCTGGCGGAATGAAACTCCATTCCGTGCCATCATTGGCTGTGATTTCAGCAACATATTTTGTTGACTGTGTGACTGCTTCCTTCAGATCCAATACTGTGACCTCAGATAGTTTAATGTGAGCTGCGTTCCTCCATGCAATGTTTGTTGTTGCGCGTGATCAATTATCAAATTTGTTTCATGATGTTTTGGGGAAGTAGCATTTGATGGTTAGTGTCTTCAGGTAGCGTTGAATGTTTTATTCGACCTCCGACTCGTAAAATTCCTTCCTTGTCTAAGAATGGATTGAGAGAAAGAAGCTCACTCGAGCTCAACAAGGTCTTGTTTCTTTCGAGGATGCTTAAGTCCTCAATGAATGCTTCTCTTTGGACAATCCTTACTATACAAAGGTTTGCTTGTTGTAGCTCTTTGGAAGTCAGGTATCCTGTGTTTCGCAGCGGCATTGATTGGTGGCAATTGACAATAAATCTTCTGCAGTATGCCATCACCCTCAGTTGGCGAGTAAGAGTAGAACATTTAAATATTTTTGAATTGGATACTTGGGTAGTTAGCTCTTGAAAATGCCTATTGCTCTCTTCGTTAGTTTGTAACCTTAATTTCTGCCGTGGCCATGCTTCCAGAGTTTGTGATAGCCAAAGTGGTCCTCTCCACCAAATGTCGTGGATGGCTAACTTCTTTGGACTGATTCCTCTTGTTGCTGCATCTGCGGGATTATCGCGAGACGGAACGTGTCTCCAGATATTCTTGGGAAAATGGCCTTGTATATCGGCTACCCTACTGGCAACGTATGTATTCCATGTTGTTGGATTCTTGGCTATCCAAGCTGATGTAATTTCGTAATCACACCATGCAAATATATCGGCTGGTTGTAGGTCCAAAATATTTATTACTGCTGTAAGCAGATTTGCTAATAGTGAGGCACCAGAGAGTTCTAACCGTGGGAGAGAGATCTTTTGCTTTAAGGGAACTACCTTAGTTTTAGCTGTGAGCATTGTGACGTGAGTTTTCCCATGACAATCTGTAGTGCGAGCATACACAACAGCAGCACAACCCTTTTCAGAAACATCACAAAATCCGTAAAGCTGGATTTCATTGTTTCGACGGTAGTTTATCCATCGAGGAATCGCGATTTTTTCCAGTTCACCCAGCTCCTTTTCAAGCCCTTGCCAGGCCTTCGTTACTTCTAAGGGTGCTTCTCTGTCCCAGTCTGTTTGTTCTCTACACAGTGACTGCATTATCAGCTTTGCTGTTATGGTTAAGGGAGCGAGCCAACCCAGAGGATCAAAAATTGAAGCAATTTTTGATAGCAGTGTTCGTTTTGTTATGCTGTTGCTTGCTCCATGTGTTTTTAATTTAAAGCGGAATTCATCAAGAATTGCATTCCAATGAATTCCTAAGGTCTTTATTGTATCGTGCTCTTTAATCTCCATGAATCCTTGCTCTATTATTTCCTCTGGTATATTTCTCAGAAGACCATCATCGTTAGCCGTTCATTTCCGCAGATTGAAGCCACCAGCTCGTAGCAATGCAATTGTCTGCTCCTGTAATTGTAGAGCCTCTGATTTGGTGTCAGCCCCTGTAAGCATATCATCCACGTAGGAGTCAGTAGAAAGTATTTCTCTTGCTATTGGATAGTTGCTGCCTTCATCTTTAGCTAATTGCTTCAAGGTTCTTACTGCAAGATACGTGGCAGGACTAGTGCCATAGGTAACTTTATTTAATTTGAACACCTGGATGGGTTCTGTTGGATGTTGCCGCCGCAATATCCTTTGAAAATTCCTGTCAGACTCTTTAATGTTGATCTGTCTGAACATCTTCTCGATGTCAGCAGTGTAGACATAGCGGTGCTTTCTCCATCTTAATATGATCTATGTAATATCTTGTTGCATTTTAGGGCCGCAATGAAGCAAATCATTGAGGCTTAGTCCAGATCTTGACTTGTACGATGCATCAAAGACAACTCGCAGCTTAGTTGTGGAGCTATCGGTTTTAAGTACGGCGTGATGCGGTAAATAATAGACGGTTTGCATACGGTTTGGCAGGACTCATGTGCCCCATTAAGATATTCTTTTAAGAAGGCATTATATTCCACTGATAGTTCTGGTTCCCTTTCTAGTCTTTTTTCTATTTGTCGTAGTCGGGCTATTGCCATGTACTTGGAATCGCCTAGCTCCCCCAGTTCTTGCTTGAAAGGCAGACTGACTTCGTAACGTCCTGCTACATTTCTTCTATAATTATGTTTTAAATGTTCTTCACAGTGGTTGTCTTGTTCCAAATTTACGTGGTTGTTATCAATGTCCCAGAATTTTTCTAAACTTCTAATTCTGCGAGAGATAGGAAACTCGTTTCGTTCGCTGTTGCTGTTTGGAACGCTTCCAAAAACTATCCACCCCAATTTGGTATTCTGTGCCAGAGGTTTTGTCTTCTTCAACCCCTTAATTATAATATTGGCATAGACATCTGCGCCTAACAATATGTCTATTGGGCCTGGTTGGTAGAATGTAGGATCAGCCAAATTTATGTTTTTGAATTTTTTCATATTTATGCCTGGAGCAGGTGCCTCGGGTAACAGAGAGTTCAATTTATGCAAAACAAGGGCGTCCACAGCAAGATAAGAATTTGTTTGATCTTTAAGTTGTATACTTAATTTTACCTTGCTGCTGGCTCTGTCTGACTCGGCTTCTCCAACTCCTAAGATTGTGGCTCTGATGTGATCCTTACGGAGCTTTAGAAATTGAACCGCCTGTTCTGTTATTAGCGATACCTGTGATCCAGGGACGATTAATGCTCTGAAACTTTCCAACTGTCCATATATATTTTTAATTCTGATGATTGCCGTAGGTAGCAACACGCTAGGCATTCTCACCTTATTGGTATGACAGCTGATAGTTTTTCCGTTTGGATGTGGTGGTTGAGCCTTGTCCACGCTGCATATATTGGTAGTCACATTTGTGCTCATGGTCTGATTCTGGCGTACGTTTGATATGCCTGGGGTGGCAGGGCTATTTTGATTGCCCATGTGCAGTAAAGTATGGTGTCTTTTATTGCAAATGGCACAAAGCTTGTTGGATTTGCACTTCTCATTTTTGTTATGTGCGAGACAATTACCGCAGATGTCCTGGTGCTTGAAGAGGGCTTGTCTATCATCCACGTTCCTTTTTCTGAACTCTCCACACTGGTAGAGCTTGTGCTCCTTGTTGCAAAACATACACGAGCTTCTTAATGTGGTGTGAAATGCCTTTTTAAAGCATTTTGAAGTGCCGTGCCTTGGGCGTTTTGAGTTTTCTATGCATTCCAATACCTGATACCGCTTCTCCAGTAACCTCAGTAGATCGGTGACTAAGGGCATTTCCCTTGAATTTAGCAGGCTTTCTTCAAACAGGCGAAGACTTTCTGCGTCTAGCTTCCTCATTGCGATACATACAATAATTGGACTCCATTCGTCTGTTTTGTACCTTAAAAGCCTCAGAGCTTCTAAGCACTCTCTACTGGTATCATAAAGCCTTATTATATCTTCTTGGGACCTAAATTCTACATTCTTGGCATCCATGATAGTATTCACATAAGTTGTGATGATTTTTCTGTTATTGTTAAATCTGGCTTCTATCAAATGCAGAGCAGTTTCATAGTTTTGGCTACTCAATTGCAAATGACTGATACCCTTCTTGCGTCTCCCTCTAAGTGATATAGGAGGTACTGCATCTTTTCAATGTTGCTTATGTGTAAGTTGTTGTGGATGACGTTCTTAAAAATGTCTATGAATGACTTCCAGTCTTTGTAATCTCCACTGAACTTAGGAATTTGTATTGGTGGAAGTTTTGGATAGTTGTTTACTCTGATTTGATCTAGGTTCTGTTGCTGAAGATTCCAGGATGTTGATGCGCTAGGCAGCGTGTGGAATTGAGGATTATATCCAAGATTCTGTGGTGTTGCTGTGAGGGTATTGATACTTTCTAAGTTACTTACTACTGGTACTCCAGCCGTTGTTGTTACTGCTGGAGGAGATGGCGCAGTTGTAGTAACTGGTGACGTTGGTGTGATCATTGTGGATTTTAAGGCACTTGTGCTGGTGGTTGGTAGCTGGTACTTCTTGGGAATCTGGTAGCTAGATATCAACTCAACAGCTTGCTTAAACAGCTCGTGTGTCCTTTCGTATAACCTATCGGTGAAATATGGGTGTTCTGGTTTTGCACACTCTGTTAGCTGTAGATGGCGGTCGTTAAAATCTGACCAGATTGTTTTCAACTCCTTGAGCTTGTTTTTTAGGTATTGCTCTGTTTTTCTTTCAGCTCCGTCTTTCTTGAAATTTGCTAAAAGACGCTTTAATTCCTCTGCCAATTCTTTTTGGATTAGGATTATGTCTTCAGGTTTTGAACGCATCGCAAATTAAAGTGCATTCAAACAATTATTGGCGGCAGCTGCTTTGAAAGTCGGCTTTCGTCACGGATGCTATGCTGGAGTAGCAGAAGAAGAGCTTTGGCAGTGTGTTAAAACCCTTCACTCTAATTGATGTAGCTTTTAGTGCTATTAGCTTTAAGTAGGAAAAAACTGTTGGCTTCCGTAGATATATCTCAGCTAGATTTAACAGTGTGTCAAATCTAAGCAATGAGATTGCTGGTTTTTTCAAGCTATTGCTCAGCTAGATTCAACAGTGTGTTAAATATTGGTAATGAGATTTAGACTTGATTCGACGGCTCGAAGGACCATGTAATGAATCTTATACTTCAGAATGACCAAAAATTGAGTCATGTGCAGATTTCAACAGTGTGTTGAAACATAAACAAGACTGCTATTGAGAACGACTTTGTTTCTCAGTAAAAGAAAACAGTGTGTCTAATCTGACTTTGATGTTGGAGGGAGAGTGCTTGTGAAGTAATAGCCACTTGACTCTTGGTTATACTGTAATTTTATTATCCAAATGCATGTACTTTTATACAAAAATTATCACAGTAAAAAATATTTCAACACAAAGATTACAAAATATAAAAAATAAACACAAATTTTACGGAACTAAAAATTTGTTTACACAAACTGTAAACAAAAGCCAAAAGAAATTACGGAAAAAAGTTTGTTTACAAAAATTGTAAACAGAAGCAAAAGAAGCTATAAAAAGCAATTGCGAAAGCAATGGGAAAAAACAAAACAAGATATGATTCTATCAAAAGTATCAAAAGTTAAGCAATTGCAAAAGAATGTATGTACATTATTCTATATTCTGTAAGTATGTCACTGAGTCGCTCAATTAATCGAGCGTTTTACTACCTGTAATGGCAGCAAAACATGCAGCGTTCCCAATTTGTTTATGAAGTAAGCTTCTGCTGCACTCAATTAACTGTGGCATATTGACCTTCGCTAATTTGGATGATGTTCGATCTGTTCGGGAGCTGAACAACTGTTTACTCGGACAAATTCACAAATAATTATCAAATCAACTCTTTATAGTTATCGCTAAAACTGTACTTCTAATTATCGCAATCCAAGTAGTTTACTTCGTTCACTTCACTGTCTCAAATAATACTACCTCCTGGATGTGAGAAGCGCCGTATTTATACTCAACGAAATATCCTGGAACCTTCCTGAATATTCCGTTCTCCGAACCCAAAGTTTACTAGGATGTCACTAACCTAAAGGTGTTTCTATATCTAACAGAAGTCGCCTGTGTCACTTTGTAGCGCGTAACACTGCCCCCTTCTTAAAATTGTTCGTCCCGAACATCAGGTGGTCCACGGTCTTGATGCTCGTAGTATTTGCATAAACGATCCAGGTGAACGCTTTTCCGTTTACATCTTGTACCACACTGAATCCGGTGTGAATCCTAGTTACCACTGAATACGGACCTTCCCACTGTTGTTCGGGTTATACAGCCAAACAAGGTCACCTTCATTAAATCCTGCTGAATTAGCACGTAAGTCATAGCGGGTCTTCATCCGATCGGTATTTATTGCTAATTTTGCTTTCGTTTCCTCGTGGACATTAGCTAATCGTTGTCTAAGCTCCGATACATAGTCGTCTGGTAACTTTTGTTCCCCTCTGGGTGTACCAAACTTGAGGTCGCTTGGTTAACGCATCTTCCTTCCGAATACGACCTTAGCTGGAGTTTGTCCTGTCGTGTTGTGAACAGCTGCTCTATAAGCCATTAGGAATACGATAATCTCGTTGATGACAGTCGACTACTTTCTTTAGATGCTCGACCAATGTTCTGTTGAAGCGCTCTACCATGCCATCAGATTGTGTATGCAGAGGAGTTGTTCTGGTTTTTCTTATTCCCAGCATTTTACACATCTCCTGGAAAGTCCGTGATTCGAAGTTCCGTCCTTGGTCCGAATGAAGCTCCTGAGGTACACCAAATCTACTGACCCAATTTATTAGTACTTGTTCCGCAACTGTGTTTGTCTCTTGATTAGGGATTGCATAAGCTTCAGGCTATTTACTGAAATATTCAATAGCAACTAATATGTAACGGTTACCGCTATCTGTTTCTGGAAAAGGTCCAGCGATGTCTATGGCTACCCTTTCAAATGCGGCTCCTACATTATACTTATGCATTTCTCCTCTGCTTCTGTGTGGCGGTCCTTTGCAAGAAGCACAGATAGTGCATCTGCGGCACCACTCCTCCACATCCTCTCGCAAATGTAACCAATAAAACCGTTTTCGTATTTTGGAAATTGTTTTATTCACCCCCAAATGTCCTCCAGATGATCCACTGTGCATTTCTTCTAAAACATCTTTGACCTTGGATGCTGGCACGACTGTCTGCATTCGGAGCGACTCGCCGTTAGTTGCTTCCCACCTGCGTTTTAATATACCACACTCAACGTGAAGATAATTCCATTGAGCCCAGTAGCTTTCCAGTTTCTCACTCCTCTCCGACATATCTTTCCATTGTGGTCTTTCCATGTCTTCTTTCGAAGCAAGAATGGGTGATATGTCTGGGTCTTCCCGCTGCGCTGTTCGCAAGCTCTCGTTGTCCCAACCCGTCCATGGTTCCACCATTATCAGCTGAATAGTTGCCTTTATTTCTTTTTCTTCCACCCGAACGTAATGTTTGCATTCAACTTTGCATGGACGTCTTGAAAGGGCGTCTGCATTCCCATGGATACGTCCTCTTCCGTGTTGGATTTCAAAGTCATAAGCTTGGAGTCACTCTATCCATCTCGCCACTTGCCCTTCAGGGTTCTTAAACTGCAAAAGCCATTTAAGCGCTGCATGGTCTGTGCGGAGGAGAAATTTCTGCCCGTAGAGATATTTATGGAAATGTTTTGTTGAATTTACAATAGCAAGTAGCTCTTTTGTTGTAGCACAATAATTTTTCTCCGATTTTGAGAGTGCTTTGCTATAATACGCTACTGTTACCTCTTGACCATCCTTCTCCTGTGCACTGCTCCGATACCTACATTGCTGGCATCCGTGTCCAATATAAAAGTTCTTCCAAACATTGGATAATGAAGTACTGGACTTTCGCAGAGATGCTGCTTCAAATTCTCAAAACTCCCGTTATATTTATCTGACCATATGAACGGCTTTCCTTTTTCTGTAAGTTGATGTAGGCTCCTTGCTATATCTGCAAAACCTTTTACGAATCGCCTGTAGTAGGTAGCTAGACCAAGAAAACTCCTTAATTGATGTTTGTCCTTTGGGATTGGCCAATTTTTGATAGCTGTTATCTTTTCTGGATCACTTCTTACGCCTTGTGATTCGCCTTCCGATTACTATTATGTCATCTAAATAGACAAGACATGTTTTCCAGGTTAATCCACGTAAAACACATTCCATGAGTCGTTCGAATGTGGCTGGAGCATTACATAATCCAAATGGCATAACTCTGAATTGCCATAAGCCACTTCCAACTGAGAAGGCAGTTTTCTCTCGGTCCTCGGGATGTATTTCTCCTTGCCAGTAACCACTCTTCAAGTCCAGTGTGGAAACCATTGCGCTCCGGAAAGGGTGTCCAACGTATCATCAATCCTTGGTAATGGGTAGCTATCATTTCTGGTTACGTTATTTAGTTGGCTGTAGTCTACGCAGAATCGGGTGATGCCATCCATTTTCCTGACCAAAACAACTGGCGATGTCCAAGGGCTGTTAGATTCCTCTATTATGCCTTGTTCCTTCATGGAGTTTATCATATCTGCAACTTCTGGGTGTTTGGCTAATGGTAGTCTTCGTGGTGTCTGCCGAATTGGCCTAGAATCTCCTGTATCTATTCGATGCTGGACAAGATTTGTTTTACCGAAATCATCATCATTCATTGCAAATAATTCCGAAAATTCCCCGATCACCTCTTTGGCATCGTTGTATTGCTTGTCACTTAAGGCACTAGATGAAAGAAGCTTCTGAACCGTTTGGGTAGTAGCTGGCATAGGTTTTGCCTCCTTGACATTACTACCATTACCCAAATTAACGATTTGGTAAACGGGTTCACAATTTCCAATTATAGCATCTTCTTTTAGTTGTACCTCATTTTCGGATGTGTTGAGCACTCTGACTGGAATTAATGTTGCGCCTTCTGCCTTCACTAAAGTGTTACCAACGATGATGTTCGATGTCACATTTGAAGGGTTAGGCTCCACCAGATAGAATCGGCAGGTCCCGATGTCAGCAGTAAGCTTTGTCCATACTAGCGTCTCGGAGCATGCAGAGAGAGTAATATTTTCACAGATCATCGTCCTTATTTTCGAGGGATAATCTGCTCCTACTCCTAGTCTCATCGAAATTTCTATGTTGCCATATTTGAGGATCTGTTCTCCGACATCCAGATTTATTTTATATGTGGTCATGAAATCTACTCCAAGAATACATTCATCCATGGTATCTGAAACCAGGAAAGTGTGAGGAAATAGTAGTTCGTCTAGTTGAACATACAAAGTTATTTCTCCAAAAACTTGTGCTGCTGCTCCAGTTGCTGTTCTTAGTAAATATTTGGAAGTGTTGTGAAGCCACTTGTTTTTGACGAGATCTGCTCTAATAATTGATCTCGAAGCACCAGTGTCGATAGTGATTGCGCAGTAATTTTTTCCTACACTTCCATATATAACGAGACTGCTATTATTTCAATGCAAATGGGCTACTTGAATGATGACTTCGGGGCTGCAGACTCTACCAACCAACTTTTGCCCCCCAAAGTTGGTTTTTACATGTTTTCCGACTGCTCAACAGGAGAGCTGATGCGACTAGTCGCCGATTGATTTCTTGTCTCTCCACGAATATCTTGCTCACTGGCTCCACATCTTTGGCATATTTTTCTGTTTTCCCCTTCTTGTGATTCCATTCGTCGGCGTTTTCTGCAGTCCCTTCGGAGGTGTCCTGGTCTATTACAATTCCAGCATCGAAGAATACCACGTGACGGAGTGCTCTCTAATGACTGCATTCTGTTGCAAGTACATTCCTCCACCGAAATTTCTCTCACTCGTACTGCATTCCGAGAAGCTTGTCTAGCAGATTCATATGCTAATGCATAGGCTAGCGCTTCTGCTGTTGACTTCTTTCCTGCTAGCCTTAGTGCTTGTTGTAAGTTTTGATCTGCGATAGCGTTCACAAATGCTTCCGTTGCCACTTCATTAAGAAATTCTGCATTCACGCTAGAGTATGAAAGATAAGCTAATCTTTCCACATCAGCCTGCAGTTGCTGCAGTGACTCGCCATGCTTTTGAATACTGTTGCGTAATTGCAGGCGACATACTTGCTGCATGTGCTCATCTCCATAACGTAATTCTATCGCCTGTACTAATGATGTGTAATCACGTTGCCTTTCAATCTATATATATATATATATAGTTTGTAATAGCTCTGACGCAGGACCTCGAAGTGCTAAACCCAGAGCTGTAGCTTTGGGTTCGTCATTCCATCCATTTACTTCGGAAGCTGCCTCAAACTGTCTCTTGAAAATATGCCACGGATTTTCTCCATCAAATATTGGAGCTTTCATTCTGCCTGCACCGGATATTTCAGTTCCTTCGTGCCGAGATTGTCGATGCTTCATTTCCTCCAAATCTGCTTTAAATTTGTCAAGCTTCTCCGTAACATTTTGTTGCACTTCCGACACTTGCTGCCGAACTTCCAGCACTTCCTGCTGGATTCTTTCAATTTTTACATTTTGCTCGTCTAATGAATTTTTAAGAAAAGTCTTCTGTTCTTCCAAACAATTTTCTAGACAATTCTGCAAAGAATTCTTTTGTTCGTCCAAACGCGCTTCTAGAGAATTCTTTTGTTTTCTCAAGGGCATTCTTTTGATCGTCCAAACGGGCTTCTAGAAAATCCTTTTGTTCATCAAAAGCATTCTTTTCTTCGTCCAAACGGGCTTCTAGAGAATTCTTTTGTTCCTCAAGGGCATTCTTTTGATCGTCCAAACGGGATTCCAGAGAATTCTTTTGTTCCTCAAAAGCATTCTTTTGTTCGTCCGAACGGGCTTCTAGAGAATTCTTTTGTTCATCTAGGCGGGATTCCAGAGTATTCTTTTGTTCCTCAAGAGCATTCTTCACTTGCAGGGTTGAAACCTCCATTTTGGTTATTAAAGTACCCAAAAGCTGTTATATGTTCATCGCAGGCTCTTCTTCAGTTTCTGGTGCTTCCTCGAAAACGTATGTCTCAGGATTCTTTTCTTCCTCTATCAAAGATTGTCTAAGTCGCTCGACTAGAACATTCTTTAGACCTGTCGTTTGCAATGACCGCTTCCACAACTCCACTTTCAATTCCTGTATGCGAAGCTCCTCTAGTTTGCGTCCCATTCTTGCGTCTTTTGCAATTAACTCACAGTTTAATATAAAATTATCTTTTGGAATTTTTACACACGATTTCACAAAATTAATCACTCTTTGAATTTCAAAGTCAAATACCACCACTTCATTTCGCATTTTTATTTTACTTCTGACACCAGTTGTTACGAGCGTGGCCTTAGTTCGTTATTTAAAACACAATATTTCCGATATAATTCAAAAGTTCTTTCTTTATTTACTTTACTGTTTACTCGCAGAAATTCACAAATAATTATCAAATCAACTCTTTATAGTTATCGCTAGTACTGTACTTCTAATTATCGCAATCCACGTAGTTTACTTCGTTCACTTCACTGTCTGAAAAAATACTGCCTCCTGGATGTGAGGAGCGCCGTATTTGTACTCAACGAATTATCCTAGAACCTTCCTGAATATTCCGTTCTCCGAACCCAAAGTTTACTAGGATGTCACTAACCTAAAGGTGTTTCTATTTCTAACAGATGTCGCTTATGTCACTTTGTAGCACGTAACAGTATGTATATATATATGTAAATATATGTATACCTACACAAAATACTACCTACGTTTTTATACCTTAGATGAAATCTATAGGGTATACTAAGTTTGTCATTCCGTTTATAACACACAGAAATAATGATGATAGAGCAAAATGGATTGGACACCCCCGCATTAAATTAAACGCTTTTTGATTTTTGGATGTCGGTCTGTCCATCCGTCCGTCCGTCCATCCGTCCGTCCGTCCATCCGTCCA
>OZ005740.1:103099785-103188480 GCA_963930735.1 Dioctria linearis
AGAATTGGTCTTAGACAAATTCTCGTTTTTTTACTTGTTATAATCACAAAACACTTTTTCCTCTATATAGTAACTCTCGGCTTTTGCCCGGTACACGCTGGATACTCTTGGATCTGCTTTCATGTCTGCGGAATGAGCTGAAAAACTTACCTCAGCTGCACTTTCATTAAGAGAATAGGTAAACTTCAGTGAGCAGTTGAATACATCTTGCATTTTTGGACGTATTCATAACTGAAAATCACAACCACCCACAGCCAACTCGCACGACAATCTCAAAACGATATTGTTTTCGACAGCTTTTTTTAAGGTTAATATGCACACCTTTCCTGGAGACTGATTTTATCCCTTACTCACCCTCAATGTCGCTTTTTGTGCTTTGGTTATCGTAATCCAAGCTATTGCCCTATAAAAGATATTCGTCTTTATTTGGGATACCCTGTATAAATTCTTATAAAATCAACGTAGAGTTCTGTAGTTATTATGTGCATTAAATTCTTATGAGTAGTCTCTAACACTAATATGGAATAATTGCGCACTCAAGATATACGGCAAAAAATGCTACACTAATAATAACCAACCTAATTAATTTATCCTTTACGATTATCATAAAAATTAAGTCCTTTTTGACCAATCGAAAATTCTCAAATGATTCATTGGAATCTATACTTTATGCGCCGATAATCTTTGCATATTGCCTTGAATACCCATTATCATAAAACATTATCGACGCCACCTCATCGTGGAAAGGCTTCCGGGTCGTAAAATGCACTGTCACCCAAAAAACTCTTCTTGCCGTAGATTACAATGTCAGCTGGAGATTGAGATCCGAATTCAATCTTCCTCGTTTTTATGGTGACATTTTGGGCCGTATTCGTATAAAGGCATCATATAAATTTCAGTGATTGCCTTTTACGACAAGTTATCGGGTTTATCCTGGTTCTGTCAGGGTTCTCAATCATGTATGTATATCACCATTCCAGACATGCTTGAATAGAACTGCCATTGCCAGGATGAGCTAGAAAATGATGATATGATGGCGATGGGTTGCATCTTTTCATTGGAAAACATAAAATACGTTGGGAGATGCATTATTACTGATGACAAAAAAAAAGTACATTACTTCTACGCTCATTCTTTGGTTATATTTCCTTCTAAATGTCACATTAAAGAAGGGGAGAGAAATTGCTAGAATGATTAAAATTTTCTGAGATACTACGTGATACTATAAGAAAACCATCGGGCTTTATTGTTGGGAAAAAACTGACAATTTATATTCTTAAGATTATGTACTTGTTATGTACATGAATATATATTACATATGTATGTACTAATTTAAGAATTATAGAGCAAAATAGAAAAAAATGCACTTAGAATTATGAAAGAATTGAATTTGTGGGACGTGAATTATGAATTCCACCAAGGCTATCAGGAAACTGAAAAGTAGTGTAATGCTCCAGGATAATTCGTTACCAAAAACTTGATAATGATGGTGTGTTTCGTCGTTCGTTTTTTCTTACTCGTCCATGCATTAAGCCCTTCTATAAATAGAAGATATTGCCTAGCTTTACTGGTATTTTCCATGCATTTGGCACGCTGCTTAATCCCATTGCTATACAATTCATGGTATGGGTTTTAAACAGAGACTCCCACTTTATGGTACGGGTGTGTGAAATATTTCGGGGTTTTACTCCCTTGAAATGCGCCAGGCTTTGTTGTGGCTCAAGCACAACTTACTAATTTTCCAGGCGATCATAGAAGCTAATTCGCCTCTTAATAATACCCATATTTTCAATATTATACAACACTTTGTTTTATACGCGAATTAGTTTTAAGTTGCTCCATTCCCATAAATATGCTTGCATAGATGATCGATTCTGGCTTATTCCGGCATACCATCATAAGGGTTTTAATAATGTTGACAATGTTCCGTCATGAGATAGATCAAAACCCTCGAGAAATAGCCATGAAACAGAAATCAACACGTGCGTATGCTAGTCGAATTCTCAAAAGTGATTTTTATTTGATTCTTATGGAAAACTGAATAGACATTGATTTTATGTATGCTATAATGCAGTGGTCTTCAACCTGTGTTCCGCGGACCCCTAGCGTTCCGTAAAAAAAACTAGCGGTTCCCCGAGAACATTTTATGATTTTTTTAAGAAAAAATTAAATTTCGCATTGGCCAACGTGTTGAAAGGAGATGTAAAATGTCTGTCCAAAAAAGTGTCGTTTCGCTCAAAATCATCCGAGCAACAACTTTGGCCTAAGCAGATAGCAAAGTTAACCTAACAAGAAGTTAAGAAGCAGCCGAACAAAGTTGGAAATTTTTCGTGTTTTCAAGAAAGAATGAAGTATACATCATATACTTTTATCTTTTGCATGACCAGGGGAAGAGAGCTTGACCATGCATTATTGTAGTGCGACTGAGACAACGAGTTCCAAACAAAAATTGAGAGAACGTAGGATTACCCAAATGATAAAATCTTCTTGAATATCTTCAACATCTTTGAAAAGACATTTCGAAAGTAATACCCGACTTTACAAAATAAAAGTGTTGAGTATTTCAAGCAAAAAGGTAATGAGCTTAAGCAGAAAAATCGGCAATTCAAGATGTTTGTACATGATGATAATACAAATGCATTAAAAGCATCTCATTTGATGAGCTATCGTGTTGTTCAACAGGGTGAAGCTTACACTATTGCTGAAAAATGAGTGAAACCATGTGCCAAAGATATGGTTTCTTGTAAGATTGGAAAAACCATGTTAAAATGGTTGATTACGTGCCACTCTCGGATACTACTGTTACTGTATCAAGGCGCATTAAGGATATAGCAAACTACTGTAAAATAAAACTTACAAAACGTTAATGAAATTGATGAAATGTCTGCTGAAGAAGGTATACCTTTTTGTAAAGCTCTACCCAGCAAAACAACAGGTGAAGAAATATTTAAAATAATGGATTCATATATGAAACAGCATGATATTTAAGTCGCTATGTACGTATACACCAATGGGGCAAAAGCAATGCTTGCAATGTTCGAAACGCATAGTTTCATGTATAAAACAGAAAAATTCTTACGTTAATAATAATCATTTCTTTCTTCATCGGCAGTCTCTTGCAATAAAAAGAATGCCAGAAGCAATAAAAACTGTTGTTAATGACTGTGTAAAAATTATAAATTTTTTAAAATCAAGGCCGTTGAATTCGAGAACATACACCTTGTTATGTGAAGATATGGCAAGTGTACATATAACATTATTACTGCACATAAAAGCTCGATTACTGTCATGTGGTAAATTATTGATAAGATTTTTTTCATTTACGGGATGAAATCAGATTGTTTTTTACAGAATTATCTTACAAAAAAAAATCAGTTCTAGTCGAGACTTCTCCGATAGCAGACGGTCCCAGCTTATTATCAAACAGTGAAATAAAGTTTCCTACTACAATGAATTTTATCAAACGTTCTCGTTCTTCGTCTAACGAGCGATTCGATGGCTCTTTAAGCCATCCTAATAAAAAGTGTAATAGTGGTCGTTGCCTATACAACACACATCTTCCGAATATGAGTGCTAAAAAACCTCGTACTTAACGTGGTGGTAATTCCCCGTTAAATGGAAGAATGTTAAAGTCATGCCAAATTTAAAACCCAGGAAACCCTCCGACAATGCTACAAACTACAGGCCGGTCAGTCTGCTTAGCGGTCTTGAAAAAATATTGGAAAAAACAATTAAGACAAAAATAGAGGACTTTGTGACTGATAATAATATTGTACCCAACGAACAGTTTGGCTTTCGTAGTGAGCATTGTACGAGCCAAGCCATTGCCAGAGTAACGCAGTTTATCAAGGATAATCTTAACAAAAAACAAGCTATTGGACTTGTTCTATTAGACATTCAGGCTGCTTTTGACACGGTTTGGCATGAGGGCCTCATCTATCCAAAGCTTTTTAAGTTATAGATTCTCAACGGTTCACGTTGGACAGGAAATATCTGCACCTTATCCAACCATAGCTGGCGTTCCCCAAGGCTCGGTATTGGGTCCTCTTCATTATATTATATTTACTGCTGATATCCAAACATTACTCAACTGTTCAATCTCAACATTTGCGGACGACACAACAATCTTTTCATCTTCAGAAGACACGCCAAACATTATTCGTAGCCTCCAAAATGGTCTAACTACAATAACTGAATATTTCGATAAGTGGAAGATCAAACTCAATGGGACAAAACGCAAGCAATTCTCTTTACAAGGAAATATAAGCAATGCCATCTGCCTCACACGTTGGTATAAATGCGCAGAAATTCATAAACGTAAATTGCAGATTGCACCAAATAAAGTGCTTAAGATGATATTAAACTTGCCATGGCACTGTTCCACCAGGCAGGTACACACTACCGCGCGTGTCCAACTAATCCAAGAAAGATTAAGTAAGCACAATTGCTTTAAAATCCTTTGATAAATGTCAGCTATCACCCAATCCTCTTATTCGGCGATTGCAGCCTAGTTAGATTAAGTTAGATTAGTAGGATTAAGTTAGCTTATATAGGGATTTCTTAATGAGGTTTTTTTGACAAAGTTTTTCCTCGATATGGAGCTGTTATCATCTTATTATATGAACTCACTTTATAGTCTACCTAAATGTTCAAGTTGCAAAGAACTATACAATAGTCTAAACTCTTTAATTATTTCCCATCCTATGTATGTATACCCTGAAATGTTATCATTGGTTAAATAAATAATAATAATAATCTCACAAATTAAATGATACGAAATGGATTCAACAAACGTCTTATATTTCAGATACTTTTTATATTTTAATAAACTAAACCTTTCTTTTCAAGGCACAAATACGAATATTTTAAAAGTTCAAAGGAGAATAAAATGCAACTATAATGAAGCTAATATATTGGGAAGGATGTATTTTGGAAGGAAATACTGAATGCTTTTTTAATTTACATGATGATTTAGTTATCAATAATACTGAATGAAATGATAAAAATATGTATAATGCAACATTTATCATATTTACAAAATACTTTTGTGGAACATTTTCCTGCTCAGTCAGAAAATTTTGATAGGGTTCAAAATCCATTTGTTGAATATTATAATACATATAAAAAAATCGACGTTTCTACTGACGTCATATTAAAAATAAATTTTTTGAAAGATAGTGTTACGAGCGTGGCCTTAGTTCGTTATTTAAAACACAATATTTCAGATATAATTCAAAAGTTCTTTCTTTATTTAACTTTACTGTTTACTCTCACAAATTCACAAATAATTATCAAATCAACTCTTTATTTATCGCTAGTACTGTACTTCTAATTATCGCAATCCCAATAGTTTACTTCGTTCACTTCGCTGTCTGAAATAATACTCCGCCTCCTAGCTGTCAGAGCGCCGTATTTATACTCTACGAATTATCCTAGAACCTTCCTGAATATTCCGTTCTCCGAACCCAAAGTTTACTAAGATGACACTAACCTAAAGTTGCTTCCATTCCTAACAGATGTCGCTTGATTCACTTTGTGGCACGTAACAATAGATATTATTGCATTTTTGGCTTCAAATTTTTTCCAAATATCCTGAGCTTGCAAAAAGAGCTATTGCACATGTGACGGCATGAATAAGGTTTTTAGGTAAGAAAAATTAGAATCAGCAGCCGCTTCTTGGTGTTGCCTTACAAAACTTTGGCTTTTGTAAACGCCGTTTTTTTAAAAAAAACATGTAAATTTAAGTTCAATGGACCAATCGGGCATCTCCTTCGTAGGATTGCCATACAAAATTTCGTGTTTAACTATATATTTGGGCACTGCCTGAGCACGCGTCGACGTGAAGAGCTAAAATTTAGTACATGGTATTTTCATAGCAATCTGTGTTGCCAGTCAAAACCTTGGATTTTCGGAAGCAGCCTGAAAAGGCGTAGAAGTAGAGAGCTCATATTTTGTACACGGCGTTATCATAAAAATTTCAAATAGATGCGCAAAAGTGGAGCAAATCGGCCAACCCTTTAGTGGTATTGAATAACAAAACTTTAGTTTTTCACTCACACTGCCTCACTTGTCGAAGTATAGATCTGAAATTTTGTACACGGGCCTATTTTAAAAACCCAAGCCACTGTTCGGTTAATTTTACACTGATCAGAGGGCTTAATTCTGTTATCCAACAAAAGCCAAAATGGTAAACAGCGTATGCCGATGGGTGCATAGCAAACGAGGAGCTGATTGGTTAGTATGGGAGATCTAAATACAAGGCGACCTCCATTTTAAACTTTAACTTTCCTGTGGTATACGAGGCTATGTTGCAGGTGGCGGTTTTTCTCTAGCTATTTGTGGGTACACAAATGAAGCCTTTAATTAAAACCGATGGAGTAGAGGAGCCTGTCTTCGTAACAGATACACACAAATGCTTCCGCATAGAGACGGAAAAATCTGATAGTGGAGCCTCAGTACACACACTAACTGAATCAATGGAACAAGGAGAGAATGTTACAGATTGACAAACTCAAAGTTATATGTGGAGGTACTGGTAAAATGAATGGCAGCAACTGTTGCTACAAGCTTATAGATAAATTTTTCACCCGGAAATTTCTTAAATTGTGCTCTTGGACTGGCGGTACAAAAAATTTAGGTGAAGAAAAAATAGCCATCAAAATATACCGGAGTATAATTAAATTATTCACTCAATTAATTTTGCTTGCGGACAAGTAATTCTCAGAGATTCAGTGTGAAACATTCATCAAAAATGTAATAAAAAATTGCAGGAGATATCAGAATGATATGTGTAGAGCGTCTACAAAAAAGAGATGTCCAACTGATTTGCAGTACAAGACAAAAAGCAATACAAAACTAAATAACTTTATAAGTGAAGGAAATTCTGATCGAGAAGGCAACCTTAATGATGAGTTCATAACTACAGATGAAATCTAAAAAAGCTGTGACCGATTTATACAGCTAAAACGGCAGCATTTGTTAAATATGAATTGTTAAACTTTTTGTTTTATTAAACATCATGTTATGTTAATTTACAACATGCATAATATTAATTTCATAGTACGGAGTAATGGACCCAGAATGTTACCTATTACCCCGTAGTGGTTACATAGAGTAAAATGTCATCGTTAATTTTTTTTAAACACACTTCTATATTTCTATTAAAAGAAGTACATTTGCTTGGTTGTTTTTGTGATATAAAGAAATATTTTTATTTTAACAATGTTTTAATGTGTGAAGCAGTGGTACAAATACAGTTTGCTCTTCTTTATACCGAAGACTTACAAGTTTACACTTTATTTTATCTAAACTGTATTCAATAGGTAAATTTTCTCCACAGTTCGAAACATATATATTTAAATAGGACGATTTTATGGGAGTTTCAAAAAAATTATTAAGGCATTTTAAAACAGAACCAATAATTGAAATAACATTATTTTGTACTTTAGCATATTTCATTGCGACAATTTCATTAACTGTAGTTAGAAACCATTTGTTTTGCATTTCGGAGTTTACGATAAAGTCACTTAATTGTATTTGAAGATAAAAGTCGTCATTACCCTTCTTCTTTTTTAATATTGGATAATGTGTGTTAATGTCAGTTATCTCATCGTGCATACCATTTGATTCACTTTCATAATATCCTTCTTGCAACTTGAGATAAAGGATTGTTTGCACTACGGAGCATGTTTTTAATCTGATACAGTTTACTCTCGAATGGGTAAGCGGCAAATGTGCTTAAAATGCCAAAGCTTTCAAACTCATCAACCAAGTGAGAAAGATTATGCACATTGCTAGTAATATAATCTTCTCCATAAACATCGCGGTAAATTTCTATGTAATGATTGAGCAAAGTTCTAGCTAAATCTAGATATTTATGATATTCTTTAGAAGAACAGATTGTTATAGCACAAAATAGAAGGAGAAAATGCTCGTAAGCATAGTGAGGTAAGTTATCCTTCAATACTACAATTCCTATATAATACAAAAAGGTTCGAAATTCCAGTATGGAAGACAATAAAGGCCTCTTACAGCACGATGCAACTCTCTAGGCATTTTGCAATTCATTAAAAATGTAGATATTATCGAAATATCGTGAGCAGAGCATTTTGTTTTATATTGACCAAAACTTCCATCTCTCCAACCTAATAAACACCTTTTCATTCTGCCAAGATCAATTAGATGCAAAGGAAAATCTTCAATCATATCTATGGGCAGAGCTTCTCAAAGTGTGTACTTCTTATGATGAGAACCGTAAATTTTTGCACGGAATCCTGTGTCTGTCCTTCTGGAGCAATGAATCCTTGGAAAAATACTGCAGAGGGAAATATACGAATATTCTTCAACGGTAGTGCATTTCAAGCAACTATTTTGGCCATTAAAATTCGCGACACCTGCAACAGAAGAAATAAGGTATATAAAAACATTATATTATGTTGATGAAAAATTAGTTAATAGATATTTTACCCTTTATAAATGCCCTTGCTGGTGAGTCACATATAAAACATCTAATTTTTACAGTAATTTTGTCTTCGTTGATTTCGATGCCATTCTCAATTATATCCTTTATTTCGTCAACGAAGGGTGCTCTTTCCACTATAAATAGCGATTACTTTTGGAGGGAAATTCTGTACTTCGTGTATATTAAAAAGGATAGGCCAAAATTCTTCTTTCGAGCTTTTATATACTGGCAGTCGGTCAATCTTTATATTAATGGAAATAGTCCGCGATTCACTTATATCTCTAAAGAAGCTTCTTATAGTCGATTCCAATCCTTGATGTCAGTATTGGCCTGAGTCTACTTTCAGAACTGTTATAGTTGTTGGAGTTTCTAGTAAAGTCCTAGGATCGTGCTGCAGTTTATTTGGAAGACTCTTGTTCCAGATTTTACATAACTCCTTTAAAGCCCTAAAAAATACAATAAAGCTTTTCTTCAAGTAATGTCAGGACGAATTGACATACGTTTTGCGGAAATTAAGAATTTGTTTTACCTTTGTCTGATGTTGAATTTTACTGCCCAATTTTTCATTTGCTCCTGAACCTCCTTATTTTGCATATCGTCGTCGATTTCATTGCCCGAACATTTTGTATTTTCTGAAGAGGACCAGAAGTTGCTTAATTCAATATTCCAATTTTCCCTCAATTCATGCTCTTCAAGATCAGAAATCTGAAAATTACTATTCAGGCTATCAATCCTGACATTTTGTTTGTTATTTTGGCACAATGATTTTAAAGTATTTGAAATCGCGAATTCCGATATACTTGAGCAAAGACGATGAAGGGAATATCTTGGAGAAACTGGACTGCTTTCCATAATATTATGGAAATTCTTTTCTACTTTTCTTCGGAATGAACCACTCCTTTTCACCTTTTTCCACTTTTTCATTAAATCCATATTAAATTACGTATTATACTTCTCGTTCCGCAAATTCTTCGAGATCAAAATCAATGGGACTGCAAATGTCAAAGTATGCTCCATTACGTTTTACACAGATTAATTGACATTTGTGAAGAATAGTTTTATTAAAGTATTTTATGCAAAGCCGTGTTTTATAAAAGCTAAAATACAGTCCTCGAGTTTTATAAAAGGGAAATCGGTTGCTCTATTCAAGGCGCAACCAAATTATTTTATAAATATTCTAATTTAATTTTTTAATATCTTTACAAAACTCTTCGACAACTAAATTGCTCCGGAAGCTAAATAGTTTTAAAATGCCTCTAAAAGAATTGTTTCGAGCTATTATAAAATGCTTATAGTATAAGTTGGTATCCGGAGCAAAACTGTTTTATAACAGGTTCGGAAAGAGTTCTCAGTGCTACATTATAAAACAGTTTAGCACGGGTACTCAATAGGAAAAAGCGGTACCACTATAAAACATTTTAGTTTTGTGTAGCTGTTATACAGCCCTTATAAAATAAAAATTTAATTCTTGTACGCAGTCCTTTGCTTCTGAGTAATTAACCGCAATCCGGAAACTATTAATTTCTGTACACAGCCTACTCTGCAAAAGGCCTGCACAAAAAAGGTCACTTGTAAGGAAAGCCTAGTAGGGCTAAATTGGCCTTAATAGGCGATACGGCAATGAAAATCGAGCAGCTCAGAAATTCACACAAAACCGTCCTGGAGGAAATTTATTGTACACCAGAAGATGACACTAAGACAAAATACTTAAGCTGTTCAATGAATCACGTACGCTAATATTGAAAGCCACTCGTGATTAAAAAATATCATGATAAATGTTGAAAAACATGTAGAGATGACTAAGTCCCTTTTCGATCTTTCCCACAAAGTGTGCTATGCCTGCAAGGTTAACATCGGTTTTGCCAAAATCACTTATAGGACTACATTCCTACATTTCGGCGTTTACGGATTGGAATGTTTTCCTTAGGTAGTCTAGAATTATAGTTTGATTTACATCATCAAGTCAGGGTTTGCTTAGAATATGAAATACGTATTTATAGTACCCACAGTGTAAAAAATATTAGGACTATTCCCTAAATTTAAGACAAGTTTCTCCCTAAAAGTAAATGTAATTTTCTGTGATGGAAAGGGAAAATCAGCTTAATTTCCCCAAATCAATGGAATATCCAATGAATGTAGGTATTTGGCACCAGAAAACCTATAAAGTTCGTAAAATTTCCGAAATGTTAAGCTCTCTTGGATATATGGAAGAGAACATTCAATAAAGTAGGTATTATGCTACATTTTTTATGGATGTATATTTCCGTTTTGTTGTACATATATGTAAATAAGCCTAGGTGTAATAAGTCAGAATGCTAACAAATATTGTAGCCCATAGTCGCAACACATCTACACATACATATATACATATAGGAGCAGGGTGAAAACCTAGCATATAAAAGATCGCACCCAGTCGTGCTTCAGATCTGACACTAGGAAGTACTCATCACTTTAAGTTAATAAACATCTAAGTTTAAGTTATCATCACTTGTTTTTATTCAAGCCGTCAAGTACCACATAACACATGGCGCAGTCGGTTATTAAAAATAATAATCAATTTTTCTTGTTGTGGAGTGAAATTTACAAAAAAAAAGCAACAAAACATATTGAATCCAGGCATAAATGGTGGAAGCGAAGAATAAATTGGGAACTAACGGACAATCTAAATACAAGGCACCAGGAATAGCACGATCAAAAGTGATCACAAGAAGTCAGCGTACTCAACCCGTTATCATCATGGATTACGTAAAAAAAGTGGACAAATTAACACTAAATGGAAATAACATATCGGAAAATTGGCGCATCTGGAAACAAAACTTTGAATATTTGCTGCAGCAATTGAGATACATGAAAAATCACAGAAAAGTGCAATAATTTTTTAACGCTATCGGTCCCGAAGCTGTTGAGATTTTTAATTCATTCAATCTTACGGAAGCGAACAAAATTAAATATGATAAAGTTGTGAAGCTTTCGAGAAATTCTGCATACCCAAGAAAAATGAAGTCTACGAAAGCTTCATTTTTCATAATAGAAATCAATCGCCGTACAGAACCATTTGATGAATTTCTACTGGAGATTTGGTGTACAGAACGAACGGATGATACGAGACGTATTGTCATAGGAACAAACGATAAACAACTGCAAAAACGGTTCCTTGAGATGGATAAACTAGATTTGGATAAGGCAATTGAAATGGCAGGTGCAGCAGAGATTTCTACACTGCAAATTAAAGAAATTGAATAAATCAACAGCGAGCACTACAGTAGATTTAGAAATTGTTTCAAGGAAAAATGATTACGATAAGCAGGATAGTGGTGAGGTATTTGCAAATCAAAAATTTAATAAACATGTAGGTAAACGGAAAGCATTAAATAATACTTTAGACTATAAAAGTTCTAACAACAATAAAAGTGTCAATTTCCGATATCGGAATCAGGAGAATAAAACTAATTCGATTATCAATTGTAAATTTTGCAATCTTCAACATGAGTGGAAAAGTGCCCAGCATATGGTAAATTTTGGGGAAAATGTGGTAGAAAAAACCATTTTTCTGTTACTTGCAAGTCCCAAAAAGTAAAGGAAATAGTGGTGAGTGACAATCATTTTTATATTGATACTTTAATAACGAAATGCAATGAAAAAGCGTAGTTTGAAGTAATTAAGGTTCACAACATTTTGTAGAGCATACCTACATACCACAATAATAAAGGCATATGCACGTACCTCAACAACAAATAAAAATAAACGAAACAAATATAACAAGAAAAAGTAAATAACAACAAAGAAAAAGAAATATGATCGGAATAGCCATGCGCCATTCTACGATCCATTCACGAATTTACGCTAAGTGAAAGAGAGTTGTAAAAATGCAATATGATCACCACTGGTCACCGTTGCACCGTGATGCTGCATTACTCAGTGAACTTAAAAAAGAAAATTGCTCAATGACGCAATCGATAACTGTGTCATATCTACTTAGCATTTGTTCAATAAGAAAAAGATTGCAAAGTAAGCATCTAAGCAATGTCATGCTTGTTCATGTAGGGGTTAATGTATATGCATTTATCGATAATATATGTTTTTGATCAATATTGCTAATATGAGCAAGGTAAGCAATTTTGTAATACTCTTTGTAATATAGAATAATTCTCATGAGAAACAATATTTCGTATTAAGGTTTTAACGATGTAAGCAATTTTCAAAAAGTATAAATTAAGTGCAATATGCAATAGAGATTCAGAGTTTTACCTGCAACTCTCGGTGTTTAATTCAATTGCCAGATATTGAGCTCTTTAGCTCCAACATGGCTGATATCAAAGGTAATGAGCTTTTCAGCTCTCATTGAAGATATCCATATTCAAACACCAGATATTGAGGCTTTGGCTCTAACTTGGTGCTCTTTAAAAGATTGAGCTCTTTAGCTCTAGTATCAAAAGTCATTTAATTAACAGATCGAATTGAAGAAGGCAAGCGGAATCTAGGAAAGGAAGCAACTTATTTACAATTTTAATTAATTTTAGTTGGATACTGGAGCTCAGGTTAATGTTTTGCCGGTATAAAAAATTGAAACAATTGAGTTTAAAAACAACCTCAATTAAATTAGAAGCATATGGAGGAATGCCTATTAAAGTCGTCGGCGAAGTTGAATTAGAATGCTATCATAGTCATATAAAAACCCTACAAACATTTATAATAGTAGATTACGACTCAGTTCCGATATTAGGATTAAAAGGGTGTACAGATTTTAACTTTATTAAAAGATTTGACGAGATAAAAGACATCGAAAGGGAGAAATTTGTGGAAAGAAACCTTGATGTATTTGAGTGGCTTAGGATGTTTTGAAAAAGATTTCAAAATAGAATTAAAGGACAATGTACTGCCAGTGATAGAACCTGCCCGAAGAATTCCGATAAAGTTAATTGAACCTTTAAAAAGGGAATTGGCAGATTTGTGCATTTGTTTAGATCCTAAAGATCTAAATGAAGCAATAAAGGAGGAAAACTTCCTAATTCCAATTTTCGAAGATTTTGTAGCAAACTTCCGAATAAGAAATTTTTCACTGTGTTAGATTTAAAAGATGTGTTCTTTCAGATTGCACTTGCCAAGCAAGCAAAAAATCTTTGCACACTCAACACCGTCTTTGGCTGTTATTGTTATAAACGACTTCCTTTCGGATTGAAAATAGCCCCTGAAGTTCTTCAAAAATATAATCAAAAATATGTTGGTGATATTCGAGGCGTATATATATATATTGACGACATTCTAAACGCGTCTGAGACTGAACAAGAACATAGCTCAACATTGAGAAAGGTGACAGAGCGGGCAAGATCTTTAAATATAAAATTTAATAAAATTTAATAAAGAAAAGCTACAATACACGAAAAATAAAATTATATTTTTAGGTCACTATATTTCATCAGAAGGCATTTCATTTGATGAAGGAAGGCTTCAAGCCATTAAGGATATTGGCACACCAAAAAACAAAGGTGATGTACAAAAACTACTGGGTATGATTAATTATTTGAGGAACTTTTTACCCAATCTCGCATTAAGACTTTTCGATCCATTAAAACCTATTACTATTCAAACGGATAACTCCAAAGATGGACTTGGAAGTTGTTTGGTGCAAAACCTCAAGCCCATTTCTTTTGCTTCAAGAAGCTTGACTGCTACAGAAACAAATTATTCACAAATTGAAAAAGAAATGCTGGCAATACGTTTTGCCTGTAAAAAATTTCATAATTGGATATATGGCCAAAATGTAACTATAGTCACTGACCATAAGCCGCTACTGGAAATAATGGCGAAATATATTGGTCAAATTCCTTCTGCTCGTTTACAACGTATGAAAATTAGGTTACTAAATTATGACATTTCCATAAAATATTGTCCAGGGAAATACTTGCACGTAGAAGATTATCTTTCACGATACTACAGTCCAACCATAGATGAATCAGAAATTCCAGACCTTAATGAAGTAATACATTTAATTAACGTGAGTAATAGTATGACTCAAACTTTGAAAAAAGAAACAAATTATGATCCAGTGCTAGTGAAGTTGAAAAAGATATTGAAAGAGGGATGGCCAAGAGATAAAAAAATGATTCATGATGATATAAAACCCTTCTAGAAAAATCGAAATGACTTAATCTTAGAAGATGACTTAATATTTCTCAATGAAAGGATAATTATTCCAATAAATTTAAGAGAAGATATGTTAACTCGGTTACA
Source organism: Dioctria linearis (assembly GCA_963930735.1). Taxonomy (NCBI): domain Eukaryota; kingdom Metazoa; phylum Arthropoda; class Insecta; order Diptera; family Asilidae; genus Dioctria; species Dioctria linearis. Next base: position 103,114,478 of record OZ005740.1, read on the forward strand.
CGAAGGACATCAGGGTATAGAGAAGACTAAATCCAGAGCTAGAGAATTAATATATTGGCCGGGCATAAATTCAGCAATTGAAAATCGGTCCACGTCTTGTGAAATATATCAAAAATATAGGAGTGCTCGAGAATGAATGATTTCCCATCAAATACCCCAAATTCGCTTTAACAAAATTGGCCTGGATATTTGCGAATATAGCAATAAATCACATCTAATCATTATTGACTACTTTTCAAAATACTTGCACATACTCCCACTATCAAACAAAACAAGTCTACAGGTAATTGAAAACTTCAGATTTTATTTTCGGTTCATGGGATCCCCGTGACAATTGTAGGAGACAATGTGCCAATATGACAATATGTAACAAATTTGATATAAATCTCGTAACATCAAGTCCAGACTATCCACAGTCAAACGGCATGGCCGAAAGAGCTGTCCAAATAGCAAAAAATTTAATTAAAAAGGTAAATGACAGCAAACAGCACCTATGGGTAGGCTTACTAGAATATAGGATCACTCCTTTGAAGACAATAGGAATATCGCCAAATGAGTTATTAATGAGTCGAGAAACTAGATCAACACTCTCTGGCAAAATATATCTTTATAAATCTTTAAATAATGCCTTAGACACACAGCACTCTTAATGAAGAAATAACTAACGACTCATTAGTCTATAATGATTCATTATAAACTGCGGACACACAGCCATTTCTTTAATTAAGTTCTGCTGTCAAACTGGTTTTGATGAACTTATCACCTTAAAGAAGCAATATGGATCGAATTAAACGCGATAAACTTTAATTTCATTTATTTTGTTTTCAATTTAACAACTTCCAAATGAGAAAAACATTATATTTAAAAAAATATTAATAATATAATTTGTGATTTGCATTTCTTTGCATTTCTTCTTCTTATTTTTCAAATCGGCAGATGCACAGCGGAGCTCCAGATTTACATTATATGTCAAATCTAGCACATTTTTCCTCATTATAGCTATAATGAAGGAGGAAAACACTTCATTAATGCACTTCATTATCATCTGATTTTCGAGCTATAATGACATATACTATTTGACACACGGCATTTTAATGAATAGTTAGTACAAATGATTCATTAGTTCGTGCTGTGTGTCTAGGGTATAAGCCCGATCTAGTATCCAACTTTAAAAATAAAGCAGACATAAGCTCTAAATATTATAATTTGAAATCAATAAAACCACGAATCTTTTGAAGAAAGTAATAAAATTTGGTACAGAGAAGGAAACAAATGGATTAAAGCGATCATATTGAAAAATGCCAATTCACCAAGATCTTATTGGATTAAGTTAGAAAATGGAAATGAGTACCGAAGAAACTCCAGCGTCATAAGACCACAAATAAGTTTGAATAACTAAGCGAAACATTTATGCAAAATGAAAACAATAAGAAGGAATTTCATAAGCTGGTTTTTCCGTTCATGTTGAAGGTAATTGTTATGTCTTTATGGCAAGTATTTAGATAAGATATATATAAAATCCTTACAATTTTGGAAGACTAACTTAGCAATTACTTATTTACTTATATAAATTATGTACACGAATGTTATAAACTACTATATTGTTGAATTTGAATTCCTTTAGAAATTAGGCTACTGAACTCTTGAAATAATTTAATAAATTCATTAGATATAGATAAGGATCAAGTAAATGAACTGAAGCTTCTTATAAGGGGAGAAATAAATAATAAAAGAAATTATACATCAATTTTAATAAGGGGAAGATGTTGTATATGTAAATAAGCCTAGGTCTAATAAGTCAGAATGCTAACAAGTATTGTAGCCCATAGTCGTACAACACATATATACATATAGGACCAGGTTGATAACCAAGCAGATAAGAGATCGCACCCAGTCGTGCTTCAGATCTGACACTAGGAAGTACTCATCACTTTAAGTTAATAAACATCTAAGTTTAAGTTATCATCACTTGTTTTTATTCAAGCCCTCAAGTACCACATAACACACGTTTATATAATTCACAAAACATTAATCAAATCACTGATTTTCACAAAAAGAAGTGACGAAGCATACACGCTGAGCAAGGAAGTGATTTTGAATCAATTAGGAAAAGGACTACCGTGCTGCGATGAAGCTGCCGAGTCCCTCACCAAGGAGGCATCCAATAAATCACTAATTCTCACAAACAAAAGCGAAGAAGCATCCATGTTTAGCAAGGAGACAGGAAGACAGGAACGATTACCAGAGCGATAACTGATCAGGATAATCAGATCTACTAGATACACTTATCCAGTTATAAGTATCTCGGAAAAATTGGCATCTCGAGTGAGCTACAAAATACATCAAATTAACAAAGCAAGTAAGACATTTTCTTTTTCATCTCGAGCAAGCTACACTGACATTAAAATGGGCTGCTGACACTGGTGAAATTACTTATATTATTTGACAGTATTATGGGATCACTTTTCTATAGTTGCCTCTTGTTGGTTTAATTACTTTATTCCGGTGAACTAGTCCAGTTTAAGTCCGGTGGTTTTCTAATGAATATATAGAATAGAAATAAATGACAATACAATATTTGGAATCCTTTCTCTGCCCCCCCCCCCCCTCCCCAATAAAAATCAGGTTTAAACAATTTTTGATATTGTAGGAGATAATCTTCCAAGAATAGAAATAACTTCGAATGCATCTGTAATTTGTTTAACTTTAAATATGAATATTAAAGTGAAAGTAAAGCTTGAAATTAAGACAATTGTCACAACCCTGCCCACAAAAGTTGACCCATATTGAAAAGAAAATCAGACAAATCAACAAAGCAAGCAAGACATTTCTTCTTCTTTTCCTTAGATCAGGTAAATAGGTGAAAAATTAGGTCTGTCGGTAACAAATGACTAATGATCTAAATATAGTTATTGAATTTATTATATATTTTATGATATTGTCAGAAAAAAAAATAGAACAGGTATTACAGGCTACGGACGACAATTTGGGAAATAGTATGAGAAAAATGAAAATTATATTGAAGTTAGATTCTGTACATAAGCAATTAATGGCTAAATTTATTTTTCTATTATCATGTTTATTTTAGAAATTATAAATTATTGCGCTTATTGGGGGCAGCTCTTGCATTTGCCGATGAGAAGTGAGCTAAGCTATGCACAAATCACCTTTGGCAAGCATAGCATAGCTTACGAGCGAGACGGCGTTTCTCGCAGAAGAAACAGGTTCCTAACTGTTTTATTCATCCTTGGGCATCCCTTTTCAGAGCTTGACCGGGAGATAATGTTTCCGCCCCAGAAATCAATGGGCGCTCCAGCATGCACTCTAAGCCACCTTAAGTGCTAAATTGCCGGTTCAGTTGCTCTTATTATTATCCGTAACATTTGGCTGCGATATCTAGCATGTTGTAGAAAAATCCTTCTGGCCAGCGAAGAGTCCTCCTTTTTGCAGAATATTCAGTCAAAATTTTGTTCATATTGTCACCTTCTCCTTTGTATTTATTATAGTCCATTACTATGTCGGGTTTATGAAGCAGATGATTTATAATAAAACAACAAGATTTAGAAAAGAAAATTCGAGAATAGCATATCCGCAGTTGCTATTTACCTGAAATTGCTTTGTCGTAGTGCAGCATTGAAATGAAGGCAACTGCTTTCGCTAGTATCTTTTTTTTTGTACATATGAACATAATGTTATTGGCTCGTCTTTCAGAAACCCAAACTCAGTTGAATTTAGCTCCCACTGGTGGCTTTGTCTGAATTCTTCTGGCTGGTATGGCTTATTTTTCTTCAAAGTACCAACCATGGACAAGAGACGCGCAAGTGACGACGATGTGAAAAAGTTGTCCATGTAGATGCTCCAGCCAGCTCTCGAAAGTTGATGGCATAGTTCACCTTGGTTTACATCACGGACATGCATTTTCCCTGTATAAATTTGTCCTGTAATTGGATACAATGTTTCTGCATTACAGACCCACCATACTTTTACTCCATACTTTGCCAGTTTATTTGGCCTATACTGGGTGAAGCATTTCCGTCCACGAAATTGAAAAAGCTGTTCGTCAACCGGTAAATTTGGCACCTGGCCGATACCCTTTTCTGAGATTATCGTTGAGCATCAGCCATATAGCCCAAATACGAATTAAATTCTTTTTTCGTCAATGGCTTCCATGTTCGCGGTGGATCCACAGGGTTATCAATGTTCCATTAACCATACTTCCTTTCAGCCCGTCAATTCATCTCTCGGATAATAATACTGCACATCTGCTGCGAAAAAAATACGATGAAATGTTTCAACGATTCCGAGCTTTTTAGTTTCAGGAGCGGGTTGGGGCCTTACAGATTGACACATTACATTGTGAGCGTATGTTTGAGTTGGAGGTGAAGGGTCTTTATTCCAAATTATTCCATCTCTAGCCTTCAAAATATTTGCTTCCGAATAATAAGATAAGGCCTCCTCATTGTCTTCTTCGGCCTCCCTTTCGCTGTCGGTCTCAATTATCTCCACTTGAAAAGCTTTAGTGTTCGCGTCCGAATCACCGTGATCGACGACTTGCACTTATTGCTGCTCTCCGCTTGCGCCAAGTGCACTTGGGCCTGCTTCATCCACAGACACAATCAATTGATGCGTAGCCGCAGCAATATTACGACGAAATCGTGGAGAATTGACAACAAATTCGGGGTCGTCTGCCGAATTGCACCCACCTTCATCAAACTCATCATCCTTTTCCTCGCTCCTAATGGAATCTGTTAAGTTCTTGCTATACTTGTGCTGTTTTTCGATTGATAATCTATAACAGAATATGAAATAAAGATAAAAGTGCCCAAGATAAAAAACAATTGTATAAAAATAACACCTAAATAACACCACATACCTTGCGAATTGACTCGGGGTCAAAAATTCAAATTTGGAAATTTTGCTAGACTGCTCATTTTGCTTTACAATAATTTATTAAACTGTTTTCACTACGACTTCACAAAATAAAATTAGCATTTAACTTGCACCATAGTGCATCAGATACACGATACTACATGATTTTACTTGTTAGTGAGTCATAAAATTCCCTACTCCCATACAAAATGTATGACATCACGGGCGATGCAGCTGGTGATTCGGTAGGTACAGTAATATGCGACAATTTTTCGTACATATCCAAAATAGTTAGTAATCTTCAGTTTCAGTTTCAGTTTTATCTCAATTTGACCATTTCTTACATTTTACTTACAAAGGAGACAGAAATTTTGAATATAGTGCTAGAACATTTCATTCATTGAACTAGAATACTCTTTATAATTAGTAGAAACTAACGGGGATATTGACTTATAACGAGATTTATTAGGGGAAAATTTTGCCAAAACCCCATTGAACAAACTATGCTAAGATAAAAACCTACTAACTTAACCTAAACTATACTAACTTACTCTACATACTAACTAGCTAGACAAAAGCCGTATAAGGATATTATCGGCGTAGCTACACCTTTCAAAAAATTTATTAGCTATTTCGCTTATTTTAATGCTTACCAATTGTATATCAGTTATTGTGTGTAACTCAGAGGTGGGAAAGTGGAACGGTAAATTTAGAATCATTTTCAAAATTTTATTCTGAGCAATTTGGAGTTTTTTAATGTGAGGTCGTGCACTAGAGGACCAAACCGGGGCCCTGTAAAACATTGCAGCTTGAAAGATAACCTTGAAAATGACAACTTTATTTTCCAGATTCAGGGTTGACCTGCGGTTTATAAAGGGATACAGTATTTTGATTAATATGTTTACTCTGTTTAAAATTGTTGTTATGTGTTTGGCGTAAGTAAGCTTCGTGTCAAGGGTAACACCTAGATACTTGACGTGGTCAGTCCATAGAACATCAATGCCGTGTACTGTGAGGTTGGCGCTTGGAAGGTATGTAATTTTTCTTTTTCGCGTGAAAAAAATGGATTTCGCCTTTTCAGAGTTTATTTTTATTTTCCATTTGTGGAAATAATTTGCAACTGAATGAAGTCCTTGTTGCAGATTAGATTGAATTTTTGTGGGCTCCGCATCGGAACTAAAAATAGCTGTATCGTCCGCAAATACCGAAGAATAACAATTTGTGAAATCTGTGTGGGAAATCTGCAGTGAATATTTTATACAATATTGGTCCCAGGACAGATCCCTGTGGAACTCCAGCAGTGACCTGTTTATCACTAGAGGATACTGCGCCAATATATACCTTGAGTTTTCGTTCGCGCAAGTAGTCGCGGACAAGTGCCACTAAAAGAACGGGGAAACCAATATTTGACATCTTATAGATTAGTGCATCGTGTCATACCGAGCAATACAAGCCCTGTTGATTTTTTTAGGTTAAAATTGGTTTTTACATGTTGAACGATTCTCACAAGCGGTTGTATTGTATTATGTCCTATTCTGAATCCAAATTGGTGATCGGGTAGGATGTTATGATCATCAATAAAGCTTAAAACTTTCCTCTTGATGACTTTTTCTAAGATTTTTGACAGATTATTCAATAGGCTAATAGAACGGTAGTTAGCAGGGTCATTGGGTGGCTTTCCAGGCTTTAGCAATGAAATGACTTTGGTTGTCTTCCAAGCTGACGGGAAGTACTGCAGCTTTAGGCAACAATTTATTATAAACGTTAGATAAATAACTCCAGCTCTGGGAAGAGTTTTTAACCAGGAATTGAATATACCATCATCCCCAGGGGCTTTCTTTGCATGCAGATATTTTAGTATGCCTTGAATCTCTTTAGGTCTGATGTAATAGGAGTGATCGATCTCGATGTGTGCGGAGCTTAATTGTTGCTTTGCTGCTTCAACCAAGTTGGCCGTCGTAGTGTCACTAAGATCTACGGAGATGGTAAAATTTGCAGCAAATGTTTGGGAAAGAAGTTTTGCTTTATCACCGCTAGTAATATAGGTATTACTATGATTTCTGAGAATAGGTATAGACTTCCGTTTATTTTTAATAATTTTTGCTATGTTCCAAAAAGGTTTTGAACATTTTTCCATATTTTGAACAGTGAGCTCCATTTTTGATTTCTCAGTACATAGATTTTATCTTTAATGTGCTGATTCAATAGTTTTAGCTCAGTCTTAAAGGATGGTAATCTGTAACGTAAACAATTTCTCCTAGCCACGTTTCTTTTAGAGATTAGATCTAGTATGTAGTGTCGTAGAGCTTCCTGTCTTGTTCGCATACTAAGCCGAGGAGTAGCTTGCTGTACAGAGTCTTTGATGACATGACTACTTCGTAGTGGTGTTGTATATTAGAAAGTGATAAACTATTTAGATTGTTTAGTTTACGTTTTATTGAACTTTGATAGTAGACCCAGTTTGTACGTTTGTAGTTTAATTTTTCATGATTAATAGAATGAAAGTTTGTCGATAATTCAGTAAAAACTGGGAGATGGTCAGAGGCTAAGTCATTTAATAGCAGCGGTTGTGAAACTAGATCAGGTACGTTTGTTAAAAAAAGATCGAGAGTTGAGGGATTTGACCTTGAACAGGATTGAATGTAGGTGGGATCAGTTGGGTGTAGTAGTGTAAAAGGATAGTTTAGATTCAATTCATGCAGGACATTACCCCAACCATTTGCGCGTGCACAACTCCATGATTGATGCCTACAGTTAAAGTCACCACCTATAATATAGTTTCCTTTCATTCGAATCAATTTCATTAAGTCTGATCTAAAATTATTTTTAATTCTCGTATTGCATCTACCTCCTGGAAAATAAACACAAACAAGTTTCATAGAAATGCCATTGATCATTTTTAATTCAACTCCTATGGTTTCAATTATGCTGGTTCTAACCATTTGTAACGGGTGTGGATTTAACTTTTTATTTATTACTAGTGCCACTCCTCCACCTGTAGAGTTTTCTCTAGCTAACCTGAAAGAATAATAATTAGGATTTGAAAATGTTATATTATAATTTAAACCAGTTTCAGTAACCATAGCTACATCCATATTTTTTTGGAGCATAAAATTAAAAAAATCAGTTGTCTTATTTCTAATGCCTCTGGCATTCGAAGTGATTATCTTAAGATTATTATGGACCATTACTTAAATATTTTAGAGCTAACTGAGTGATTACATTGAATTGTTCATATTTATCCTTGCAATTTTTAAGCTTGTTAACTAATTCGTTAGTCAGTGATAAAACTTCATGTGGCGAAAATAGATTTGTGTTATTGTTTGCATGATTCATGTTGACTTTAGTTGGATCATTTGCAAATCTCAACGAAGACCACTTAGGATTTCTACTAGCGGCTTGATGATGCTTTGTGGTTAATGGTGGAAAATTTTCACGGCGCGAAACATAGCCTCGGTTTGTGGATACATTTCTTTTCGTTTTTTGATATAGTTTATCCCGGAAATCAATATAATTAGCATGGCTGGGGCAATTTGGGTCGGTTGATTTGTGCTCTCCTTGACAGTTTGCACATTTCAGAGCTTCGTGTGAGTTGCACTCTGAGGTGGGGTGATGGCCAGAACAGAAAGCACAGGAAGATTTAATTTTACAATGTTTAGCACCATGCCCATACATTTGACAATTGTAACATTGCGTTATTTTGTTTGGAAGTTTTCGATGAGAGGCCCATCTCACAATTGTTCTGTTAATAACACCAAATTTTTCCCTTAGGTGTTTTAATTTTATTGAGCCCCGTTCTATATAAATTATAAAGAAAGTAGCCTTACCCAAATTGGTGTTTCTGGTGGTGGAGGTTTGGAGATACCCGTTGCGTTATTATTGGCACCGGCACTTTTTCCATTGTCTGGATTCTCAGCATCTTCATCGACCAGCACTTGTAGCGGTGCGAAATAATTAGTATTATGACGAGATGTACTTGAAGATTTTCCACTCATGTTGTTAACACAATAGAATAAATGACGTCTTTTATTGTTTCCATTTGCAGACTCACCAGAGTCATTGACATCCAGGCAGACAGCCCGATTACGCTTTATGATTTGTTAAACTGTTTATTAAATTTTAAATTTTAAACACTAGCTTCTAGTAAAACACCGAGAACCACTATTCGCTACGAAAGTGTAACTCGGACTGTTAGTAATCTTAAATTTGGAAACGATGTATAAAACATCATTTTTGACGATGCCGGAGACACCCAGGCTGATAAATAAAAAACTGTTACCTGGGGAAGGTACCAAACATGTGAATCCTCACCGGTGATGTAGGTGTTGACACAATTGTTAAAGTGATTAAACGAAATTTCTACAGGGTGATCAAATTTGTTACAAAGTGATTAATTAACGTATCAAATCGTTACAAAGTGATTTTACAAAAAATACTTTATTTTGGAAATCGAGAATAGGGAAGCCTTAGTATATATCGCCAGAAATATTAGTTATATCACGCCATTCAGTGGTGATAAGTTTAGTTTAGCGTAGCTTTTCAGGCGAATCGAATCACTAATACCCATGATTGAAATTTTGAACGATGCTAATAAGATAAACGTGCTCGTTTATATTACAGATAAAACTGTAGGTAAGGCAAAAGAATCGTTAATCAGAATCGCAACCTGGGCAGAATTAAAACGTGCTTTAATAAGAAATCGCGGTGAAATGACCCTAATAATAGATATAGCTAATGAGCGCACTTCACGTAGGTGCGGCACTACTATTGAAAAGTTTTACGAAATATTAACACATTATTGTGCAAAATAAACCACGTGAATATCCTAAAATGGCACTCAGACAGTTTCATGAAGGCCTATTTCCTTTAACAAAAAATCTAGTTATTTGCCGGAAACCCAATGATCTAGATGAAGATTATTATTTGTCATTAAATTAGTGAACATAAATAAAAATTTCATCGGCATGATCCAACAAAGCAATAATAATTACAATAACTTTAATAGAAGCAATAGATCTAATGCACATATTCCTCACAATAATTATATACCAGTTCGGCGCAATATATTTAGACCTATATTTCCAACAGTGGACAGTCAAGCAACACCAATAACTATTACAGGCCTAATTATTATCACAATAATTTCGCTAACCCCGGAAATAACATCGAACCCATGAATATTTCGCTGAATGAAAATCGGCCAAGACCCAATCTACATACTTCAGTTTCCAATAATAACACTTCCGGAAAATATATAGTAAAAACCAAAATCCGCAACATGAAATTTATCATTGACAGTGGCGCAGAGAATAGTTAAACCCAACCTTAAATAGACAGCTAACCTTCATAATAAATTAATAAAAGTTTTAATCCGACTTATGGAATTAAAACTAATTCAAGTTTCCAATATTTAGTGAATTAAATGAAAAGGGCAATTACTAGGTATGTAGAATTTTTAGAGTATAAATTTCATACTGATTTCGACGGCCTAATTGAGAACAACATTCTTGTCGCCTTGTCGCCTTAGAAGAATAATTGACTAAAAAAGATAGGCTAAACACGTAACGCTGTAATAGATTTATATTGCTTTGTAAGCTGCCTTATCCTTATGAGAAACTATGTTTGATGTCAAAATATCAGGCTGATCGGAAACTTCTCTCGAATTTGTAATAAAATGTATATTACATCAAAAAATGTATTTTACGAAAAACTGTCCGGAGTACTTTGTCCAAAGTTTCTACCCTGTGTCCGCCCATGCAGGCACATGGAGAGATTGATCCTAACCTGCAAGGTCGTGAAACACATTCATAAATTGCTACAGGTTAATGGAAATTTCACCTATCTTTGTATTTTTTGTTTATTATTTGAATTTTTGAATTTTGCATCCCGCCACCATTTTGGGGACACAAGCCAAGATAACGGTTTTCATCTTTGAAGGTAGATAATAAGTGGCCCAAACAGATATCGTAGTATGAACCAGGATTGTAAAAGGCCGTCCCCTTTTGTTAATATTAACTCATCGCTGAGCTCAAACAACGAAATTTGAGTGGACTCATCATTTGAGTTGAGCGGATTCAGATCATATTTTAACTAAGTGGAATCTAATGTTTAGCCTGAAATTTCATCAAAAAAGAAAAGATCCCAAAAAAGTCATTAGTTTTATTTAGTCTTATATGTATATTATGTCATTGATTTGTAGCATCACTTACCTTTCACAATTTTCATCATTTAGATGGCATCTGTTTCGAGTTGATATTAATTTTCCTACAACAGCTAATGTTTTCACGGAACTCCCTACTATGTAACATAAACATACATGTAAGATGTTGGGTAAAAAATTATTTATTAAAACTAGAATAATTAAAAAACTCTTTTGTGAGCTTTTCTTAGTTGTTTGAAACTTCAGACTAAACATCAGATTCCAATGATGTTAGTCAAAACATGAGTTGAGTCCGCTCAACTCAAGTTATTAATATGCTCAAGATTTGAGTCCATTCAAGCAGTCAGTTCGCTCTACATTTGAGTCCGGTCAAATTTTGAGCGTTGAACAAGCATTAAAATGTTGAGCGAACTCAATAATTGAGCGGACTTATTGCTTGAGTTGAGTCAAAATTCAAGATCTTTTACATCCCTGGTGTCAATATCTGTTTCGACAAATCTATATTATTTTTTGAATTAAGTTAGACTTACTACTTCTACCACCTATACTATTTTTTATCTCAAACTGCAGCTTTTCACATTATTTGATATAGTTTTAATATATGATTTCCCATTCAATTTGGATGTGATCCATGCAATCTAATTTCTGTACTGGGCAGTCACTTTTACTTCAATAGCTTATAGTAACCTCAGCAAAAGTCGTTATAGTATTGAAAATGTCGAACATTTCTCTCTTTTCAGTTTTCAAAAGTTTGTTTTCCGCATAAAATTTCCATACGACAGTTGAGCCTTTATAATTTACTTGGATCGTCGAGTATGTTTTCTAATCCTCTAACTTTCCTTGCAAGAATAATGTTTTGACATTACGAAGATTTCAACAATTATTCTTGCCTTAAAGATTGCAGCCGTAACCACTGCACAACAAGGTCTCGTGAAACATCATTTAAATCATTTGCTTATTTGGTGGGCTTTACCCATTGATTTCCAATTTCCCTTACCTGTATAAAACTGCACCTAATCTCCAAAATTTTCACGATATGCTACAATAATTGCCTGTGTAGCTAGAGCGGCGATATCCACTATATTCGGTATGTATGTTCAAAGGACTGCTGATCAAAGTCATATTGCGTAGACTTAAGTTGGTCACTAACGTTAGTAGCCAAAAATCGGTTACGACAACGGTCTTCGGAGGTGTCAGATGGAGTTTTCTGGAGGTAATGATGCCGTCCTGACTACGCACGTGTCCCTTTCGTTGGCCACACCTTCCGACACTTTTTACAAAAACGATAAGTGTTCGCAGACTGACAAATCTTCTCCGTTTTCTGATAATGCTGCATCTGCTTCTTCCGTGCGACATGACTTGAGTTTGAATAGAAATGCTCCCATTCCTGTATAGTGTTCTAACCCAATACATAAACAAAGCAGTCGTAATAATTGATCCCGGAAACGTGTTACTGCGACTGATGGGAGCGAGCCTTCCACACTAGCGAATGGTACTTCATCCCTGTCCTCTTCAGGTTTTAACGCCTCTTAGAGAGTGGTACCAAAACCTTCGAATGTGTCTTGAAGTCCAAAAATATCGCAACTGATGGTATATCTTGTCGTAAAATCAGTAAAATCTCTAAACCCGTTGCATCTTTTCTCCTAACTGTTTTAGCAGATGTCCAGGACAAGTTTTTAGACCCCTTATTTTGGCCTAATAGCGCTTTTACTAAACTATTTGTACATTCAAGCGCCTACATAGAAATAAAGCTAAAATAAGCAACGTTATTCAAATAAACTTTAGTCGCGTTCCATTTACAATCAAAATGTAAGGGGATTCGGAACAAAACTGCTCATATCTTCAAATCCTCTGTTGCGACTTGTTTCGATATAGTTGCTTTCACTGAAACTTGGTTGCATCATGGTATAATTCTTATAAAATTTTTAGAAGAGATAGACATACTGTTTCTGAAGCTCATGGCGGAAGACGATGACTATCTTCCTCTTAATAACTTGATAACAAAAGAATCACTCTTCCTGGATGCTACTTCATCTCTTGGTCTCAGCTAAATCAGTAATGTTAAGAATGACATGGGTAGGCAGCTAGACCTGGTATTTTCTACTGACGCCGGGAGCTTATTAGTTGAACCTAGCTAAGTTATAATGTCTACTCTTAAAAATACCACCCCCTCTACTAATTACATATTGCCATGAATCACAAAACCTCCCAAATTATGACGAAACACAATACTTCTTCAATTTTATAAAAGCTAACTCTTCAGAATGTTCCAGTAGATTTACCGCTATTGATTTCAACATATTGTTGTCTTGGAACAGTATTGATGAACATGTTTCTAAGTTTCACATAATCCTTTTCGATTTATTCTCTTTTTATTATCCTCGTGAGCGTCAGAGGATATCTAGAAGAAATTGTGGAAAACCTATATGAGGGACAAAGACATAATGATGCGCAAAAACCTCTTCACATCCTATAATGAGTTCAAAGAACTTTCCTCTTCACTCTATGATGAGTACATTCAAAGTATGCATGTGAAAATATTTAGTGACCCACGTAACTTTTTTAAGTTTATAAATATGAATAAAAAACCGACAATTACCCCAAAACAAAGATTCTGCTAGTGACGTTTCGTCTGAAATTTGCAATATGTTTGCTTCAGTTTTTGACAATGGGGTTTCCTCGTCAAGTTTTCAACCTCGAAATAAAATCGTGTGAACGACTTCCATAACGTTTTATTCACTATCCCTACAATTACACATGAAGATATACTTGATTATATTTATGGGCTTCCAAATGACTTCACAACGGGTCGTGAGGAGATTCTTCCAGCCTTTTTTAAGTCATGTTGCATCTCCCTAGCAGCCCCACTGAGAATCATGTTCCAAAAATCACTCAATAGTGGTTGTTTTTCTCAGTTATAGAAGAATTCTTTCATCACACCTATATGTGGTTATGACTTTCCACAGCAATCAGACACCAATCACTTATGATTATGGGTTCTCGGAGTCCTGCCTTCGCCATGTTAGTTGTGTCTGTGACTTGGGTGTCAAATATGGCCAAAGATTGAATTCTGTCTCCCATATAAGTTAACACACCAAACATCGCAGACGCTGAGTAAGCTTTGTTTTCGTGCATCGGATGCACCAGACCTTGAATTTATTTCATATTTCACAACTGCACCGTGGGAACTTAGCCGACGCTGCACTTTTTACTCCACGCGATAGTCCAGATAGAAATAAAGTAGCTAAGTTAGATTTAGTCTTTAATTAATTTTTGTCGAGGAATAAACGAATTAAAAATAAAAGTTCTTTTTTTTAATAAAAACCCGGCTACAAAAATTAACTGGCGCCCGAGCAGGGACCGCGGAATGCAAACGGAAAAATAAGTGATAGTAAATGATAAATTGAGAAATTTTTTTTTTCTCTTCTTTTTTCGAGATAGTTTGTCGATGCAAATACTCACGACAGTGCTTTAAATAACAAGAAAAAAGTGTTGCTATAAGAAACGAAAAAAAAGTGTAATCAACCACAAATAGCTAATGCATGTAATCTAATAACAAAAAATTTCTTTTTGTGTAACCATCCACAAAGTTATTAGTGGAGAGAAGTGAAACTTCCTCGCGCATTTTTCTTTTAAAAGCAAACAAATTAATTAGTGACCGTGGTCATTCGATCACTATTAGTTTACTGAATAATTTTCCTTTGCAATAGTGGCAAGTAAAGGGGGTAAAATCCCATGAAACCTTTTCGACGATAAAAGACCAGGAAACGAGGCCCCGAAGTAACCGAAGCAGCTAATAACTCGATTCGGACGAAACGGAGTTATTGAGTAGAATCTTCTTTTAATCACCAGGGATAAAAATACTTAATAACAGCCGCCTGATCTGTCAGGAAAGGAAGACTACCAGCGGTCCCAGATATAGACAAACAGGACGGAGAAACACCGGGAAGTCTATATTAAAACAAGGAGACTCACTGAAATGTTCGTCCTACATTTCTTAGTTATTTTATTGTAAGTCTAGTATTCATATTACTTTTATAAAAATAAAAAATATTTTTATTACTATTTCAAATTATTTTACATAAGTGATAAAGAAAAAATATTCCAATTAAATAAATGAACATAATGATAAATGAAATCAAGGATGAATGAAAATCAAAGAAAGAATTGATAAATTTAATTAAAGTTTTACAAGTGTAAATAAGAAGAAAAGGGTTACAAATTTGTAGCTTCCTTAACTCATTGAGCAATCTATTCATTTAGTAGTGTTAAATTATATTTGAAAAAAATTTTTTTTTTTTAACGAGGATGGAAAATAATAATTTTATTAGACCACCTACGTTATCCGTTCCAAGTTCGCTGCCGACGGTAAGTGAAGAAAATAAAAAATCTTCAATTACGCAGAATAATTCGATCCCTACTAATGCACCTAATTTAGCAGAACAAGTTACAACTTTAGTAACTGATGTGTTAAGAAAAGAAGGTAGAATAATTTTGTATTCATTATTAGAGGAAAATCGACAATTGAAAACTAGTGACGTCGATCAGTCTGCCTCCATACAAAATGGAAATCTTACTGAAATGGATAAAATTCCTGATGTAGTAAAAAGCCTAGGGAATTCTCTGGAAATTCTGGAGAATTCGGCTCTTAGAAAAAGAGCGTTGAAAGAATACTTCTAGTATACGATTCATTAAAGGGTACTCCGAAATATTATGGTATCCTTAGTGTAATTCGCAATAAAATAGTCGGTCATGCCGATATCGCATTGGAATCGTACAATACCCCATTAAATTGGAATAGCATATCTAAATGCTTAATGTTACATTATGCTGATAAAAGAGATCTAGGAACTCTTGAATACCAAATGACTACTTTGGTTCAAGGGAATCGAACCATTCACGAATTTTATCAAATGGTTTATCAGCACTTATCCTTAATTTTGAATAAATTATCATCTCTTGACATGGGTCAAGAATCATTAGAGATAATGACCAAATCTTATTGAGATAAAGCTCTTGACACCTTTATCAGAGGTTTGCGAGGAGAACTTCCGATACTCCTTAGTATAAGAGAGCCTGTGGACTTACCTCAAGCTCTATATCTTTGCGTAAAATTAGAGAATGTAGATTTTCGCGCTCAATATGCCAATAATTCTCGAAAAGTGTTACAAAATAATCGCACACCACCGATTCCGGCTAGAAGGAATTTTCCTTCTCCACAACTCACAGTACCTGTACCAGCTCCTAGAGCAAACTTTTATCCCGGATTATTAAATAATTCCCAAAGAAATGAAATACCTAAAACTTTTTATCAAAATCCCCAATCTAATTTGAATCGACAATTTAATCCACATACTCGTCAATTTCCACCTAAGCCATTACAGAGGCCAGAACCAATGGATGTTGATCCTTCATTGCATTCTCGCGCAGTGAATTATAAAAATCAATCACATTTTTATCAATCTGCAGAAAAAAGACCATTATCGAAACAAATGCATCCACCTAACAAACGACAACGTATTTTTAATACTGAAACCTTTGATCATGAACAACAAGCTGAAATCGAAAACTACGCAGAAAATATCCAAAGTGAGAATGAAGTGCACGAACAAACACTTGTAGATTACATTGAAAATGAGGAAGCAAATATCGATCAATTGGATGATATTTATCTTCTACACTTAAGGAGTTCTTCGCTCCCTTATTTTGAGTACCTTTCTAAAAGCGGCGAAACCATGAAATTTCCAATTGACACTGGGTTTAATAAAACTTATATTCAGCGACGTCATTTTAGTAACCCAATTCCCAACAAAAAACTGTTTTTTGCTAATTCTGTAGCGGGAAATATAAAAATCACTCATCACGCCTTAATAAATCTGTTCGGCCCGAAAGTAGGAAAACTAAAATTTTTCATTTTACCAAATCTAAGCTCTTTCGATGGAATAGTCGGAAACGACAGCCTGAAAGAATTGAAGGCAGTAATCCATACCAAGGAAAATTGCATGGTCATCGAACCAGATATCAAAATATCTCTAAACCAATACAATTCAGAATCAGTAAATTCAATTAATTTAACAACTTCACATATGACGAAACCCCAAATAGATAAATTAAACAATGCAATAAAAAAGCACCATACTCTGTTCTTAGAACCTAATGAAAAATTAACTTACACTACAATAGTAAACGGCGAAATCCGCACCACTTCTCCTAATCCAGTCTATTCAAAATCTTATCCTTACCCAATGGCTTTGAAAGATGAAGTTGAAAAGGAAATTAATAAGTTACTTGAAGACGGTATAATTAGAGCCTCAAAGTCACCCTATAACTCCCCAGTATGGATCGTTCCAAAAAAAGCGGATGCATCCGGAGAAAAGAAATATCGCTTGGTAATAGATTTTCGAAAACTTAATAGCGTCACAATAGCCGATAAATATCCCATCCGTGAAATTAATGAAGTATTAGCCAACTTAGGGAAAAACCAATGGTTTACTACAATAGATCTAAAAAGTGGATTCCATCAAATCCCACTTAAGGAATCCAACATCGAAAAAACGGCTTTCTCAGTCAATAATGGAAAATATGAATTTACTAGGTTGCCCTTCGGATTGAAGAACGCACCTTCAATTTTCCAAAGGACTTTGGACGATATTTTAAGAGAGCATATTGGAAAGAAATGCTATGTCTATATTGATGACTTAATCATATTCGGTAAATATGAAGAAGAACATTTTCAAAATCTAGAGGTAATATTTAACACACTAGAAATTGCTAACATGAAAGTGCAACTAGACAAGAGCGAATTCTTCAAAGAAGAAGTTGAATTTCTCGGCTTTGTAATATCTAAATACGGTATCAAAGCTAATCAAAAAAAAATTCAGGCAATAGTCGACATTCCTATACCCAAGACACTTAAAGATCTTCGATCTTTTCTGGGCATGGCAGGATATTATCGACGCTTCATTAAAGACAACGCAAAATTAGCAAAACCCCTAACTTCGCTTTTAAGAGGTGAAGATGGACGTGTGTCCAAAAATCTATCAAAAAATAAAATCATCAAGCTGAATGAAGATGCAATCGAAGCATTCAGCCAAGTCAAAGATTGTGTCGTGTCAAAAGAAGTAATGCTCGTTCACCCAAATTTCAATAAAGATTTTCAACTTACCACGGACGCTTCAGACTTAGCTCAGGAGGACAAACCTATTAAGTTCATATCAAGAACACTAAACAAAACAGAAGAAAGTTACGCCACTAATGAGAAAGAGATGCTTGCAATTATATGGGCACTCAACTCATTAAGAAATTTCCTTTACGGATCCAAGCAAGTTAAAATTTTTACTGACCATCAACCACTCACTTACGCGCTTAGTAATAAAAACACCAATAGCAAAATGAAACGCTGGAAGGCAATTCTGGAAGAATACAATTATGAATTGAAATATTCTCCTGGCAGAACTAACGTAGTTGCTGACGCATTGTCAAGATTACCCTGCACAGAAGAAGGGAATTACATGACCATGACAGCACAGCGATGAAAGTTCTTCACACAATCTAATACCTTCAGTAGAAGTTCCCAGTAACGTATACCGCAACCAGTTAATCTTAAAAATGGGAGACGAAAATAGCTACCAAATTCAAAACCCCTTCCCAAATCATACCAGACACATATTTATTCAATTTCAGTACTCTGATTCCAATATTATAGACATTTTTAAGAAATACTTAAATCCACGCACAATCAATGGAATAAAAACCGAAGAAAGTATCATGGGAAAAATTCAGACAATTTACCCACTCCATTTCAAAAATTACAGAATTCGTTTCACACAGATACTTGTGGAAGATGTAGGTAATGAATCAGATCAAGAAGAACTTATCCTATCAACACACCGACGAGCACATCGCAGTGCCGACGAAAATAAAATGCAAATTTCTGTAAAATACTACTATCCAAAAATGAACCGAAAATAAAAAAAGTCTTGTAAAAGATTGTAAGATCTGCAAAGAGAATAAATACGAGAGACATCCCAACAACCCAATAATCAATCCTACACCCATACCAAATTTTCCGGGTCATACCATCCATATTGACATTTTCTCTACAGAAAAGACGTTAGTGCTGACAGCTCTTGACAAATTTACCAAATTAGCCCAAGCAAGAATAATCAAATTCCGCTCAATACAGGATTTGAGACAACCGCTAAGAGAACTATTGCTTTTCTTTGGCGTACCCGAAATTGTCGTGCTGGACAACGAAAAATCCCTAAACTCTGCTTCCATAACGGCTATGATGGAAGAGTTGAACATCAGCATTCTAACAACCCACCTTATAAGAGTGAGGTAAATGGACAAGTGGAACGTTTTCATTCCACTTTAACAGAGATCATGCGATGCCTTAAGGCCGATGGAACAAATCGCTCCTTTAAGGAATTGCTCGAACGTTCAGTAAATGAATACAATCACACATTTCATTCCACAGTCGGAAAAAGACTTGTAGAACTATTATACGGCCGCATCCCGCGAGTAACTCCTGAACAATTCGAAAAGACTCGACGGGATAATATTACAAAATTAAAAGTAAAACAGGAGAACGACTTAAAATATCACAATAAGAAACGCAAGCCTCTAAAGAACTATGAGGTAGGGCAAATAATTTTTGTAAAACATAATAAAAGAATTGGTTCCAAGCTTACAGTGAGATCAAGCAAGAAGAAGTTGGGGAAAACAGACACACTACAGTCATAACAAAGTCCGGAAAAACAGTTCACAAAAGTAATATAAGAAATTAATTCTCTTTCAGATTCGCTACTTTTCCCGCAAAGGCGGATGTTCAAATTCTGGATTACTCTAATTCCCGGATCATCGCACTAAGTTCTGGCATTGCCAAAATAAAAAACGATAATTTCAAACTTATCCATGTAATTGACCTCGATCTTTATGATAAATTCATCTCCGATAACCTTCTAATCCTTGATTATCAAATCACAAGCAACCATTCCCTATACCCATTTCTTCACCATGAACTCTCTCTGATTCAAGATTTAGTAGAAAATATTAGACCACATAAGGAGAAAAGATCACTTGACTTTATCGGCAGTGCTTGGAAGTGGATAGCTGGTAATTCAGACCACGAGGATTTTATTGTAATTCAAGATAAAATAAATAATGTTTTGGAAAACAACACTAGACAAGTCATCATCAATAAATTGCACAATGAAAGAGTTAATAATATAACAAAAATTACAAATGAACTTATAAAAATAATTAAGGAAGACCAAATAATAGGTCAAAGACTAGGTTTAATTATGCAATATAAACATAGATTAATAAAAGAAGAGTTAACTAATATAAGGTAAGCAATACATTGGGCTAAGTCAGGCATAATAAATTCTATGATGTTATCAAAAATTGAAATAAAATTAGCTACAGAGACCTTAGATAAGGAACAATTACCGTATTAAACACCAGAGGAGGCTTTAGATTTCGCAGATGTAAGAATTGCTAGTAACAGTTCCATTTTTCTTTACATTGTCAACATCCCTTTAACAACTAATGAAATTTATACAATTTTACTCATCAAACCAAAAAAACTAAATCATATCACCACGAAAATTCCATACCCAAGAGTCTTACAGCACAAAGACATCATTTACGGCATAACCAAGGATTGTAAAATTCGCAATAAATTGTCAATTTGTAATCAAGGTAACTTACAAGATATCAGTAACAGCACTTGCATACCCAACTTGCTAAGAAGTCTCAACTCTACATGCACCACCATCAACAGTCAACACATTCGCACCATAGAAGAAATCGAACAAGGAGTTTTACTGCTGAACCAATTTAATGGCACCATCGACATCGAAGGTACAAATCGTGAACTTGCGGGGACATTTCTTATTAAATTTCATAACATCTCCATAACCATCGAGGGTCAGTCATTCAGGTCTCAGGAATTATCATCACTAAAAGCCTTACCAGCCATCTTTCAACCGACCCCATTAAGAAAAGATCATCAAGAACTACTGTCACTTGAAGTGATGAAGGAACTTCATAGCAAAAACACTAATCAGATTCAACTCTTAAGAAATGAAAAAGAAACGCATCAATGGACAACATATGGACTTATTTTTATCTTGGGATCCATACTAATTTTACTGATATTTTTGAAATTCATACCTGGAAAAATAACACAAACCAAAGTAATCATCCAACCAGAAAAAGACGTAGAAAAGGTCAGCACTAAGGAAAGCACACTTCCTGAAATGAAAGAAGCGCCATCGGTAGCACCCAGATTTTCCTATTTCGAGACAACCTCCTGTTAATGATATCTTACTCGCATCCCAACTATGGATCATTCACCAAAAATTGTATGAGGACATCCTAATCTAAGGGGGGAAGAGTTAACACACCAAACATCGCAGACGCTGAGTAAGCTTTTTTTTTCATGCATCGGATGCACCAGACCTTGAATTCATTTCAAATTTCACAACTGCACCGTGGGAATTTAGCCGACGCTGCACTTTTTACTCCACGCGATAGCCCAGATAGCAATAAAGTAGCTAAGTTAGATTTAGTCTTTAATTAATTTTTGTCGAGGAATAAACGAATTAAAAATAAAAGTTCTTTTTTTTAATAAAAACCCCGGCTAGAAAAATTAACTTATACACGTCATGGTATCAAAGAGTAGTTTTATGCTAGGCTTTATAAAACGTTGGTCTCGAGAGTTCTCGTACTGCGTTTTTAGACTTGCATTATCAGACCTCTTCTTGAATACGCTCGCCAGGTTTGGTCTCTATCTTACGGTACACGCATCGACCGTATCGAGCCTGTTCAGTGAAACTCCCTGTGCTTTGCTCTTACGCACCTACCCTAAAATAATTCATTGATTCTTCCACCTTATGAGGATCGGTTGAAGTTGTTAAATATGCACTCGCTTGCAGAACGTTGCATGGTTGCCTATGCAACTTTTGTGTATCAACTCCTAAACGTAAATGTTGAATCTACGTTGTTACTTGACAAATACTCTTTTCGTGATAAGAGGCACAATTGTAGCAGCCTACCTTTTTCCATGTCGACTCCTCATGGTCTAACCTTAACATGTATGAACCTGTTAATCGCATGTATTTTATTTTAAATAATATAGCTGAGCATTTTGTTGTTGACTTTACTAAGCTTGTTTTAAAAAACTGTCTATATATTATTTAATCTTTTTAGTTCTATCTAATTTTCTTTAATGTTTTTTGTTCAATGTTGCATTGCGTGTAATTTCATCTATGTGTTTGGTATGCTTTGTTGGCCGTTAATTTTTAAACGCATCCCTACAGCTAGTGCTAATCTCGTTCTGATAGTCTTAAAATAAAAAAATAAATAAGAAAAAGATGATGAACCAGAAATAACAGGAAGGTCTCTCTTTCTATTGACGTACCAGCATAAAGTTCAATATTAATCCCGCTAAAAACGATGCCCTAATAAAAAATATATAAAAAATCAACAAAAGGCAAGACAGAGCGATCATATCAAAGCGCAGATAACTAGAAACAGAAGTAAAAAAAAACGCAGATATCTTTGTCTACTGCTTCAAAAACGTCATAAAGTTGCTCCATTTTATATGGGAAAATAGAAAGCTATGTTTTTCACCTTTCTGGTAGCTTATTTATTCCCCTTGAATAAAACTTTTCCGTATTTTATTTAAAATATTCGTAATTTCTAAACATTCTTCCATTAAGAAAATTCTGGAGGGATTGAAATAGGTGGTGATATGGCGGTATAATATCTGGAGAATACTTCCCGAAAAAATTCCAAAAATTTGTAATGTCAATTGTTGAGTCCACAAAACCAAATGTGGTCGAGGTTTATGATCACATAGATGGCCTTTTTTAAACTGCCTCTCCTTGAATTTGGCTTGTCGGAATTTGTGAAACCACATTCGAACTATGTGGGCTTCGAAATAGCATCATATCCAAAAACTTGTTGTTTGTTTGCTCATAGATCTCTTCAAATCGGATAATTGTCAAATGATTTGTATAATTTGTTATGATGTTGGTGTCACTATGGTAATGCATATTATTTTGCTTAGAAGCAACAAGACATTTTCCTTTGAAAAATTCCAGAGAAATTTCCAACGAAGATTATGTACCTAATCGTAAGGGTAGCTAAATTTTAACACGCTTCATTACAGTTGGGTCAAAACGTACATAACATACGCTGTTTGTATATCTTTTAACTCCTTTGGTGGATTTAAGAGAGCAACTACGGAGCTGGATTCTTTAATTCATGACAGAAGTCAGTTTCCAAGGGTTGTTCATTACTTAAAAATTTAAATTTAAAGTAAGAAATTATAATATTAAGATGTACTATATATATATATAGTTTAGCTTCGAACTCAATACATCTTATGCCAATTTTATTTCGAATCGACATGTTAAGGGACTATCCTAGTGTAAAATTTGTTAAATATTGGTTTTTTTTTTCATTATCCAAAAGTAGGGACTTTTGTAAACATTCTGTTTAATGTTGATCTCAAAATTCGAGTTATTCCGATCGCTACAGCCTTTCTTAGTAAAGGTCCAGCTGCATTACTGAATTCAACTCGATTAATACAAATCGAGTGTATAAAATCAAATAGGGAAATGAAGTTTCTGTAGAGAATGAGCAATTTGACGAAGCTGGAGGAATATTGTATGGACCTGTCATCGCCAATTGATCATAAACATATAATTCATATAAAAATCTCGTATTCGAAGCTTGAAACATGTTTTTCTCGAAACAATTTTTTTTTTCAAAATCGTAGAAGCTTTCAAAAAAAAATATTTCAACACAACCGTCTCAAATTGGGCCACATCATTATTACGTCCTCTTTTAGAGCCGTTTTACACGATATTTGGCATGAAAGATTTTTGAATAATTTATTTCACATGCAGAGTCGCGACAGAACAAGACCAGCGAATCAAGCTTGCCGCAAGGCTGTCGCGCGATTGATAGCTTAATATAGAAACAAATTAAATCAGTTCACACAAAATAGCGACAGTCGCAAAATTTTACTCCAAGTAAACGATTTTTGTTTTTTGCAACTGCAAAATTTTATTCATTATATAATAATTCCATACGATTTTAATCAAAATAGCAAAAGCAAAAGCTCGTTTTAAGATCTTATCTGTGGATCTTATGGATGTTCGAAAATAAGATTTGAATTTACTCTCGTCTTGAAGAAACTCCCCGAAGATGGTGCAAAATCCCAATTTTAAAAGACGGCCATTGCAGTAAAAGGTGCACTCGCAACCGTATTTCTTGCGCTTCTTTAAAACAAGTACAAGTATGCAAAAAGCTGTTTATCTATTACTCTTAAGGTAAAGATTGCATGAGAGACCTTCGGTCTGTCTCCGGTTTACAGACACTAAAATCTCAAAACTTTTACACGGCAAGAGACTTTTCTCTCTGGAGATAAAAATCTGGATCTCTGGAGACCATAAGAAAAAGTCTCTAGAGATACGTCTCCGAAGTCTATAGACGAAACTTATGTTTCGTCTCTAGACATCTTTGTTAATTGTCAAGAAGGAGATTTTTAAAACGAATTACCTCAAAAGTCTTATGTTATGCGAAACATGAACAAGCCTAAAAAATATATCGATAGTGTAAAAATTTTACGGGATATATGATAACACAGCAGATTTGGAACTATTTTTTCTCAAAAAGAAACAGATCTGTATTAACGAAAATACTTCTCTTCCCTATCTCAACGTGAGGTTTTAATAATTTACAAACAAAATAATTGGTGTTTGCAAATTAGAAAAATCAAAAGCATGCATTTTATTCAAGAATATTATTACTATCCTTATTTTTTTTCTTTAAAGAAAAAAAAAGCATTTTCTATTCTTAATTTTCCATGTGAAGGATTGATTTAATTCAGACTTAAATTCGATTATCTTTCTAAATCGCATATAGCATATTCCAAGGTTGATTTTTTATTAAAATTGCGCGGTCAGCTGCTATCCGTTGATTTCATTGCAAGTTAAAATTGGCGTTTGAACCGGGGAGTATAACGACGAAGAATTTTGTCTTCTTAACCACTGTGTTCTTATGTTATTCCACAGTTGCATTGAGAAGTGTAAGTCCCTAGCCAACAAAGCAGTTCACGAGGCAAATGCAATGTAAGTTATAGACGCACGCTCCGATTAAAGTTCGGAAAACGCAATAGAAAAAAGTCACTAAATGTTTTGTTAATTTATCATTCGTAGGCCTAAGCAAAAAAATTAATGCGTAGCAATCCATCGTAGTATCCTTATGGGTATTTCACAGATTTTAGAATCTCGATTTATCATCTAATGGAATAATAACGCTCCTAGAAGAAAAGAACTTAGGTAAAGAAGCCAAGCACGGTCCACACAAATTTGAGGATCTAAGAATGTGTATTTGACACAAGAAATTGGCAAATCAATTAGTACTCACGTAAAAGGTTGAAAATGGCGCAGATTTAAGTTTTTCCAAGGTAATAGAGTTTCGAATCAAAGTGAAAATAGTTATGGCTATAGTGCCAAGTAAGTAAGGTTGAAAGGTTGTAAGATTGTTATTCTTAAGATAATGAGAAAATATATGCCAATATCATAATTAGTGGTCACCATGGAAATAAGTTGAAGTGGATTATATTAGTAGTTTAAGTAAAGGTAGCGAAATGGTGTTTAAGTATTTGTAATGATTGGTGAAGTAGGGAGATCCTAGTGTGTGTATGGCCTTAAATTGAGTAATTTCGAAATGATCCGCGCGGCGATATTCGAAGAATGGCGTAAAAGCAAGTTGGTGAAGGTGAGAAAAGACGCGACCAAATTTTATATGAGAAGTTCATAAAA
This sequence comes from Dioctria linearis, assembly GCA_963930735.1. NCBI lineage: Eukaryota > Metazoa > Arthropoda > Insecta > Diptera > Asilidae > Dioctria > Dioctria linearis. The sequence continues at coordinate 103,140,353 of OZ005740.1, forward strand.
ATAAAGTTGAAATTAGTGGTGGCACGGATCAACAAATCCGTCGAGTCCACTAGGCATCTTAGAAGTGTGAGGTCTCGATTTCCCAGCAGTAAGTGGGTTGCCGAAAAAGGGAATGGTCAGTGCACGCGTATAGTAGAGGGATTGCGTGTAATTCTGGCATAAAATGTAAAAGGGTTTTACTTTGAACAGAAGGGCACCAGGACTGCAGCTAATGAACATCGAAAAACAGAAAGAAACGATAAAATAAAAGTTTCATTAATAGACAAAGTAGTAATTGGTAACCTAAGCAAGACGCGCCTTATCAACAGCTAGGGGGTCGCCGAGAATAGGCTAGGTAAGCAGAGCAGTAGTGGCAGTGTTGACTCACCAAACGAAATCTTCAACATCAATGAATTAACCTGAAAGGAAAAAGAAAACTTTCACAAAGAATATAGTTGAAATACATATAAACTTATCTGAACTCCAGTTAATGTTTGGCTTTCCTTCTTCTTCCCATCCTGGAAGGTGCTCCAGTAGGGGTATCAATCCATCCTGTATATCTTCAACGTTACAAAATCCTAAAACAAAAAGATAATTATGGATAAATATAAATAGAAGGAAATTAGAAAACATGACCACAACAAAGTACTTAACCTCACACTCAAATTGTAAAAAATTATAATCATAATTTGCGTGTGAGGTATTTAATCGCAAATAAACACTTAACAACACTTAACTCACGAACAGTACGAACAACACACAGATTTATTTAAAATTACACCGAAACTGAGAAATTTTTATAAAGAAAACACGGCACAATGTCACAATTTAATTTAATTTGACGTCGTAACTTTATGGTTTTAAACGCGGAATACGAAAATCGAATAATATTTACGCGAAGTTCAATAATTTTAAAGAAATTTAATAAAATTTAAATTATCTATATAAACAATAAGAGAAAAAGAGACAAAAACAAGAAACAAGATAAAAAATATTTATTTTAACCGAATTTATACGAATATTAGAGCATGCGCAGTAAATTAGTACTATCATACGCGAATTCGATGTTTTCGATGTTAGTAGCTTGTAATTTTGGTAGAGAAAAACGTGAATTTTTATTAAAATAATGCTAAATTTTATAATATTCGGAGAGTTTCACTCAATATTAATTTAAAGAAAATTATTATTATTAATGATTTCGCGAATTTTCATCCCTTTTGAAAATAATTTTGTGACTTGTCAACTTATGATTTTTCTTTTCTTCAAACAGAGAATGGAACCAGTGGCACTACGAATATAATGGCGAAACCCACCTCTATAAAAGGCCGATACATTGAGTTGGAAGCTCTCTTCTTTTGGAAAAAGTTCTAGTGAAAAGTTCAAGATTTAAGGCAGCATTCAGCAGAAATTGTAAAAAGGTTGAAAATCAGTCAATGAAAGAAAGTAACGTTGTCTGAATATGACCTTTGTTTTTTTTTTGTGAATAGTGAATTAAATGTGAAATTAAAATTAAGAAATTTATTGGAATTGAATTATAGTTATTAAAGTTAAGGATAGTATAATTAGGCAATAAGGATTTGTGAACAAATACTAAAAGTGAATTATACATATATATATATATAACGAAAGTCCACATTCTTTTAATTTTTTTTCTCCTCAAGTTCATAATTTTTTTATTATAGGTTGTAGTATTGGACTTCAAATTAAAAGATTTTATTGAATTAATTATTGGTGGTTCCATCCAGGAATGTGAGACTCGTTATTTAAATTTAAATTTGTTTAATAAATAGTGCACAATTTCACAAAATTAATTATTGCCAATTATACGTTCCTTTCTCGTGTGACTTGGTTTACGGTATTTTCATTTGGTGTTGGTTACTGTTAAAATTGCGGTAGTACACACAATACAATCCATCCACACAATTAGTTTAAAACCAATGACTCCTTCCATCAAGAAAGAAACGACACAAGCGTACCACATAACAAACAATTCCAATTGTCCTGCATGTAGTAGGAAGCACTATGTGGGAGCTTGCAAGACATTCTTACAACTCGACGTAATGGCTCGCCGTAACATAATAAAAAATGCAGGCAGATGTCTAAACTGCTTCTCAAGCAAACACGTTAAAAGCAAGTGTCCAAACAAGCAGAGGTGTAAAAAATGCAAGGAATTACATCATACAACACTACATATGACAGAGCCGCTTGTAAATTGTTTCCAAGCCAGTGACCCAACTAATTCAACTGTTGCTGCCAATTCAAACACAAGTCAAGAAAACATCATGAGCAAACCTAGAACCTCTTTAACCAGAGAGAAACATAATGCTTTGTTGTCAACGGCGCTGGCATTAGTGCAAGACCGCGATGGGCATTCAACAATAATGCGATGTCTGATGGACTCAGGGTCTCAAACATCATTCATCATAGAGGCAGCCTGCAAAAGGCTTCAAATAAGCGGCATTGAAACATCAATCGAAATATCAGGACTGAATAAAAACCAAACTGCACTCGCTAAAAGACAGGTCCGACTCCAATTAAGGTCTCTTAAATCAAGCAATGCAGTTGTGGAAACGGACATGCTCGTATTGAAAACAATAACAGATCTATTGCCAGCCAAAACGTACGTCAATAGAAATTGGCAACATCTTCAAAACCTTGAGCTGGCCGACCCAACATTTTGGAAACCGGGGCTCATTGATATTTTGCTCGGAGCAGATGCATATGGGCGTGCCCTTCGCGAAGAAATTAAACAAGGACCAAAAAAAGCTTCAGTCGCTATCAACACTATGTTTGGGTGGATAATTTTGGGAAATACATCGCCCACACCTTCAACTTCACCAGTGAAAACGTTCGCAGTAACTATCAATCCAGTGGATGATCTGACCTACAAATTCGGAAATTTTGGGAAACAGAAGAGGTTGCTGAAATTAAAATTGAAACTCCCGAAAACCAAAAATGCCAAAGGAACTATGAGGAAACTTATTGCCGACTTCCAAATGGTCAATACCAAGTCAAGCTGCCATTCATCACGGGAGTAGAGCCAGTTTTGGGTGAATCACGAAGTCAAGCTTTACGACGTTTTGGATATTTACAAGGACGGCTTGATAAAAATTCACAATTAAAGGAAGATTATGAGAACTGTTTAGATGAATATTTACAAATGGGACATATGGAAGCATGCAATTTGCCTAAACCTACAGGAACCCATTACTACATGCCTCACCACGCAGTCGTCAAGCAGAGTACCACAACTAAACTACGTGTCGTTTTCGATGCCTCAGCAAGAACATCTAATGGAAAGTCATTAAATGAACAATTACTAGCTGGGCCAACATTACAACCAAAACAATTTTCCATCATACTTAACTGGAGAAAATACAAGGTCGCAATGACCGCAGACGTTGAAAAAATGTATAGAATGATTTGGATGCATCCGGATCATCGTACGTATCAGCGCACAATTTGGAGAGACCCAACGACTAAGCAACTGCAAGATTATCAACTTAATACGGTGACATTTGGCACGTCATCAGCACCTTACTTGGCTATACGAACATTACAACAATTAGCCAGAGATGAAGAAGAACGCTGGCCATTGGCATCACAATCTGCTTTAAATGAATTTTACGTTGATGATCTATTGACTGGAGCTGAGAATGTTCAAGAAGGCCAAGAGTTACAAGGACAACTCATCGAAATGTTTAAACAAGGTGGATTCAAATTGCGAAAGTGGACAAGTAATCGTGCAGAGCTACTTGACCATTTACCAATGGAAGACAGAGAATTAAAGGGTTCACTAAATTTGACAGAAACTGAAGGAATAAAGGCCCTAGGAATGAAATGGTACCCTGGAAAGGACTATTTCACATTCAAAACAAATCATGAACAAAAACATAAAATCAGTACTAAACGCACTATCCTCTCGGAAATTGCCTCGCTATACGACCCATTAGGATGGATCTCACCTATTATCATTGTAGCAAAAATTCTTATACAATCATTATGGATCACTGGCTGTTCCTGGGACAGTAAGGTTTCTGACACCATATCTGAGCAATGGTTAACCTTTAAGCGAGATCTGCATGAATTGGAAATGTTGAAAATTCCTCGGTGGATTGGTTTCTCAATTCACCATCAAGTACATCAAATTCATGGATTTTGTGATGCCTCCACTAAGGCATATGCAGCAGTGATCTATTTACGCATCCAAAATGATAAAGGTGCTACCACTTCAGTATTATTGACATCTAAAACTAAGGTAGCTTCAGTTTAACCAGTAACCATACCTCGTTTAGAATTAAATGGCGCGTTATTATTGGCCAGGTTACTAAAACCAACAATACATGACATGCAGTTACAAAACACACCAGTCTTTGCATGGACAGATTCCACGATTACCTTGCAATGGATACGCGAACACCCCGGACGTTGGAAGACTTACGTAGCGAACAGAGTAGCAAGAAATTCAGGAGTCTTTAGCAGCTGATTATTGGCACTATGTTCCAACTAAAGAAAACCCTGCTGACGTGGCATCTCGGGGAATGTCCACTCGTCAACTATTAGATTGCAGTTTATGGTGGGCATGGCCCAACATGGCTTACAAGAGATCAAAACGCTTGGCCTCGAACTTCAATTCCAAAAGAACGTACTGATTTGGAGATGAAAAGACCAATTGTAACAACTGTAGTTCAAACAGAGAATGAGTTGCTAACACGATACTCTTCCTATACAAAATTAATACGAATAATCGCTACCATAAAACGCTTTGCTCAAAACTGTCGTAATACTAAAGGCAAGGAAACTGGTTTTCTGTCCACCAAGGAATTGACCACAGCAAGCAACACAATTCTGAAAATTGTACAGATATCAACGTTTTCAAAGGATTATGAACAGCTAGAAACAAATAAACCGCTTTCACGGAAAAGTAAACTACTAGCATTTAACCCATTTATTGATCACGATGGACTCATTCGCGTAGGCGGTAGACTGGAAAATGCTAACATTTCCTATAACAGAAAACACCCAATCGTACTCCCACGCGATCATCATATTAGCAAGCTAATAATAGATAAAACTCATAAAGAAACCCTTCATGGCGGCACGAATCTCGTTTTAAACACAACTCGCAATCAATATTGGATCCTGGATTCTAAGCGAATAATCACACATCAGCAACACAAATGTGTAGTGTGTGTTAGACAGCGCCAGGCAGTTTCAAATCAGTTGATGGGCAATCTACCAGCTCCTCGAGTCAATACAACTAAGGCATTTACTCATGTTGGTGTCGACTATGCAGGACCAATTAGTCTGAAGATGTCCACTCATCGCAATGTCAAGATTTATAAAGGATACTTTTGTATATTCGTGTGTATGGCAACGAAGGCAATACATATCGAAGCAGTATCTGATTTGACGTCTTCAGCCTTTCTGGCTGCCCTGAAACGATTTGTATCTAGACGAGGACTCTGCTCTGACCTATATTCCGATTGCGGTACAAATTTTGTAGGAGGCAAAACTATGCTAGACCAAGATCTAAAACGAGCTATTAGGGAAGCCACCCCTGAGGTTATAAAATATCTAACAAATCTCAGCACAACCTGGCATTTTAATCCCCCCAGCTGCACCTCATCATGGAGGATTATGGGAGGCTGGTGTCAAATCTATAAAGTATCACTTGCGAAGAGTAATAGGTACGTCTGTGTGTACCTTCGAAGAAATCACGACCTTGCTGACACAAGTCGAGGCTTGTTTGAACTCTCGACCATTTTGTGCACTGCGTAACGACATAGACGATTTAGCAGTTTTGACTCCGGGACACTTTCATATCGGCCAACCTTTAAATTCCATTCCTGAACCAAATATCTTCGGCTCCAATATTACACTAGCACAACGATGGCAGCGCATTCAGCAAATGACCGAACACTTTTGGACTAAATGGTCCAAAGAATATCTGAATCGCTTACAGCGACGACCAAAGTGGTGCAAGTATCAAACCAACCTTAAAATTGGAGATGTCGTCCTTATTAAAGATGAGAGTAACACACCCACTTCTTGGCCATTAGGTATTATTGAAAAGATTCATCCAGGCTCAGATGGCCTAGTACGAGTTGTAACAATACGTACAAAATATAACATATTACAACGTCCAGTTGTAAAAGTTTGTCGTCTTCCTATTGAATCAGAAGGGCAACAACAATAACATGAATCGATTTGATAACTGAATAATCAAATCATGTCTATGTGTTTTTTGTTGTTTGCTAGTGTATGTCCAATCAAAAATAGATACACTCAGCTATCTCATATTTTTTATTACAGTTAAACATGCAGTCCGACTTTGATGATTATTTAACAATTTTTGAAGACATTCAATTTTCGCCACCCGGTAGCCCTATGCTGGAAAACTTTGTGGAACCTGGTCATGACGTACTAACAGGATTACCACTATCAACTGCAAGGTCCAAAGACACTCAGGTCATACCAGATGATGAGAAGACTAAAAGTAAAAAACCTGAAGAACAGCCTGCTGGGTTCAAAATCAACGGAAGTGTGGTTGACTCATTATCTCGCCTAAAATATTCCACTACGGTCAAGGAAATTGAAATGCGAATCGAAAACGATGTTCAACGTTTTATCACTCGAGAAGGAGAAGACTTGTTTATTGCTCGAGACACATTGCGTCGAGTTGACTTCAAAATAATTCGTAACAGCAAACGAAAGCAATTTACTCTCAATCTTCCCGACCTATTCCAAGTGAAGATAAACGTCAACATGAAAGGAAAGGTTGTATTTCACCATCATCATCGACGCGAAATTACCAAACTGAAGGCCAGAGTTGTTGAACGCAATGGTTCAATAGGAGGGAGAATGTTGACTCACCAAACGAAATCTTCAACATCAATGAATTAACCTGAAAGGAAAAAGAAAACTTTCACAAAGAATATAGTTGAAATACATATAAACTTATCCGAACTCCAGTTAATGTTTTGCTTTCCTTCTTCTTCCCATCCTGGAAGGTGCTCCAGTAGGGGTATCAATCCATCCTGTATATCCTCAACGTTACAAAATCCTCACACTCAAATTGTAAAAAATTATAATCATAATTTGCGTGTGAGGTATTTAATCACAAATAAACACTTAACAACACTTAACTCACCAACAATACGAACAACACACAGATTTATTTAAAATTACAACGAAACTGAGAAATTTTTATAAAGAAAACACGGCACAATGTCACAATTTAATTTAATTTGACGTCCGTAACTTTATGGTCTCGGTGACACAAGTACATTCTTTTAAGAAAGTTTTAAACGCGGAATTCGAAAATCGAATAATATTTACGCGAAGTTCAATAATTTTAAAGAAATTTAATAAAATTTAAATTATCTATATAAATAATAAGAGAAAAAGAGACAAAAACAAAGAAACAAGACAAAAAATATTTATTTTAACCGAATTTATACGATTATTAGAGCATGCGCAGTAAATTAGTACTATCATATGCGAATTCGATGTTTTCGATGTTAGTAGCTTGAAATTTTGGTAGAGAAAAACGTGAATTTTTATTAAAATAATGCAAAATTTTATAATATTCGGAGAGTTTCACTCAATATTAATTTAAAGAAAATTATTATTAATGATTTCGCGAATTTTCATCCCTTTTGAAAATAATTTTGTGACAAGTCAACTTATGATTTTTCTTTTCTTCAAACAGAGAATGGAACCAGTGGCACTACGAATAAAATGGCGAAAGCCACCTCTATAAAAGGCCGATACATTGAGTTGGAAGCTCTCTTCTTTTGGAAAAAGTTCTAGTGAAAAGTTCAAGATTTAAGGCAGCATTCAGCAGAAATTATAAAAAGGTTGAAAATCAGTCAATGAAAGAAAGTAACGTTGTCTGAATATGACCTTTGTTTTTTTTTTGTGAATAGTGAATTAAATGTGAAATTAAAATTAAGAAATTTATTGAAATTGAATTATAGCTATTAAAGTTAAGGATAGTATAATTAGGCAATAAGGATTTGTGAAAAAAATACTAAAAGTGAATTATACATATATATATATAACGAAAGTCCACATTCTTTTAATTTTTTTTCTGCTCAAGTTCATAAATTTTTTATTATAGGTTGAAGTATTGGACTTCAAACTAAAAGATTTTATTGAATTATTTAGGCAGAGTGGATGGATATGCTGGATCGAATTTATTAATTATTTAATTTCTTAGCAGGGCGCCACGATAAAGAAGGAGGAGATTAAAGAAGGTGAAGAATTAGATGCAGGCGGGACAGTAACATTGAGAAGTCCTTGCGTCACGTGGATGTAGCTTGAAACATCAGCAAAGTGCAGTAAAAGTAGCCTGCCCACAAGTAATCCGGATTACAGGACAAACAGTTTATTAGTTCTTTCGCAAGAAACTACGAAACGTGGAGCAACATTCCAGCAATGAAAATAGCGGTTCACAGGGCCACGGTATCGACACATGGGATCATCGTCGCAACAGTTAGGTAGCTGTAGATAGGTTTGAGATTCATTTATATGTAGATTCAGGTTGGATCAGCAATTGACAAATTATAAAGGTTATCATAACAATAAATTAGTTACCAAGCCATGGTCAATGGTAAAATTTTACCCAGGTCTGGTCCATTACATGCTAAATTCATAGAAACGGAGTTAAGTAGTTATAAAGTAGCAGTGAAGGAATTTCGTTTCAGGCCAGGATAGAGGAGAATAACATTGACATAGCGGAAAGCATAGCAACTTACTTTTATGACCGACACTTCGAAGCGAAACGTCCGGCTCGCAATGCAGAGAGAGAAAAGTATACCCATATTGCAGGAGCCATGCAGGGTACAATTATGGAACAAGACTATGCCCACAGCTTATGATAGTGCGGTATTTCATAATGTAAGTATCGAAGAATTTATTGAGGGGAGGAGGCAAATGGAATACAAAATCTACAGTGGAACTAGGCTGGAGGATGAGCGTGCATGCGTAAGAATCGCCAATGTAATAACCTATTTTGTGAAAAATCCTGATTCCCCGCAACAAAACCGCGCAAATTTTACAGACGAGCTGCATGCAAACATAAGAACAGTTACAGTCGACGGCGATCTCAGTGGACCTTGCCGCAAAAAAATTAAAGCTACTAAAATATAGGTTGCAAACGGGTACGGCAGCGCGGGTCAGAAGTAGACCCATATGAAGAATATCACGCCCAACTTCACCAGTCTGTACAAGGTGTCCAACAAATTCCCCATTTTAGAAGATATTCGATGAGCTGCGTTTGATATGGCCAGAAAAATATGGAAAGGATATAAAAAGTTAACCCAGTGGATACAATGTAAGGTAAATCTATAAAATAAAAGGTATGGAGGTAAGGAAATGTTTTTTTTCTTTTCTTTTTTAAAGAGAGCAATTGAATAATGGAAATTTGAATATATTAAATACAGGCAGATTAGAACAAAGTGTAATTCAATTACTTAAATAATACTAACCAGAATAAGAAAAAAAGAAACAAAAGAGATTTTGAAAGAATAATAAAATAAAAAAGGAAAAAAAGAGATTTTAAAGTAAAGAGAAGTTTGAAAAAAAGTAAATAAGAGATGTAAAAGAAAAAGATATTTGAAAAAGATAACGTTAGAAGAATAACAAACGTATGAAGATAATTAACAAATGTTTAAAGTTAGAATTGAAAGCTAAAAAGAGGGTACAAAAAAGATAAAAAAAAAACAAAAGTGTAATGCAAATAAAGGAAAAGAATATGTTAAAAATGTTGATTAATAAACGAAAAGGTTTTTAAAAGTAAGAGTTAAGAAAAAGTTGAAAAGTTAAAGGAATAAGAGATTTAAGGTTAAGTTTTTTAAAAAGAAAAAAATATTAAAATTAATAATGAGAGTTATAAGAAAACAAGAGTTATAAGAAAAGATTTAAAATATGTGTAATGTATATAGCAACATAGAGAATAATAAAAGGGTTGCATAGATTAAATAAGTATAGGTAAGATCGTCAAATCTACATAATCATCGCTTCCAGAGCACAGGCAGGCAGCAGAACGAAAGGATCTATGAAATAAAAGGTCAACCATATTAGATACGCAACAAGTAGATATAGGGGATAGACATTACTGCTGCTCAGAGGATAAGCGAAGAACGAGAAAGTAGTAAGTCAAAGAACATCTAGTTATATGTTCTTTTTTAAGATGCATGAATGAATGAAATAATCATTTGAGCATGCGCAAGATATACACTATTCCTGTAATAGTGAAGCCCACACATATGATGCATAGATGCCGAATTTGGACTAGCAGTGAAAAGGCAAAAAAAAAATAGCTAAATCTTAGAGGAACCTTTATTGGAAAGCTACAATTTGAAAACCTGATGGAACTACTAGCGTATAATTTCATGCTGAGAGGTCTGTAATATGGTCTACCTACTAATATGCATATGCACATGAGATATAACAAAAAAAAGACAAGTCTGTAAGTACGCGTGGACTCTCAATATAATTGAGAGAACTCCATCGTGCCCAAAAGAATGTTTTTTTTAAAACATTTGAATCAATCGTTCGAACCATCAGAGCAACGATTTTTTCACATATTTGTTGCGATGAAATTAAAGAAGCACCTATAGAAAGAAATGGTCATATGTTACATGATGATCACATCTTAAAAACTACAAACTGATGTATTGGCTTCCAGACATGCAGTGTAGATGAAAACATTCTATGCAAATAATTAATGGGATAAATTAGCCCATTGAATATTTTGTAAGGCAGTCACATGACCACCCATTAATTCAAACACATCCAGTCCCTAGCAGATAAAATGTTCACGTGAACACCAGACACCATAGTGATCTACGCCTACATAAAGGCAGCCGGCAGAGCAGATATTTTTAGTTATCAACCGAGAGTCATCCAGTACAGATCACCAGGGACCAGCATATTTTTCGCCAGTAAGTACAGACCAGTAGACCAGTCAAAAACCGCCAGGTTGATAACGAGCCGATTAAAGTCCAGTAGGCCGCTGACGAGCCCAGTCTGTCAGAGGAAGATTACAAAATAGGAGCCACACCAGACCAGCAGCCAGTTGCCTCCCAGCATCTCGACTGAACACATCGTTCCCTAGTCTTCCCGTGCTGATTAGAACTATAGCATCCGTACGTTATCCGAACAGGCCGTAGTGATAATATTCGCACGAATCACTCAACCGCTTCTCTCCATGCTGATTAGAACTACAGCATCCGTACGCTATCCGTATAGACCACAGTGATAATATTCGCAAGCATCAGTCGACCGCTTCTCTCCGTGCTGATTAGAACGACAGCATCCGTACGACATCCGTACAGGCCGTAGAGATAATATTCGCACGAGCCCGTCAACCATTTCTCTTCGTGCTGATTATAACAACAGCACCCGTATGTCATCCGTTCAGGCCGTAGTGATAATATTCGCACGAACCAGTCAGCCGCTTCTCTCCGTGCTGATTAGAACTACAGCATCCGTGCATCATCCGTACAGGCCGTAGTGATAATATTCGCACGCACCACTCAACCATATAGTGATCATCTCTTCATGTTTAAGCATCTGATTGTTAGAAGTATAAGTGCCGACCTACCGTACGAATAAACAAACTACAAGCATTGAAACAAGTGTAATAGTGTTAGTAATCTAGATGATAGAATAAAGTGGAAAGAAATACATTTCATTAATATAATAACATTTCACACGTCATCAGTGTATACAACATCTACAGACTCTATAGCTAACAATCCGACTACCGGCCAACAATTACCTCCAGCCAGTCAAATAAGGAGTACGGAATACTTATCGGATTCAGAAATCATGGACACAGTGCGAAAGTGGAACGTGAAGTTCGATCAAAGGCTAGATCCGCTCTTTTTAGAAAGGGTAGAAGAATTAGCTGAGTGCTACCAAATACCAGTAAATCGATTATTGCGAGCACTCCCGAAATTTCTACACAAAACAGCACTGACATGGTATAGAAACAACCGACAAAATTGGTCAGAGTGGAAAGAGTTTGTCCACGATTTCAAAACGTTCTTCCTACCTCCACGTTTTGAACTCAAATTAGGCGATGATATTAGAGCTCGAATAGAGAAGCCTACTGAAAAGGCAAAGGCGTATATTACTGCGATCCAGTCGTTAAAGCGTTGGCAACAAGATCGCACACCAGAAGAAAAATTGTATCGTATTTACGAGAACTTACTACCAGAATATCGATTATACATACGTCCCGAAATTTTACCAGTCTAACCGAACTCATGAAGCTAGCCGAGGAGTACGAACTGGTAAAAGAGGAAGAGAAGATATTAAAACCCAGACGAAACATTCGAGAGGAGAATAGACCATTTCGAATGTTGAATACGGCAAACCCCAGGAGAATGCAGTATTCACGAGATGAGTGTTGCTGGAGATGCGGACAGGGCGGTCATACCAGAGTTAATTGCAGGAATCCAGCAGTCTTATTCTGTTCACGTTGCGGAAAACAGGGCACGTTTTCCAGAAACTGCCAATGTAACTAATTCGAACAAAAGAACCGGGGAAATGCCAGCGGGGTGCAAGGCAAGGAAGGCCGCCCTGCATCCCCGAATATCAGGCCGTAAGCCGTGAACCAGACCAGACCGTCGATATTTCACAACACTACACGTACTTCAGAGAGACATCAAAGCTCTCATAGACACCGGAGCAGGAAAGTCATTTACAGGAGAAGAATTATCCACCACACTCAAGAAAGCTAGAGTACCAGCTTCTAAATGTGCACTCCGCACATCTCTACCCAATGCTACAGAAGTCATCATCAATACGATATATAACATACAAGTTCACTGGAAACAGTACAGGGTGACCCACACCTTTTACTATATGCCTCAGTTAGCCGAAACTATTATTTTATGAATGGACTTCCTGCAGAAAATCGAAGCACAAATATTCCTATGGGGAGAGAGACTTACTCCAGAACCGTTCACCCCCCCCCCCCCCAAACCTCCTGTATGCCGTACACATTCTAAAGAAACTAACATCGGAGCAAGAACGACGGTCGAAGAACTAATGGCCAATCATATACCTAGATTTGAGGCGATCACGAAGCCTGAACATTTGACGTCCCATCGAATCCACATGAAGAATGACGCGCCATTCAAACAACGATAATATCCAAGAAACCACACAATGCAAGAGGTCATTAACACCGAATTCAAGGAATTGTTAGATACCAATAAAATAGAGCCGTCCAATAGTCCGTATAGTTCACCCATAGTTCTCGTGCGAAAGAAGGAAGGAGGGTGGAGACTTTGCATAGACTACCGCCAGTTAAACGAGCCATCTATCGAAGATGCATATCCATTGCCTCAAATAAATCATATTCTCAATAAAATAAAATGAGCACAATACATCTCCACGATAGGTTTGAAACAAGGTTACTGGCAAATGGTAAGCCGGCAGGGCATACAAACAGATCCCGACAAAACAGAAGCCATTAAAGCAATACCACCACCAACCAATATCAAAGAATTGAGAAGGTTTTTGTGTGTAACTTCCTGGTATAGACGTTTCGTTCAATCCTTCTCCGAGACACTGAAGCACCAGCTCGCAGTAGCACCCGTCCTGGCCTGTCCAGATTTTACCAGACCATTCACTCTCCAGACCGATTCAAGCCATAATGTACTACGGGTAGTGCTCACACAAGAAATAGAGGGAAATTAAAGTGTCATCGCATATGCCAGCCGCACACTAAATGAGGCTGAAATTAAGTACTCCGTAAGAGAAAAGGAATGTCTCGCTGTAATATGGGGTATACGGAAAATGAGGTCATATTTGTAAGGGTGTTCACCGTCCTTACCGATCATCAAGCTCTCCGATGGCTCCACTCCATAGAAAACCCCTCCGCAAGACTAGCCCGATGGGCCCTAGAGCTCCAGCAGTATGATTTCCACATTAAATACCGAAGAGGCAAACAAAATGTGGTAGCAGACGCACTTTCACGCCAACCACTAGCAGCTACTCCCCAGCAAGAATTATATCTGATTACTCCACCCACCGATACACCTGAATGTTCCTGGTGCAGGAATAAAATTCAAGCCGTGAAAGACAAACCTGCAGCATTCCCAGATTATGCCATCATAGAAGGACATCTATATCGCCATTTTCACGACACAACTACCTATGTCGACAATGACACCGGTTCCGAATGGAAACTTTGCGTCCCGACATCTCTGCGAATCAGAGTACTGAAAGAGAACCATGACGATGTCACCGGCGGACATTTTGGAATAGCCAAAACAATTGCGCGAATAGCTAAAAATTACTACGAGCCAGGAATGTTCAGAGATATTGCTAGATACGTAAGAAGCTGCCCGTCATGTCTAAAATACAAGCCTCTACAACAACAACCAGCCGGAAGAATGCATATGACAAAAGCTACAGAACCATGGCAAATAGTGAATTCTGCCTTTATTGGACCATTACCAAGATCCACCAAAGGAAATACAATGTCACTAGTATTCCAAGACAAATTCATAAAGTGGACTGAGTTCCTACCTATTAGAGTAGCGATCGCACCGGCTTTAGTGAAAGGCTTCAAAGAATGAATTCTCGCTCGATATGGTTGCCCCAAATTATTATTCACCGACAATGGAAAGCAGTATACCAGTCATATGTTTACGCGAATGCTAAAAGACTTCCGCATCCAGCACCGGCTAACCCCACCAAGCTAACAGGACCGAGTGAGTCTATCGTGTTATAAAAACCATGATATCACTATACATACATTGACCAAGACCAGAGAAAATGGGATGAATTTCTGCCTGAACTAATGCAATCTCTTAACACCAGCCAGAATGAATCAACTGGTTACACGCCTACATTTCTAAATTACGGAAGAGAATTATATCTCCCTGCAACTCTGTACAGCGAATAGAATATCGACAACCCTAAAAATAGCACACCAGAGCAGAACCATAAAAAACTGCAAGAAATATTTAAGCTCGTACATATCAATATGAGACGAGCACTTAAAAAACAGAGCCACCATTACAATCTCCGCCGTCGATTATTGTGTCCAAAAGTAGCCGAGCAAGTACTGAGGAAATAGAGGCATTTGTCTTCTCGTATCAAAAATTTCAATGCCAAACTGGGACCGAAATACGAGGGACCATTCGATGTAATCAGAATAATCTCGCCTGTAAAAGTAGAAATAAAAAACAACACAACTAAAGCAATTGAGAGGGCCCATGTGAAAGATCTCAGAACTTATCACAACCGATTAGGTACCGTTAGAACTATTGGTTATAAATACGGAGCTACAAATCAAAATTCTCCAAACGTAAAAATGAATTCAAAGCAAGCACCCAAAGTGATTACTGACGCACGCCAGAAAAATACTGGATAAGAAGAACCAGCGAACAAGGCTATATCCCACAGTGAGGACTCACACGAGACCGATGAAGCCAGCTAAAATAATAGCAGGGAAATCGATGCCGTACCTGGGACCATCCTCTGAAAAGTAGTCATGGCAGTCAAACCGCCAGAAGACACTTACAGCTAGCACGACTTTGCAGAGGATTAATACACCGACCACTCTGCGCAGCAAAATAAAAACAATAGAAGAATCAGCATGAAAATAGCCAAATTTTACAGTAATCATACCGAATGAAAAATCGCCAGCACAACTAACCAGCCAATCAGTACATCACCCTTCTGCGATAAAACAGCCACATTTTACAGTGACCCTACCAAGTGAACTACCGCCAGCCAGAAACACTACAGCCAGAGCGATCAAACCGAAATGCAAGACATCATTGAACAGCACCGAGAATTGTTACAGAGGATGCCCGCCCAACGGAAGCCGCAAATTCTTGCCGGCTTCTAAAACCACTGCACTACTGTGTGTTCGCCGCCGGAGAGATAGCACTTATAATGTGCAATATAAAGGGCAAAAAGTAGTACGAAATAATAATTTAAGAATGGCATAAAGACGAGATCATTAGTTTTAATCGAAAGGAAAACTTGTTTTGTTTAGTTTTTGTGAGAAAAGAATACCAATATTTTATTTGAATTGTGGAAATCACTAAAAGTAGAAAAACTTTTAATAAAGGACTTTAGAATAGATTTGTTTCCTTTTGTTTTCTTCAAGAGCTAAATTTACTTAGTGTTAGCACCTAGAATTAAAATAGCTAGAAAGAAAAGTGTTTAATTTTAGCGCTTAATGAAAGGTTAGCATTTTTTTGGAAATTATTCATCTTTATATTAGAATAAATTTTTAGTTACAAAGAACTCCCACTATTAAGTTTTAATAAAATTTTGTGAATAAAACAGACATTTGAAGTAAGATAGCTAACCATGTTAGTCAGAGTCTATATGGAGAGGTCGTAAAGAAATGTTGCACATTTCTTTTTTTGAAGGAATGGGGAGATGTAACGAAGTCACATGACCACCCATTAATTCACACATCCAGTCCCTACCAGATAATATGTCCACGTGAACACCTGCTGATAAGCTCTTCACAGAAAATCAGTAGATGACTGCGCTTCTCGGTGGGCAGATCACCCGACACCATAGTGATCTACGCCTATATAAAGGGAGGCGCCAGAGCAGGTATTTTTAGTTATCAACCGAGAGTCATCCAGTACAGATCACCAGGGACCAGCTTATTTTTCGCCAGTAAGTACATACCAGTAGACCAGTCAAAACCCGCCAGGCTGATAACGAGCCGATTGAAGTCCAGTAGTCCGCCGACCAGCCCAGTCCGTCAGAGGAAGATAAAAAAATAGGAGCCACACCAGACCAGCAGGCAGTTGCGTCCCAGCATCTCGACTGAACATATCGTTCCCTAGTCTTCCCGTGCTGATTAGAACTATAGCATCCGTACGTTATCCGTACAGGCCGTAGTGATAATATTCGGACGAATCACTCAACCGCTTCTCTCCGTGCTGATTAGAACTACAGCATCCGTACGTCATCCGTACAGGCAGTAGGGATAATATTCGCACGAGCCCGTCAACCGTTTCTCTTCGTGTTGATTATAACTATATCATCCGTACGTCATCCGTACAGGCCGTAGTGATAATATTTACACGAACCAGTCAACCGCTTCTCTCCATGCTGATTAGAACTACAGCATCCGTGCGTCATCCGTACAGGCCATAGTGATAATATTCGCCTAAATTAGTCAACCGCTTCTCTCCGTGCTGATTAGAACTACAGCATCCGTACGTCATCCGTACAGACCGTAGTGATAATATTCGCACGCACGACTCAACCGTATAGTGAACATCTCTTCATGTTTAAGCATCTGACTGTGAGAAGTATAAGTGCCGACCTACCGTACGAATAAACAGACTACAAGAATTGAAGCAAGTGTAATAGTGTTAGTAATATATGTAGATGATAGAAACAAAGTGGAAAAAAATACGTTTCAATAATATAATAACATTTTAGAGGTAAATGTACCATAGTAGTTAAGCTAATAAATGGCTTTTTAAGTGAGTTGATAGTGGTCTAAGTATATTATTTCAACGTCGTGGAACCTTGCCCTGGACGACTGCTGGCGACCCGTTGCATTTACCATACACCCGACGATACAATTTTATCAGTTCATTCAAAATTCAAAGGTTTTCAAATGCCAGCAGTATTAGCAAGAGTAGTGTACCACTTCAAGCGTCAGAAAAGTGATCAAACTCGAGCTTTCATCAGCAAACCATTGGCGGGCCAAATGCGAGCGAGGCTACTCAAACAAGTGGATTCCAATTTAGATAGAAATTACGTAATGAAAAATGTAAAAAAAAAATTGTTTGAACCGAAGGGAGATCAAAAATATTTTCAGTTTTTAAGACTGTTGCACTCTCCGGATCTAGTTAACTGCGGAAATTAGTTTCTCCAAGGGGGCTGTTTTGGTCCAATATGCGGAAGATTCTTCCATAAGCCAAAGGCACATCTGGTAAAGCAATCGGCGATTGCTAAACAATCACCTTGCATGGAATTGTTCTGCAACCGTCGAATGTTTTATTGATTAGTCCAACAGCTGGGGGCGACGAGCGCTTAGTGGAGCAATCGACGATTACGACAATAATTAATCTCGCATGGTAATTATTATGTAAAACAATTGTTTACTACTAAGCGACTCAGGTGCTGCTACCCGGTAGAACAAACGACAAGGTTGTGTCCTTTGTTTACATATCCGCGTTGTGAGCAAAGCTTACTTCAGAATATATAAAAGTCCAGTACCTAGTCTGGCGAGTGCCCGTTTAGTTATCAGTCATGGTAATGTCAAGTTCCGGTTCGGAGTACTTGACGAATTTTTTAGATAGGTCAGTTTGTTTTCGCTTAGTAAAGAATTATGTTTTAAAGTAATTTGAGCGTTCTTCTTATTTGAAGAAGGTTTAGCGTGATTAATTAAGTGGTTCTTATTTATTTGATGGTTTCGTGAGTTTTATTGATTGATTGCTTGTGGAACACGACACGGGCAATGTAGATTGTGGTAAGAGACATGTAGGTGCACTGTACAGAGTACGAGTATTTGCTCTATTCCAACCGAACATTGTATAAACGTAATCCTGAGCAATGATGTTTCTTGTAAGCGATGTGTAGTTGTACAGCACAAGAGATGAACTTTATTGGAATGGAATGGAACTATCATCAAATGCCGGTTAGATTCAGCCACAATAGCTCTTGAGCCCAGTCAGCGTTATGCTGAGCTGTGTCTACGGGCGTCACATCTGATGTTTACGGAGAACTTCTAACGCTGCGCAGGCTATAATAGAATTGGTTACCGATATTGCTGAAGCAAAGGCTACCTAAAAGAAAGCACCAGAAATTATAAAAAGGGCAGGTCCGCTAATGGGGACGGGCATCATAGCAATCATACAAAGAAAGAATAGCAGTATTCCAGTTTCAAAAGTGTGGATTGCTATTTATTTTCTTGTCATTGTAGCATTTTTTTTATTAACTTTATAGTTCAAGTTTTATTTCTTTTACGAAAACCAGGAAAAAAACATACAATCTTCAAAATTGACGTGAGACTAAAATTCCCATGTTTACAAAAATTTTCAATCGAAATCCAAGCCTACGTCCTAATACGCTCAGCATGTTATTACCAGCGTCGAACTTCGATAAATATGTTGCCCGATTTACACGGTGGTTAGTCACGCGTTGCAAAAGGTGTGACAATACACAGACGTGTCGCCATATATTTACATACTTGAAAGTTCATCTTGTTGTTTGTATATACATTAAATAAAGAATTTGAATTTGAAGAAAGGTCAGATTTCATACAGAAATCTAAAATACCACCATTTTGAAGTTTTTCATGTAGCTAATAACCTCTTTGTTTTTTGTTTTATTTTGAGTAATTTTCAGAGGAGTAGAACCCTCCATCCACCATCAGGCACTATTTTTTTAGGCATCGTCTTACAGTGGTCATAACATTACAACACATTGTTTTGAGAGCATAAGTTATTTGATTAAACCAAAAAATTTGGACGGAAGATCGAATCAAGTTAATTAAAAAATATATCAGCAATTTTCAAGACAGTCACGCTATGAATGGTCTCTTAAGACATCTTTCTTACATTTTGTGCATTTCATTATCTAGAATTACGATAAATATGAATGGATAGACGTCTGCCTTTACATTTTTTATAAAAATGTATATGCCCTATTGCTACCCTTCTAATGGAACAATGCGTGCCCTTTTTTAAATTAATTATTCAACAACGGTATTATTCAAGACGACAATTTTTTAATTTTCCTTTATCATTTGAATAATAATAATACGAATGTTTGTGCTCTTTCCCCGCACTAATATTACTATGTTTTCTTTAACTTTTTATTATCATCACTTGTTTCGGCTGCGTCTACATTTAATATTCCATCTAAAAAAAGGTAAACAAAATCAAAAAGAATTATCAGCCATCAATAATAAATTATTAAGGTACATATCTTGGACTTACAGCTCTTCATTTTGCTATTTCCGATTAATTCTGCAATTATGGGAAATATTGTAAAATTCGTAAGCATAAATAATCAAATATAAACAAATCATATAAAATAATATAACAAACCATAATCAAACATGTAACAAACCTACACCGATTTATGCAAACTCGAACAAATATCTCAAATTTAACAACACAACACAACCACTTAGTACATTATAGAAATTGTTATTAGAAAAATTAGTAAGTTGATTTATTCTTACCTGAATGACAATCAGTCTTATTTTACATCATTACTGAACTGAATACAATGTCACTTGACATTCAGTCGACTTCACTTAATCTTTCATTTCGCTCACTGCAAAATATGAGATGGAAATAGATTAATCGAATTAATAATAAAAAATTTTAAGTTGTGTTGAATATGTTCATATTGATATCGCTGATACACATTCTTTTTGAACTCGATTGGTATTGTATTTTGAATTTGAAAATTTTCTGTTAAATTATGTATTTTGAACCTGTGTATGCAACTAATTGAATTAAAGAATTATAACGTTTTGAATTAAGAATCACTGGTGTTTTTTAATTTTGAACTATTGCTTTGAACCTATGGATCATTAATATTCTTTAATATGTGTGACTTCTACTACTTTGCTATCCTTTCTTATTCTTAGTTTATTATGCTTAAGTTGAAAATTATGTTTTATACACTGCAAAAATTAATGTACGATTCCCAAGTACAAGGAATTTCCGTAAAATAAGTCAAGTGTTCCCTTAAAAATTGGCAATACACCTTTCGGCTACCTAAAGTTAATCAAATAGTACATAAAAAACATATTCTGGGTAAATTTCTTTTCAAATGGTGTATAGGACCATTTTCAAAAGGAATTTTTAGATGAAAAGTATGTACTTTGACCTAAGCTGTGTTATTTCGCATATATTTTCTTATTTTGTGACCAATATGATATGAAATCTTAAAACTAAATCGAATAGAAAATTTGGAAAAATAATATCAATTCCATAATGTTACGGAAAAATGAAATCCTCCACTTTAGTAAAAATACTCCCAAATACAAAGCAAACAATATCTTGTTATATGCCGATGAAATTGGTATGTGTGCACTGTGCACAGTTTTGTTTTGACCTTTGTGTGGTTAAAACGTGCGCGAATTAATAATTTTACAAAGTGTCTTGAAATTTTTTGAATTCAATAATTGTGAAACCTTAAAGTGATATACGGTACCACTAAATAATTGTGAAGAGTTTCGAAAATAATAATATGTTTATCTTGATTTAGTAGGTAGGTACAACCTAATTTGTAAAGCATTCTATGAATATAATTTGTTTTACTTAGAAATAAACTTGTTTAATTTGTTTTGTACACCTTTTACACCTTTGTATTCCTTCATCTTTAATCCTAATGAATTATTTTACGAAAACTTAATTTGAAGGGAAAGTACCACTAATGAAGGTATTTGTCAATTTGTGTCTATAGTAAGGAGATATTTTTAGACACCAACTGTGTAAAATATCAGTCATTATGTCTACAATTCACTATACTTTATGTTTATTTCTTCATTTCCATCTATAATAATGTATTATTTACATTTGTTTAATACTTCATCAAACATAGTGCATTGAATGTTCCCTTGCTCCTTTGGAAAGAATTCCTACATTCGGCAGAAAATTACTCAAAACGCATCTACTTATGCCGTTTTATCGAAGGTACTTCAGACACTTGTTTACCCTTAATTTATTCAAAAATTTCTCTAAATTTTACTCGACGTTTCAGGTCTTGATTAGTACCCTTATTCAGGAGTTAGCTACATTAGAATACAAGACAGATAGTATTGCGTACAATTGAAAAATTTAAAAAAAATTCATCAATTTTGATCATACCAAGATCAAAGGTGAGAACATCGAATATTTTAATTGTACGCAATACTATCTGTCTTGTATTCTAATGTAGCTAACATCTGAAGAAGGGTACTAATCAAGACGCTGAATGTCGAGTGAACAATAAAAAAGCATAATCCAAAGATCGGAGTTTCCTTAAAAAATATCCCAAACCTTAAATCATAGACCCGATCAAAAACATAACCAGCTGGAAAACTCCAATCAGCTGTAAACCATATAAATTTTACGGATATTTCCACAAAATTTATCGAAAAATGTACTGTAATTTAATGGTACATTTATTTAATTCATTGAATATCACCCAACTTACATGTAAACAATTTGTCTTCTCAGGATTGAAAATTCATTAGGACCTATTGAATTCAAACTCCCTAGGTGAAACTTACCTATCTGCAAAGCCTAAAGTGTACTTTTCCTCCAAGTTAGCGAAATATGCCTAAATTTTGTGGCACAAATTGTTGCCACCGAATTTAAGGAAATATTTTTTATAGTGTATTTCTTTTAATTTCTTCCTGTTCATCTTCAAATTATTTTACATTCGGTTTTTTTTTTATATTTCATTCAAAACTTTTTATTTATATTTTTTTGTATTAAACTGATAGTATAAAAGAGGATCTTGTATACGTGTTATCATTTGAATGAAGTTGATAAAAAATTAAATTTTGAATTGCTTATTTGTATGCAAATGGCATTCAGAGAAAACAATTTCCTCTAATGAAATCCTCCGCAGTAATGCAAATGAAAATTCTCCCAATAGCACATTTACATTTCGATATGTGCTATCGTTTTTCATATTGCTTAACCACGAAATATAGGTGATGAACAGAAATCGAATCCAACAAGCTTAACTAACCTATTATAACTACCAAAATCTAAGAGAAAGCTACCTGATGCTGTTTATATCTTTATCAGGATTTCGACGCAGTTTTGTAGAGAAAAAATTCTGTATGATACCAAAAGCGAGACTATTTGAATTTAAGGTTGCTGCTTACTGTTCTTTGAGTAATAATCGGAAGTGTTGATCGATTCCTTTGAATGTGTTTGGCAAATGATGAGGTTGCTTTATTTATAACAAAAGCAAGCCACGAAAATTTCCATTTAGGCCAAATAAGGGTGAAATTAAGAAAGGGTACGTCGGGGCTATCGAGGTTGTTGAATCAGAATGTGTGATGGGAGTATCTCATGGAGAAAATTGCATGGAAGTCTATCTTGGCACGCAATAACACTAAAAATGCAAATTTTCACTGTGCAGACAGAAAAAGTGCTGGAAACGAATGAGGTGGAAGTGCATAATATTCGTACTTCATGAAAAACAGGAACGAAAAAGGAAATTGGTGAGGGCAATTTTAAGAATAGCACTGGGAAAGTGTTGTTGCGCTTGCAACGTTCTTACCCGGTTGCACCGTACAATACAAGTCCTGATATAACTGCCCACACTGCCGCACAATCATTTTGCTTTTCCACCGCCCATTATACTCCCAAGGAATATTTGCTCTTTAAGAAAAATGGAGGCACTGAATATTACTCCCCTTCTTTTGAAAAAATTTCAGGACATCCCCAATTTATGTAGTTGTGCTTGTATCAATATTTCTTTTGATTATCATGAAATAAAAAGAGAAGGTATAAAGGCAAGTTCACGACTAGCAGAATTTCGTTGCTATTAACGCATGAGTTAGCACTGAAAAGCAAGGTAAACAGGACAAATCAGCTGTGAGGAAGGTTATATAACGGCGAAGAAAATGAGGAGGAGGAGGAGTGTGAGAGGGGGGGGGGGGAGTGAGCGCAGTCCGCGCGGAAGTTCATCGACAGTATTGTTAAAGGGGCGCCAAGCGCAGTTTTTTTCTTCTTGTTTTGTGTTTTGCGCTGGGGCTGCGCTATTTGTATGCTTAACAAATTAAGCAAACAATTTTCAATTTCACCGTAAAAATGCACCGCGGGCTAAATCAACATCCACAGCTTGTTGTTTGCATATTCACGAATGTTGCTTAATTGAGCCGGAAAGCTGGTGCTACCATGTTGTAATCTGCATATTAAAGTTTTCGCACATTTCGTCGGCTTTCCTATATCCATTGCTGCTATAAAAGCTAAAATTTTGCGAACTGTTGTCAATTTGTTCCTTTACAAGAGGTTAACTAGCTGAAATTGTCCTAATCAATTGGTGCAAATTAGGTAAATTAATCGGAATTGGTGCTATGGAGCAATCTAATTTAATCCTACTACCATAGAGCTTTCGCTAAATTTGGAATTTTGCCTGAGGAAAATTTAAGTGGAATAATAACGTGCTTTCGTAATTTTAGTAATGCGCTGAATTTTATGTACAAAAATAAGAATGACTTACCATTATAGATATGTATAACGTAGTAGTATGTATATACAAATTCCGAGGATCATTTACTCAAAGTGAAATAAGTGAAAAAAATATGCGTTTTGAATTATGAATTTTAAACAGAACGTTTTTCTCTTGGCTATCGTTTAAGAAACAGTTTTGCAAACACAAAAATTATGCTTAAGGTATCACGGTTAAAACTTTAGGTGTAAATATTATAAACAAATTATATACATACATATATGTAGGTCCATAAAAAGTTTGAATAAATTGTATACATCCTCAATTTATAAAATTTTAAAATACCATTTATTAATATAATACGACTGGATATAATATTGTTTTATATAAATTTTATATATAGTTCAATCAACCTCTCGTATAAAATGTGTTTATAACTCTCATGCTGCCTTGCAGTGGTAGATCCGCTGAGAATTATTTTCCAAAAATCGCTCGATAGTGGTTGTTTCCCCCAGCTATGGAAAAATTCATTTATCATACCTATCCACAAAAAAGGTAGTAAAAATGAACTTTCTAACTATAGGCCTATTGCAAAATTATCTTGCATGTCCCAAATATTCGAATCTATCATTTACTGTCAACTATCAACTTCTTGTAAGATTTTGCACTAGATGGCACATTAGAGCAGAGGATACAGATTGTGAAATGGGTGGTGCATTCTGGAATGGACAATGACATGCATGTTTTAGGGCGTGCCGAAAGCAAATGTTTTTATAATAGCAGTTTTCTATACATTTCATCGACTCCTCAACACTTCAGATACTAAAAAATATGAATCGCTCGACGTATATGTACATCATTTCAAATGTTGTGGTCCATTCCGGCACGGACCACCCAGCCATATAAATTTTCTATACTTTTTTGATATGCTTAGATATAATAAACAAATATAAGATATGCTTTTTATTATCTCTGTTATATTAAGTTTATCTCATTTCGTGAATAAAAATTTATACTGATGATGTACTATTCTATACAAATGCAGTAGTAGGATGCTTCGTACTCTATTAGACAGAAAACTATAATAACCCATTTCCATTCTAACCAAAGTATTAAAAAATGAGGCTCCCTGCTCCCATAGAACTGAAAACATTTTTAATTAAAAGAAAAATGAAGCAATCTAAATATTTATTTAAAAAAAATTATTACTTGCCATCGTGGCCCGAAGTAAAACTACATATATACTGCGTAAGTGTGCCGGCCAGTGACAAAATTTCAGTTATGCGTAACTCTCTTGATTCTTGTGTTCACATTTCTAAGTATTTCTATTGATACAAATAATTTGAATAATTTTAATATTACTGAAAGGATAGAGTTTACCCCAAAATGGGATCAGACACTCAAATATCTAAATGCTGTTTTGTATTAGAGATGCCGATACCCGTATTTATTAGATTTTATATGAAAAATTGGATTCGTGGAACTGATTGAAAGTATAAAAAATGTGCATCGTTTATATAAATTTTTTTATCCGTGTAAGTTTACACTTAGATGCAAGTATCAGGAATTGCACCTACATTTGTATCGTCACAATTTTCAACTTGTATGTATTCAAGAAAGTGTTGACTTCTATTCGCATTATAAGGTAATTGTCGATATACTAAGTTAGGGACGGTTTCCCTTTAGTGCATCATTACTCATTTTAACAAAATAAAAATAATAAAACACATGGCAAGTGTTGGCAACGTGTAATAAAAAAAAAGTGAAACACATGAGACACAATATGCTTATAAATGAGTTAACTTTGGAGAATGGCAGTTATTTGAAAAATTGTGTGAGAATGATTAGGGTTAATTTTGAACATTTGCTGAACTTATTGCCATCATTTATAGTGAAGAAGGGTACAAGGTTTAGTTAGTGGTTACATAAAAATTCTTGACAACCGGTGATTCTAGATGCACGATAAACTGCACATCAGAACTAAACGCAGAAGTATCACGGCAAGACATATCAAGAGCAAAATCAACATATACAAAATGTATGAGCATTTGTGTGGGTCACAACAAAATGAATGAGAAATTGTATGAGCAGATTTATCGCGATTTGTCGAATATACCTGGGCGTCATACAAACCCCGATACAAGTATCTCAGTGTACCCCAAACCCCATCGTGGCATCGTATCGCATCGAGTTACAACAAATATTCACAGCACACTATCGTGTCTTCATTGCAGGAATGTGACCAGGAAGTTAACGGAACTTCCATTAAGGAAATGAAGTGAATCGTACGGCTGTGTAGTTCTATTCGAATCAGTTATGTTGATAGTCAGTGCTTAACATTTGTCGTCTAAAGCTGCTAATTTAGATCAGTTTAAAAATCAAGTCGAGCATATTAATGGCGGAAAATTTTTACTTTGCCGCGCACTAGATTGTAAGTGAACAAAAATTTTACCATGTAGCTCTGCACAGATGCATGGGTAAGTTGCTTTGTTTGCTTTAACAGTTTTTTTTTAAAATTCCCAAATAATAATTTTTTTCTAATTGTTATGAAATATACTTTGAAACTATGTATATTATAGAACTAATCAAATTAATCGTTTGAGTTTCTTTTTTTTTTTTGTGTTTATATAGTGTTCTCATACCAATTGATAAGAAACATGACAAAAGCTAATTCATTCATTCATTTCTTATTTATCCTGTGTCGATACCCAAGATAAAGGTGTGAGTTAGTCTGTGTTATTCTAGTCGCTACCCAGAATAACTATCTTTATCTCAGTCGATACCCAAGATAAAGGTATTAAGTTAGTAGAATTTATTCCAGTCGAGACCCAGAATAAATATCTTTATCTCAGTCGGTACCCAAGATAAAGTTGTTGAGTTAGTAAGATTTATTCCAGTCGAGACCCAGAATAAATATCTTTATCTCAGTCGGTACCCAAGATAAAGTTATTATGTTAGTAAATTTTATTCCAGTCGAGACCCAGAATAAATATCTTTATCTCAGTCGGTACCCAAGATAAAGTTATTAAGTTAATAAAATTTATTCCAGTCGAGACCCAGAATAAATATCTTTATCTCAGTCGCTACCCAAGATAAAGTTGTTATTAGTAAGATTTATTCCAGTCGAGACCCAGAATAAATATCTTTATCTCAGTCGCTACCCAAGATAAAGTTATTAGGTTAGTGATTTTTATTCCAGTCGAGACCCAGAATAAATATCTTTATCTCAGTCTGTACCCAAGATAAAGTTGTTGAGTTAGTAATATTTTATTCCAGTCGAGACCCAGAATAAATATCTTTATCTCAGTCGGTACCCAAGATAAAGTTATTATGTTAGTAAATTTTATTCCAGTCGAGACCCAGAATAAATATCTTTATCTCAGTCGGTACCCAAGATAAAGTTAATTTGTTAATAATTTTATTTAATTACACTCGCCAAGTCGAATTCCAAAACGATGCACAATCTATGAGAGCTGGATACTAAAAGAGAAAGATTCAAATTGGCCTGCGACTTATATTGCCTCTGAATTGCGCACGGCTCCAACAAATTATTTTACATTGCGCATAGTAACCAAAGTACGTTGACCTTTGCAGCTGTGCGTAGGTAGCAACAGAAAAGTCCGTTGATCTTAGCAGCTGTGCGTAGGTCAGAAGAGTACATTGACCCTAGCAGCTGTACAAAGCAACTGGAATTTTGTGTATTTTTTGTTGCCGTTCCTAATTTTGCCTATCTAAAGCTATTAAGATTATAATTATACAATAAGATACCTATTACAATATTGCTAATTTGTTATTTTAAAGATTCATTTAAATGTACAGATTACTTAATCTAATTCCATTTAATTCGCGCACTGTTATCGAAGACAAGTTACTTTCCTCTTATTGGATTGTGTCCCGGATTTGTTTATGTGGAATGTAGCCATGAGGTGTTGATTGTTATCTCCACTAAAAACTGCCTTATCGATATGCTTGTAGGTAGGTATACATCGTTTCGTTCCCAACCTATTTTCAATGATTAGAAAAACTTGGAATTAGAAACTTTTAAACTATTTTACTTCCAGGTGGCTATTTAATGTTGGTTTGAACATACTGCCCCCTGTTGAAAGGTTGAATTTTAATAGAGAAAATTCAATCTTTCAAGTATTTATTATTATAAATTAATGTAGGTACTTAAAATATAAATTAGTTGTAGAATGATGAGGCGAAGCATACATTTGGTGACTCCTCCTCTTTTTTTTTTATTTACCTAAGGAATTATACCTTGTTATTACCTTCCTAAATGTTTCGGCGATCAGAATCGGAAAAGTACATGGTGTCTGTTGCTATTGATTGGTTAGCTGAGTCAGAGCAGCGCATTACCTTAGTTGACGTCTGTCTCATTGGCGATCACTTTGTGTTGGAAGGTCTTTAATTGTTATCTAATGAACCGGGCTCTCGTTCGCAGCATAGCCGAGCTGCGCTGAGCATAAAACATAAAATGTTCTGCCCAATGAGAACACTCAAAAGAAAATATCAATAAGGATGTGGACTGTAAATAATAACGCCGGGGAATATTTTATAGTCAGTGGTTTATTGAACGCACGTAAAACTTAAGTACAAAATTACAACTATAACTAAAATTAACCGAATTCAATATCACGACGCTTAAGAACTAAACTTCAATAGATTTAGAAAAAAGGTCACTTATTCACTACACAATAATAATTTTATTCTCAGTATAACACTGTCAAAGTTGATACAACTTTGACCAATGGCAATTATATATGTATGTATGTATAAATATATTATTCAATATGAATCAAAAAATGTACTCACCTGTATAAAACTATGGAATCGACTTTATGGCGTTGGTAATTAAATAATTAGTGATTATCTTGTTCTAGTCGTTCCCCGGAACAAGATACTTTACTTTAGTCGAGACCCAAAGCAAAGTTGTATTAGAAGTGTTTATTCTAGTCGGTACCCAGAATAAAGATATTTATCTCAGTCGAGACCCAAGATAGAGGTTTGAGGTTAGTGAATGTTATTCTAGCCGCTACCCGGAATAACTATCTTTATCTCAGTCGAGACCCAAGATAAAGGTTTGAGTTAGTCTGTGTTATTCTAGTCGCTACCCAGAATAACTATCTTTATCTCAGTCGATACCCAAGATAAAGGTATTAAGTTAGTAGAATTTATTCCAGTCGAGACCCAGAATAAATATCTTTATCTCAGTCGGTACCCAAGATAAAGTTGTTATTAGTAAGATTTATTCCAGTCGAGACCCAGAATAAATATCTTTATCTCAGTCGCTACCCAAGATAAAGTTATTAGGTTAGTGATTTTTATTCCAGTCGAGACCCAGAATAAATATCTTTATCTCAGTCGGTACCCAAGATAAAGTTGTTGAGTTAGTAAGATTTATTCCAGTCGAGACCCAGAATAAATATCTTTATCTCAGTCGCTACCCAAGATAAAGTTATTAGGTTAGTAAATTTTATTCCAGTCGAGACCCAGAATAAATATCTTTATCTCAGTCGGTACCCAAGATAAAGTTATTAAGTTAATAAAATTTATTCCAGTCGAGACCCAGAATAAATATCTTTATCTCAGTCGCTACCCAAGATAAAGTTGTTATTAGTAAGATTTATTTCAGTCGAGACCCAGAATAAATATCTTTATCTCAGTCGCTACCCAAGATAAAGTTATTAGGTTAGTGATTTTTATTCCAGTCGAGACCCAGAATAAATATCTTTATCTCAGTCGGTACCCAAGATAAAGTTGTTGAGTTAGTAAGATTTATTCCAGTCGAGACCCAGAATAAATATCTTTATCTCAGTCGGTACCCAAGATAAAGTTATTATGTTAGTAAATTTTATTCCAGTCGAGACCCAGAATAAATATCTCTATCTCAGTCGGTACCCAAGATAAAGTTAATTTGTTAATAATTTTATTTAATTACACTCGCCAAGTCGAATTCCAAAACGATGCACAATCTATGAGAGCTGGATACTAAAAGAGAAAGATTCAAATTGGCCTGCGACTTTTATTGCCTCTGAATTGCGCACGGCTCCAACAAATTATTTTACATTGCGCATAGTAACCAAAGTACGTTGACCTTTGCAGCTGTGCGTAGGTAGCAACAGAAAAGTCCGTTGACCTTAGCAGCTGTGCGTAGGTCAGAAGAGTACATTGACCCTAGCAGCTGTACAAAGCAACTGGAATTTTGTGCATTTTTTGTTGCCGTTCCTAATTTTGCCTATCTAAAGCTATTAAGATTATAATTATACAATAAGATACCTATTACAATATTGCTAATTTGTTATTTTAAAGATTCATTTAAATGTACAGATTACTTAATCTAATTCCATTTAATTCGCGCACTGTTATCGAAGACAAGTTACTTTCTCTTATTGGATTGTGTCCCGGATTTGTTTATGTGGAATGTAGCCATGAGGTGTTGATTGTTATCTCCACTAAAAACTGCCTTATCGATATACTTGTAGGTAGGTATACATCGTTTCGTTCCCAACCTATTTTCAATGATTAGTAAAACTTGGAATTAGAAACTTTTAAACTATTTTACTTCCAGGTGGCTATTTAATGTTGGTTTGAACATACTGCCCCCTGTTGAAAGGTTGAATTTTAATAGAGAAAATTCAATCTTTCAAGTATTTATTATTATAAATTAATGTAGGTACTTAAAATATAAATTAGTTGTAGAATGATGAGGCGAAGCATACATTTGGTGACTCCTCCTCTTTTTTTTTTTATTTACCTAAGGAATTATACCTTGTTATTACCTTCCTAAATGTTTCGGCGATCAGAATCGGAAAAGTACATGGTGTCTGTTGCTATTGATTGGTTAGCTGAGTCAGAGCAGCGCATTACCTTAGTTGACGTCTGTCTCATTGGCGATCACTTTGTGTTGGAAGGTCTTTAATTGTTATCTAATGAACCGGGCTCTCGTTCGCAGCATAGCCGTGCTGCGCTGAGCGCTGATCCGGTATCACGTCCCAGGTCCAAGGTTCGAGTGTGGCGAAATAACCTATTTTTTCTCTTTTTAAAAACAATTTTTTTTTGTCTGAAAAAAAAATATCTTTGTTATGAAGAAACAATAGCAACGACTTGGACTTTGCATAATGTGATTATGCCCCCTTCTACTAGATGAAAAGGGTTTTGAAATTTGTAAAGCAGAAATTGCAGCATTATGTGATCTTTACATGGGAAAAGTTCTGTGTCTTGAAACAGATTTGAGGTTTTTTTTTTTTTACAATTATATGCCGGGTGATAATCTAGAAGAAATTATAGCAAAACCTGAAGTTCGCATAATTGTTATTATGGCTTATGTGTAGTTTTAAAACAGATTTTGTTTTAATTATTGACATGGGCGTACGGTTATACGTATGTGTGTGTGCACATGTTTACATACGGCTTATGAATTAATCTAGAGTTTAGATAGATATTACAAATTTTTCTTATCTTTCATATGCCTTTGTTTTGGGGGTCTCTTTTTTTTTGTTTTTTAATGCGAAGAGATATTTGAAATTCGGGTGAAAAAAATATTTCAATCTTGTATGCTGTTATAGGAATACTTGAGCGTATGTGATTTATTTTCCATATGATGCTCATGAAAGCGAAGATAATATAGAAAATAATACATTGAGTAAGCGCAGAGATCGAACTTCCGAAATTTCTACAAATGCTTGACCCCAGTTGAACGTTAGGAAGATAATAAAAAATAGATTCTAGATTTAGATTAATCATTTTAAGTTATGATTCGTATACGTCCATCTACAAGTAACTTTACTTTTATGTGTGTCCCGTCCCGAGCAGTGAAACGTTGTTTCTTTTTTCTGGACCGCTTTAGTTTTTCATATGACACAGTGATTTCCTCGAATGTGTTCGGTTGTTCACTGTCTGCAATAAGTAGCTGGAAGTCGTTATCCGGACGTTCTGCGTGAAGAACATTTGTATCTTTTAAAATGCATTTCTTCAACTTCAATGCAGGTTGAAACTGCTGAAGGCTTGATGTCGTCACCGGTACTCGTTGAGCCTCAGACGACGTGGATTTTTTCCGCCCTGCTGTAGATACAGATATAGCCCACTGCGACTGTGTAGCTGATTTTGGCAAAATATGATGCCCTGAAGCTGGGCTTGCTGCTTGCTCATTTATTGGAGATGTTGATGCCTGCTGCATTGGAGCTAGAATTGCTGCTTGCTTTCTTGAAGTTAGTTTCATGTGTCTTAAGGCATGATATACTTTAATGCAACCTTTATAGTCTTTGTAAAGATTGGCATTTTTAGGAGGTTTCCTTTTGAGGTTATAAAATCTGCGTAAGTCCATATATCGAGAATCACCTAGTACTGGGTTTTCTTCGATGAATGGTAATCGTACATATCGGTCAGCTGTAATACGACGATGAGTGTTTTGATAAGATCGTTTACACTCTTCTTCGGATTTTGAGTGTTTGCTCACTTGAGAAGTTATTTCCTCAGGTTGCGAAAGCTTTCTCAGGATTTTATCTATTGACCCTGCTTGGTCAGCTTGCGCATTAATTGCTAAAGATGAAACTTTAGCAATAGAGTCTCCTCGCGATAGATTTCCGAAGAGAATCCATCCTAGGGTGCTATTTTGAGCAGTAGGAGTTCCTGGAGGACCTTTTCTTAATCCTTCCAATAGAATTTCCCCGTATACATCTGCTCCCAGCAGAATATCAATTTTTCCCGGCTTGTGGAAAAATTGGTCAGCAAGCTTTAAATCTTTTATATGATCCCATTCTTGTATTTGAATGTTAATCGGAGGCAGGAACTCAGTGATCTTGTTCACGATTAGTGCTGTCACTGAAGTTGTTTTATTTGATTTAGATTGCGGACATACTTTGAAGCATGTTTGTCGTTTAATCTTTGTAGCTTTACTATTTGCCAAGCCTGTGATTTGGGTGTCAACGCGAGTGGCAGATAGGTGCAGTTTGCGTGTTGCTGCTGCTGTAATAAAAGATACTTGAGACTCCGAGTCGATTAGAGCCCGCATAGTATGCATTGTTCCCTCTGTTGAGGAAATGTGAAGCAATGCTGTGGCAAGCAGTGCTTGAGTACCGCGCTGTGGGCGATTTGTGTAGAATGTTCGTAAAGAACTATCTGGTATGACCTCAGATGTAGAGGTAGAATTGTGTGGCTGTGCTTGTTTGAAAGAATTATTGCTTTGCTTAGTTGAACAGTGAGTACTTTGATTGGATGTACTACTATTCTTGTGAAGCAAAGAATGGTGTGTTCTACCGCACTGCCGACACGTAAATTTGCTTGGGCAAGATTTCGTGTTATGGTGCCTTGATATGCAGTTTACACATAGATGGTTAGATGTAACGATCTTGAACCTATTGTCAATGTCACATTTGATAAATTGTGGACATTTAAACAATCTATGTGGCTCTTTGCATATTGCGCATTTGTCTGTAGATGATGATAAGTGTGTTGATACCTTTTTTATGAAGTGAACTGACTTTGAATCTAAAATTGCTTCCAGAGTTCGGAATCTGGTCTCTAGGAAGGTTTTTAGAGACTCAAACGTAGGTAAACCTTCTTCATTACTTACCTCCTGCTCCCACAATCGATGGGTTTCCGTTGGTAGGCATTGCACCAACTTGTATATGAGAATTGGGTCCCATTGCTTTGTAGAAACTCCTAAAGCTTCAAGTTCGAAAATGCATTCTGATGATCTGTCTAATAAGGATCGTATCGCCTTAGCAGATTCATTTGTTATTTTAGATAGATTGCACAGAGTTTTCAGCTGAGCATTCACTAATACTCGCTTGTTGTATCTATCCTTTAACGTTTTCCGTGCATTTTCGTAACTTGGGTCTGTTACTGGAAACTGTCGCAGCAAATGTTCAGCCTCGCCAGTAACACTTGTTTTAAGAAAATGTAATTTTTGTACTGGAGGTAAAGAAGGATTTATATGAACTAGGGAATTAAACAAATCGTGAAATGATCTCCATGAATCATAAGAACCAGAAAATGTTGGAAGTGTAATTCTGGGCAACTTCAAAAAAGGCGAAGATTGCTGATCAGTTCTAGTTTCTGCAGCAATTTTTTGTTCTGCTTTTGGCTCAAAAGCATCTAATGCATCCCTGAGAATACCTCGGAATGTATAGTACTTATTTTCCACCTCTGCAAATTGATCATGTAAGAAATACTCGTACCTCTCAAGTTCACTGTCATCCAATGCCTGCGTAGCTTGGATAATTGTATAATGAGTAGACTTGTAATCTGACCAGATTTCGCTTAAAGCGATTAAGCGCTCAGAAACAAGCCCTTTTGTTCGTTTCTCTACTACAGTATTGTTGTAGTTCTTGAGAGATTTTTCGATGATTTTTGCGGAGGTGGCTTGGTTAACCAAACATTTTTGAAGTGTACTCATGTTTACACGTGTGATATTATAAACCACTAGACTTTAATTTTGGCTACGAAGGACCATAAAATGTTCTGCCCAATGAGAACACTCAAAAGAAAATATCAATAAGGATGTGGACTGTAAATAATAACGCCGGGGAATATTTTATAGTCAGTGGTTTATTGAACGCACGTAAAACTTAAGTACAAAATTACAACTATTACTAAAATTAACCGAATTCAATTTCACGACGCTTAAGAACTAAACTTCAATAGATTTAGAAAAAAGGTCACTTATTCACTACACAATAATAATTTTATTCTCAGTATAACACTGTCAAAGTTGATACAACTTTGACCAATGGCAATTATATATGTATGTATGTATAAATATATTATTCAATATGAATCAAAAAATGTACTCACCAGTATAAAACTATGGAATCGACTTTATGGCGTTGGTAATTAAATAATTAGTGATTATCTTGTTCTAGTCGTTCCCCGGAACAAGATACTTTACTTCAGTCGAGACCCAAAGCAAAGTTGTATTAGTAGTGTTTATTCTATTCGGTACCCAGAATA
The DNA here is from genome assembly GCA_963930735.1 of Dioctria linearis. Taxonomy (NCBI): domain Eukaryota; kingdom Metazoa; phylum Arthropoda; class Insecta; order Diptera; family Asilidae; genus Dioctria; species Dioctria linearis. The sequence goes on from OZ005740.1 coordinate 103,175,441, forward strand.
AAGATCTTTATCTCAGTCGAGACCCAAGATAAAGGTTTGAGGTTAGTGAATGTTATTCTAGTCGCTACCCGGAATAACTTTCTTTATCTCAGTCGAGACCCAAGATAAAGGTTTGAGTTAGTCTGTGTTATTCTAGTCGCTACCCAGAATAACTATCTTTATCTCAGTCGATACCCAAGATAAAGGTATTAAGTTAGTAGAATTTATTCCAGTCGAGACCCAGAATAAATATCTTTATCTCAGTCGGTACCCAAGATAAAGTTGTTGAGTTAGTAAGATTTATTCCAGTCGAGACCCAGAATAAATATCTTTATCTCAGTCGCTACCCAAGATAAAGTTATTAGGTTAGTAAATATTATTCCAGTCGAGACCCAGAATAAATATCTTTATCTCAGTCGGTACCCAAGATAAAGTTATTAAGTTAATAAGTTTTATTCCAGTCGAGACCCAGAATAAATATCTTTATCTCAGTCGCTACCCAAGATAAAGTTATTATTAGTAAGATTTATTCCAGTCGAGACCCAGAATAAATATCTTTATCTCAGTCGCTACCCAAGATAAAGTTATTAGGTTAGTGATTTTTATTCCAGTCGAGACCCAGAATAAATATCTTTATCTCAGTTGGTACCCAAGATAAAGTTATTATGTTAGTAAATTTTATTCCAGTCGAGACCCAGAATAAATATCTTTATCTCAGTCGGTACCCAAGATAAAGTTAATTTGTTAATAATTTTATTTAATTACACTCGCCAAGTCGAATTCCAAAACAATCTATGAGAGCTGGATACTAAAAGAGAAAGATTCAAATTGGCCTGCGACTTTTATTGCCTCTGAATTGCGCACGGCTCCAACAAATTATTTTACATTGCACGTAGTAACCAAAGTACGTTGACCCTTGCAGCTGTGCGTAGGTAGCAACAGAAAAGTCCGTTGACCTTAGCAGCTGTGCGTAGGTCAGAAGAGTACATTGACCCTAGCAGCTGTACAAAGCAACTGAAATTTTGTGCATTTTTTGTTGCCGTTCCTAATTTTGCCTATCTAAAGCTATTAAGATTATAATTATACAATAAGATACCTATTACAATATTGCTAATTTGTTATTTTAAAGATTCATTTAAATGTACAGATTACTTAATCTAATTCCATTTAATTCGCGCACTGTTATCGAAGACAAGTTACTTTCCTCTTATTGGATTGTGTCCCGGATTTGTTTATGTGGAATGTAGCCATGAGGTGTTGATTGTTGTCTCCACTAAAAACTGCCTTATCGATATGCTTGTAGGTAGGTATACATCGTTTCGTTCCCAACCTATTTTCAATGATTAGAAAAACTTGGAATTAGAAACTTTTAAACTATTTTACTTCCAGGTGGCTATTTAATGTTGGTTGAACAGAGGACGATTTAGGAAAGCGTGCGTACCGTACGAGTACAGAAAACGAACTGACAAAAGTTAATGATTTTTTTTTAATAGGTGAGCTTGTCATACCCGAAAAAACTACAAAATAAGCAAGGACCGAAATTCGAAATCATATACAATACACGTGTAATAATTTCTGAGAAAGCGACACAAATGTCTTATTTCAGTCTGCGTAGAATATTCGAAAAATTCTACAAGCAGTTTATTTTTTGGGTGTTGAGAGTCATACAAAATTTGTTAACTCCTGTGAAAGATTGAAGGATAATTTTTTTTTCGTGTCGAAATTAAAAAAAAATATTTTACAACCAATTTAATTTTTGCTTCGGTAACCTGTGAGATATGTTCTCCGTAATAAATCTACGATATTTAAATCATCAAAGAATCGGAGAATGTTTATAAATAACAGGCCTTAAAAAACTAGACGTACATAAGTTACATAAATTGCGAGTAAAGAAGTTTAATAAGATTATGAATACGCAAAACGGAAAGGTAGCTGATGTTTTTTTTTCTATCTTCAACAAAGTTAACCTCTTTCGGGACTATTTGTTGGGGAAGTGTTTTACTTAAAACAAGTGTAGTTCTATAATTTAGCTGTGAGCTGTAAGAATGTAGACAACTATTGTTACGAGGTTGTTTCGTTGGCAAAATTAAATGAGCTTACTACGGTGAAGTATATTATTTCTGGGCTTAGAGATAAAACCCTTGTAAACGTTTTAATGGCAGTGAATTGCATTAACGTAAGAGAATTAATTCTGAAAATTAAGGAGTACGAGTTGAAAGTCCAAGAAAAAACGCGTAACCCCTTTTCTCAACAAATACATATGAAAACGTTTACCGGGAAAGGGAACAAGACAGTATTTAAGTCGCCATATTTGGTATCACAACAGTAGGTAAACTATGCGGTTTCTGGATCAAGTGCATGTGTACTTGATGTAGTACGTGGTCTTGTAGGGTACAATATGACCTTTGTTTGACCTTGAAAATGGGGGCGGTGTTTGGGGCGTGGTCTTGTAGGCTACAATTTGACCTTGAGGGTTTAAAGATGGCGGTGGTGTTGTGTGTGTGGTGACGTAAGTGGGGTTTGGTCAATGTGGTGGTGGTGGTGGTTGTCGGTATTTGGGGCGTGGTCTTGTAGGCTACAATTTGACCTTGAGGGTTTAAAGATGGCGGTAGAACGTGATCTTGTAGGGTACAATGTGACCTTTGTTTGACTTTGAAAATGGCGTCGGTGTTTGGGGCGTGGTCTTGTAGGCTACAATTTCACCTTGAGGGTTTAAAGATGGCGGTGGTGTTGTGGGTGGTGACGTAAGTTGGGTTTTGGTCAATGTGGTGGTGGTGGTGGTGGTGGTTGTGTTGGGTGTGTGTAGTAAGTGAGGATCATAAGAGGTGGGGGTGGCATGGGTTCGTGGAAAGCATTCGACCAATGAGGGCATGGTTGCGCCGCCGGATGTGTGCACGAATTTAATTTAAACAAAACAGGAAATGTGTGGGTGGAACACCTGGGCCGCGATAATGTGCAAGAACAACACCGGATGTTTTTCAAAGTTTGAATTGGGAATAACAGGAAATGTGTGGGTGTACAAACGAGGCCGCCGGATGTTTGCGCGAATTTATTTTGGACAAAACAGGAAATGTGTGGGTGGAACACCTGCACAATATTTCCACTTGTTGCGAAATTCATGCTATGACTCATACATTGTGCAAGAACAACACCGGATGTTTTTCAAAGTTTGAATTGGGAATAACAGGAAATGTGTGGGTGTACAAACGGGGCCGCCGGATGTTTGCGCAAATTTATTTTGAACAAAACAGGAAATGTGTGGGTAGAACAACGGGACCGCGAGAATTTGCAAGAACAACATCGGATATTTTTCAAAGCTTGAATTGGGAATAACAGGAAATGTGTGGGTGTACAAAAGGGGCCGCCGGATGTTTGCGGGAATTTATTTTTGACAAGACAGGAAATGTGTGGGTGGAACATCTGGGCCGCGAGAATGTGCAAGAACAACACCGGATGTTTTTCAAAGCTTGAATTGGGAATAACACCGGATGTGTGTGTGGGGGTTTAAATTGGGAAAAACAGGAAATGTGTGGGTGGACAAACGGGGTCGCCGCCGGATGTGTGTGCGAATTTAATTTGAACAAAACAGGAAATGTGTGGGTGGAACAGCGGGGTTGCGAGAATTTGCAAGAATAACACAGGATGTGTAATTTGAACAAAACAGGAAATGTGTGTGGGTGGAACAACGGGTCCGCGAGAATTTGCAAGAATAACATCGGATGTGTAATTTAAACAAAACAGGAAATGTGTGGGTGGAACAACGGACCGCGAGAATTTGCAAGAATAACATCGGAGGTGTGTGGATGTTTGAACTGGGAAAAACAGGAAATGTGTAAAAATTCGAATTGAACAACACACGAAGTCCATGATGTATGTATTTTGAATATAAAAGCAGGGGTCTTCTAAAATAATTTCAAGTAACAATTAAGCTGTGAAAATGAAAGGAGAAATGGCAAATTTTTACGAGTAAGTATTAAATGCGTTTTCTATTTAGCATTCTTTAATATTTTCAATTTATTTTTCTTATAGTGATTTCAAGCAGTAGTACAAGGAAGAAATACAAAAAAAAAAAAATATATGGAAAGATTAAATGATGAAGTGCAAATATTTCTTAAACATTTCGATATTAGCAGATTCTTGCAAGAGTATGACAAGTTGTTACTAGAAGAACATAAGGAGGAAATAGAAAAATCCTACCGCTTTTTGGATGAATATAAAGAAATGAACATTTTGACTTCAAAATATGGGGAGCATTATGAATCCTGCAGTTGGGCTTACAATACTTCAACATCGGGTCCAGATACTTGTAATTGTCAGCATGTTAAAAGCAAATTTTTGCGAATATCCAAATTATTGAAGTTATATAATAGAATTAAGGGGCCTTGTTGTTCCTATTGTATAAGGGAAATATTTTAAATAAATAAATAAAAATACATACATATTCTTTTATTTTTCGTAACAATCATACAAAAATTTCAAACATAAATGACCACATATTACAGAGTTATATGTTTGATATGGGGAATAATTATACCTTACATTACTAGTTAAATATTTTATAATTTCTAATGGTGGTTGTAGATTTCCAAAGCTATCAAAGTACTGAATATCTTCATCATTTTTATAGTACGCTACCCAATGAGTTCCTGGACCGGATGATATATCCAAGTTGATAATACCGCATTCCTTCTTGTTAAGTTTCTTTGGAAGCTTATCACGCATGAAAACTCCTCGAAAATGTGGTAGATCCTTTGCATATTTAAGTAAGTCTACCTCAGTTAGCGGTCTTTTAGGCAGCGTTTTCAATAGTTTTTTGGTTCTGGGTTTAAGTACAACCCCAATCCTTTTTTATGAGGTTTTAAGTAAAGGCCTTTTCCTACTAGCTTGGATTCCATTTCTTCATTATGCCTAGCAATGTTAAAGAAACTGGAAGACATAGTTCATTATTACCCAATAGTATACGTGCTCTAATAGTTGGTCCCTCCAATTGTGGGAAAACAAATGTTATGATTAGTTTGCTGGAACATCCTAATGGTTTGAGTTATGAAAACGTTTATGTATATTCAAAATCACTCTACCAATCAAAGTATTTATACTTAAGAAAACTTTTGTCCCCCATACAAGGATTAGGCTATTATACATTTTCTAATAATGATGATGTTATACCATTTGATGAGGCAAAAAAAAAATTCAGTTTTTATTTTTGATGATGTAGCATGTGGGAAACAAGACAACATACGCTCTTATTTTTGTATGGGCCGACATAATAACATTGATAGTTTCTATCTTTGTCAGACTTATACTCATATACCAAAACACTTGGTGCGAGATAATGCCAACTTTCTCATTTTATTTAAACAAGATGATACAAATCTTAGGCACGCTTATGATGATCATGTTAATACGGATATGAATTTTGATACTTTCCGAGATATGTGTGCTAAGTGTTGGGAGTATAAATATGGGTTTCTGGTGGTAGATAAAGACAGCCCCTTAAGCAAGGGACGTTATCGTCAGGGATTCGATACATATATTTCTGTATAAATATAACAGACCCGTTAAAGCAATCAACAGACCAGTTAAAGCAGTTACGAGAGCAGTTAAAGCTGTTAACAGACCAGTTAATAAAGCCGTTAACAGATCAGTTAAAGCAGTTAACAGATCGTTTTTAAAAATAAATATCATTACAAATGGGTAATAAGAGGGATTTAATCAAGGATATTATTAAAACTAGGAATGCTATCAAGAAAAAGTATCGAGCTATAAAACGGGGCGAATCGATGTTGAATCCCAACTTGAAGAGACATTTAAGCCCATAACAAAACCACTTAAAGAGCTTGTAAGTGAAACAAAAGTAAAACATCGTGCTGATATCAAATCAGAACCTAAAAAGGAAAATAAAATAAATGAAGATGATGATTATGGCAGCTTCGAGTTAAACCCAAAACAAATGTATATGAAAATGGAACCAACAAGCACACCGCTGAAGTATAGAGACTCTTCTTTAATGTCATCACAAGATGAGTATGGAACACCAACTCATTCAAGAACCTTAGCTAATAAATCAGACTCCACCCTCAACTTATCAACTGGCTTAGTTAATAAATATTTAGAATTGTACCTAGACAAAAGCCCTAAAATTGACTACACTTACGGTGTTCATATGGATGATGGGAGGTGGAAAATTGGAAAATATAGCATTGACATTGATGAACAAAATTTAATTACCGAGATATGTGTGCTAAGTGTTGGGAGTATAAATATGGGTTTCTGGTGGTAGATAAAGACAGCCCCTTAAGCAAGGGACGTTATCGTCAGGGATTCGATACATATATTTCTGTATAAATATAACAGACCCGTTAAAGCAATCAACAGACCAGTTAAAGCAGTTACGAGAGCAGATAAAGCTGTTAACAGACCAGTTAATAAAGCCGTTAACAGATCAGTTAAAGCAGTTAACAGATCGTTTTTAAAAATAAATATCATTACAAATGGGTAATAAGAGGGATTTAATCAAGGATATTATTAAAACTAGGAATGCTATCAAGAAAAAGTATCGAGCTATAAAAACGAGGCGAATCGATGTTGAATCCCAACTTGAAGAGACATTTAAGCCCATAACAAAACCACTTAAAGAGCTTGTAAGTGAAACAAAAGTAAAACATCGTGCTGATATCAAATCAGAACCTAAAAAGGAAAATCAAATAAATGAAGATGATGACTATGACAGCTTCGAGTTAAACCCAAAACAAATGTATATGAAAATGGAACCAACAAGCACACCGCTGAAGTATAGAGACTCTTCTTTAATGTCATCACAAGATGAGTATGGAACACCAACTCATTCAAGAACCTTAGCTAATAAATCAGACTCCACCCTCAACTTATCAACTGGCTTAGTTAATAAATATTTAGAATTGTACCTAGACAAAAGCCCTAAAATTGACTACACTTACGGTGTTCATATGGATGATGGGAGGTGGAAAATTGGAAAATATAGCATTGACATTGATGAACAAAATTTAATTATTAATGGGAAGCAATATAACGTAACAATGGGCTTATGTGAACTTCTTTTTATGAAAGAACCATCAAAGAGTTTATATGATGAAAAAGATTTAGCTCATTATCGAGAAATCTTGGAAGATTCTAATGCCCATAGACGTGAATATAGTGCAGATGGACAAATAAAAGGTAGTAGAGGCTCCAAATATAAGGATATTATAAGTAAATTTGGCAGCCATAAAGGTATTGGACTCATGAAGCTGCCCAGAGAGGCTATTGACTATGTTTACTGGGATAATCCAAATGAATTGGTAGACAGATTACGACTCTTAATTGGCTCTCAAGTAGCTGGGAATAATAGTCATAACAATGAAATTGTTTCCATTATTGAGGAGTTAAGGGAGTCTGATTTAATTTTATAAAAAGCTTCCTTCCGCTTTGTATATATTTATTCATGAAATGACTGTTGATAAGTTCGGACGATCGCTAAGAGATGGTAATATTGAACGAGGTTCTCCTGGACCTCGAGGAGAACGCGGTCCCTCTGGGCAACCAGGTGAAAGAGGCCTCACCGGACCTGCAGGAGTAGGTTTTCTGCTAACATCAGATAATAACTATGATATGCAATTCAGCAATATTAAGAATCTCAAAAATCCAGAAGAAGATAGTGATGCTGTAAACAAGCTATATATAGATGAGGTAATAGATAAATATTTAGACCTCTGCAAGTCCCATAGTAGTTTAGAAACAAAAACAGCTAAGAGTGAATTAGAGGAAGAGCTTGCGAATGTGCATAATATTATTAAAATAACTAGAGAAAAACTGGAAACATTGACCCAATCGCACATAAATAAGTCATTTGAAAAGTTAAAAGTTTATATTGATACAAAGTGCGAAGACATTGAAAAGAACTTACAAGGGTTAATAAATGTAGAATCTCTTATAGTCAAAGCTAACAATGAGTAAAGAGGCCCTTGTGAGTGAGCTGCACAGAGCAGTTCGTCGAAATTTTCCCAGGCGTCGTGTCATTATGAAAGATTTGGATGATCTCTGGCAAGCAGATTTGGTTGAAATGGGTGCTTATGTTCGTGAAAATAATGGCTTCTACTATTTGCTAACAGTGATTGATACATTTTCAAAATATGCTTGGGTAGAACCTATTAAAAATAAAACTGGAAAACAGGTAACGGCTGCAATGGAAAAAATTCTAAAAAGCGGCCGGGTACCTAAACATTTGCAGACAGATGATGGTAAAGAGTTTTATAATAAAACATTCCAGACACTAATGCTAAAATATGGAATCAAACACTATTCGACTTTTAGTATAATGAAAGCCTCAATAGTTGAAAGATTTAGTAGGACGTTGAAAGGCATGATATGGAAAGAATTTAGTAAGCATGGTTCCTATCGTTGGATTGATTTTGTACACAATCTTGTTTATGAATATAATAATAAAAAGCATAGGACAATTAAAATGCGACCCTCTGATGTTAATCACATTAATAAAAATCTTCTACTACAAACAGTATATAATCACATAAAAATGGTGGGGAGAGCAAAATATAAGGTTGATGACTATGTTCGCATCAGCAAGCACAAACATATATTTGAAAAGGGGTACACGCCGAACTGGATGACTGAGATCTTTAAAATTAAAACCATACAAAATACGAATCCTGTGACATATCTTCTAGAGGATTATGAGGGACATCCAATCAAAGGAGGATTTTATGAAAAAGAACTACTAAAGACGAAATATCCACATGATTACCTTGTTGAAAAAGTATTGAAGAAGAAACAGAATAAATTTTTTGTAAAGTGGCTAGGGTTCTCTGCAAAACACAATTCATGGGTCGATAAAAATGAAATATTATAAATAAAAATAGCATTTTAAGTTATCAAACCATCTTTTATTGCTTTATACTAAAATGTCCCCAAGCAAGTGTGTCTGCTGAATTTTCTTTTAAAAACCGCTTATTATCATGAGAGCTTAATGCAATCTTACTTTGTCTTATGCTATATACATTGTGCTTATCTGATTGTATGTATTGCTGGGTTCTTATCTGTTCAACAGAGTTATTCAGACATGTTAAGTAATCATCAAAACTAATACTATTTTTTATTACATTTAATTTGACGCCTTTGGCTTTTTTTATCGAATCTTCATTATTTACTCTTATACTATACATTTTTGATCTTAATCCTATAAATTCGGTCATTACTTTCCCATTCAATTCATCTTTCATAACCCCAGGAACTTTTTTATTTACTAAAGGTATATTATATACATTATTCTGTGGATAATCGCTAGTATCAAAATAATTAACATCAGATCTTATGATTCTATAAATATCATCACACTTAAATTCATAAATTAGAGAGTCGGTATCAGTATATAACAGTTTACAATTTTTATCCATTTTTGGTAAAATATAATCATAATGAAATTTATAAACACATGTTTTAGAGATATCAAGTATACACATTCCTATATAAATGGGTTTATTAAAATAAACTTCAGTCTTATTTAATTCAACGGCAACCAAATTTCTATCGAAAATAGATCTGCTGTGGAAGTTCGGTTTAGCTATCATAACTTTAGCTCCATATCGACCTTCCCACTTTGTAAGCAATTTTACTATTGAATGTTTACGTACGTTTTCCATGGTTTTTCCAAACACTGCATTATTCATAAGCTTATATTTGTTTTTATCAAATTCATTTCTAGCTTTCTTACGCATTTCCGTATTTAAGTCAATATATTTCTTTAACCACGGAGACTGATTGAATTGAAGAACTCGATGTATTTTTTTCAAAATAAGTCCATGAGCTATGCACTGCTTCAGATTTTTATAATGAATGACATACGTTTCTTTATTAAATAATGTAGTCATCAGTTTTTGCTCCTTAGATCCAGTAGGTGCTTCATGTGTTGGACAAAATGGTAAATCTGAATGCTTATCATGCAAATGTTGTGGGTACTCGAGATCGACTTCTAAGATGTAACCTAATGGAGATTCATCCGATACATGAGTAATTTCTATATCCGTATTCACCCATTTGAAATCATGTGTTGGAAGATACTGGGACATTGCCCAACCATATAAATTATTAACATCAAAGTACATGAGATATTTGGAATCCTCTTGATCGTTATAGTTTATCATATAACTATTATTCGCTTTACTATATCGATTTGAACACTGACTTATTCCACCCCGAATTCCTCGTTCTATGAACATAACCATATCGACATCGGTTAACAACTCCAGCTCTATTTTGGTGTATTTCAGCATAGCATCCCATGTTAATCCTGGTAGAGTAAAATAGTGTGCAGGATCCAAACCATATGTTTTTGCACATACCTTTCTAAAATTCTCAAAAACGTCGGCTAAAAGTAGAACATCGATCTTTAAATACAAATCTGAATATTCACCCAGAGTTTGTATGTGAAATGTGTTCCACACAGTTTGTGCATGTAGGTAATCATCATGAGAAATATCAGATTCATTTAATTGGTTATAAAACGCTTCCCGAGGTGGTAATGTTACCTCATCCAATTTTTCCAAGTCGCTAATGTAATCATAAGGAAATACACCTTTTCTCGTCACTAGCTCAAATTCTGAAGAATTCAAATAGTTCCACTCCTTTTCTGTTATAAGTAACTGTTCTTTAGGTAAATATGACGCCAGTTTATCTAAAGATGATGCCATAAATTTGAATGAATCAATAAAACGGAATTTAATTTCACTATATTTAACATTCTTTGTAAATGATATATATCGTTCTTTATTAATTGGCAAAAGATCCACTCTGCCTTCAAATGCAGTTGCAACTTCCTTTATTATAAAGTGAGCATCATAACCACTCAAATTGTGGAATACTACCGGAATTATACGACTATCTTGATAATTAAGGTTACATTCTTCATGAGCTGGGCCTCTATATTTTCCAGTTAGATGACAATGATCTCGTACACGTTTTATTCCAATTGCAAAAGGTTGTTCACAAATATGACAATATTTGTCTTGTGTAAATTGCACTTTCTCATCTTCAGTTAACCTAATGAGTGGTTTAATCTCTGAAAATATGTCCTCTGCCTTTCTCAGAATTTGTTGTAGTTGGTCAACAAACCAATGCTGACAATCAGAACCTCTATAAGAACGAAAGACACTCAGGCTACTATTAAAAGAACAGTTGAAAAAATATCCCACACTGTAGGCCTCATGTTTTTGGTATCGTTTTGTTTTCCCCAATTCATCATCATTAGAAACAGGTTTCAACAAACATTCTAAATCAGCATATATTATAAAAGGTGCGCTTTCCTTAAAATTAAAATTTTTAAATTTCAACCATTTATTGTATTCTGTTGGCAAGAGAATTTTGCACTCATTCATTTTCGTGCAGTCATCAACATGTGCAGCTAGTTTTTCTTCTGAATAGAAGTAATGAAGGCACCTATCGCAAATATACTGTTTTCTATGTGTTTTAGAGAGTTGCCCGGAAACTAGGCGTGACAAGTCTTTAATCCAACAATAATGGTATTTAATTTCAAAGTTAGAATCCCCCTCCTCCTCCTCCCCATTTTCATCATCTTCATAATAATTCTGAATTAATAATAAATTAACGTGTTTATCTTGCCGGTCTTTTGTTAGACGAACTGGAACTGTGTGAAGTTGTTTTTTTTTCCAAAGTAAATATGTTTACGGATATAGCATTCACCTTTTCAAATTTAGTTATTTCATTTAATTCAGGAGGTAAACCAATTCCATTCAAATTCAAGATATCGCTGTAATGTGGATAACTTGACACTCTATTTGAATTATGTTCGGCTGGGTAAAGTGCTGAAACTATAGCCCATGCAAAGCATGCAGAATCCTTATTATTAATGTTAATGCACGCATGTTTACACTTTATTTCAGGTGGTAAGTCGATATATGATGACCCTCGAAAGGGTTCGTACTTATTAATATTGACGGCTAAATTAATAATACTTGATAAAGCCCATCCACTATCACGCTCTTGAAATTCTTCTAGTTGAACTAATATATTCTGTTGAATATTTTCAAAAAACCATTGCTTTAAATCTGTGCCACGATCTACTACCACATTCTTTGTATTAAAATATTTAAATTCAAGTACATCATCATCCTTTCGAGTAATTTTAAACTCTCCACAGAACGTAGTATTAATTTTAAGTGTATTATACTTCTTTAAAATGTTTTGAATTCGTCGTGAAAATAAATGTTGAGCATCTTCTAAAAATATTTTGGGGTCCTTATGAATTAAATTAACTACTACTCCTGTCCTGATTCGATCCATAAATGCTGATTCCACATCCTCCCAAACTACACGAGATTTTCTAGACTCTCCTTGAGAACTATTACCCCGACCACGATGCAACAGTGAATGTAGCTTTACTTTAAATCCCTTGAGTTCTATAATACACCTTTGAAGACACCTTTTAGTTCCCATATTGGAACTCATCCTTAACACTGAACACGATCGCTGAATATATAATCTGCATTTTTTAAGAACATCATTGATTTGGTCATCCGTAGGACCCTTTATATTTCTCAAAGCCATTTTAATTTCATCAACCATATTCACTACGTTCTTTTTAATTGAAGCCATTGTTGTTAAACAAAATGAAAAAATTGCACCAATAACGGATTAAATACACAAATAACCTTTGGCTTTAGGTATTATCACAAACTTTGATAGTTGATATATGATATATGATACTTTGACAATTAGTGCATGAGCGCCCTGTTTTATACAAAAATGTTGAAATATAACCACGCCCTCTAATACTGCAAACACCTATACAAAAAATGTTGAAATATAACCACACCCTACACCAATTTCTTAAGTAAAAAAACAACAACTTTTTTTATTTTTATTTTTATTTTTTTATATAAAATACATATTTAATATGTTTGGTTATAAAAATTCACTGGCTCAATGAATTCACTTAATTCAACAGGATGTGAAATCTTAAGATTAAACGATTTTCCAAATTCACCTCCATTAACTATGTAGAAACTTGCTTCTTT